>CM037587.1:135374183-135974183 GCA_021018995.1 Chloranthus sessilifolius
GTCTTCTTGTTCTTCTTTCTTTTCTTTAATCTTTTATTTAAGCTTTGGTGGAGACATCTTTGTAAATATTCTCCATTGTTTATGTTTGTTTAATAAACCTTATGTATATTTTAGCTTCTTAGTTTAAGAGTTTAGTTAGAATTGGCTTGTATATTTTATGCATTAACCTCCGTGTGCAACATTTTCTTAATCCGTAAACTTTGTCTCCAATATCTCTAACACATCTAAATAATTGCTCCTGCCCAACAAATACTCGGAGATTCCATAAGTTCATCAATTAAACCCCTATTGTCAACCCTCATTAATATGTGAACGGAAAACACTAATGGGAGTTGACGATAGGGGTCTAGTTGATGAACTTATGATTTCTTCAGGTGCTAATTTGAATGTTAACTCAACGTTTTTCGTTTGTATATTATCAGGAGTTGACGGTAGGGGTTTAGTTGATGAGCTTAGGGAAATCTTCGGGTGCTCGTTTGAAATGAGCAATAGTTTAAGTGTGTTAGAAATACTTGGGTCAATGTTCAATTTTTTTTTTTCAGATTTTTCCCTTCTTCCTCTTGTAAAGTTTTTCTGTTAAAATTTGGAACTACATTACAGAATACTGGGATATTTTCCAAACTAAATGTTGGGTTAAGCAAACAACGTAGACGAAAGGAATCCTGTGGATTCATACAAACTCAAAATTCATGTGATACATAAATCTAAACCTATGATCTTCCAATTTTTAATCGAAACTAACCCTTTATGTAAAATTCTTGTCATACAAAGTTTCTAAGACAGGTTGAATACCATTTAAGGGTCAACCATTTCCCTAACCCTTCTATCAAATGGTTCTAAAACCAGCCATATAAGGTTTAACTTGGCGGACTTGTGTTCAATTGGTTGAATCTATATATTAGGTTCGGTTAGTTCCAAACCCCCTGCATTTGATAATTAATGATTTTTTCTTGGACTTCACATATCTGCCATTGGAGGATTTCCATGATTTATTGACTATTCTTTTGGATTGAGCGTGACACTGAGGAGTAGCTTTATTGATTCTTTCATTGTACCAAAATTGATCTCACATGCCGGGGAGGGGGGAGTTGAATAGTCGCACATTTTTTGTGAGTTTAGAGGTCTTGAGCTATATATTAATTTGGTCACTCCTTATCTTATAATTATTAAAAAGACATCGATATAAAAATAAAAGATTAAAGAAAATATAACAAAAACATACACATAAAATATAAAAAGTTATTGAAAGTTAAAGTGAAAAATACATCTACTACTAAAATGTGATAAAGATGAAAAAAAATAAAATAAAAATTATATGAATCAATTTTTATATAGAAGAGTTTGAAATATATATATATATTATATTAATCAATTCTTTTATATAGATGAGATAAAAAAAATGAAAATTACACTATTCTCAAAATATCTTGTCTTATGTGACTAAAAGGACGAGTCGTTGATAGAATGTTCCACCTTTTTAAGGCAAGTGGCAGGATAATTTTGTGGATTGACAGGTGGAAGAACGTTGTTGGAAGTAGTGACATGGTTTAATACGTGTCGTATCTTCGATTTCCTCTCTCTTGACTCTGACAACATGATCACCGTGCGTAATCTCAAGAACAAGGCCTGTCAGGTCATCAACGAGATTCTTAATTGAAAACTTGCATAGAGAGCATTCCCTGTTTTGCATATTCTCGTTCTGTTTTGGTTCTTTTAAGTTTTTTTAATATTTTAAATCTTCAAAATTTTCTACGTGGGAGCCATTACTTGCACACATTATTCAAGGGATTGTACCGAATTAAAAAAAAAAGACTTACAAGTGTAGCGAGTTCTATTATTTGAAAATATCATTTATGCCATTTAATTTGAATGTCATAATTTAAAGATGTCACTTACAAAAGATTAAAATAAAATATAATTTTCATCATTTGATTAAGTGGAGTTGAAGGCTATTATATAATTCAACAGTTGACTATAATAGATCATATGACAAGTATTGCGTTTTGCTGTAATTTTATACATGAGAGATTTATTGATTATGAGTTTCAAATTAGATAGCCTATATTGCATTTTTATATATCACATATTCCTAAAATACTAAGTCTTTCTTTAAATTCTAATTAATCACTTGCAAAAAGTGTG
Organism: Chloranthus sessilifolius; assembly: GCA_021018995.1. Classification (NCBI taxonomy): domain Eukaryota; kingdom Viridiplantae; phylum Streptophyta; class Magnoliopsida; order Chloranthales; family Chloranthaceae; genus Chloranthus; species Chloranthus sessilifolius. The sequence goes on from CM037587.1 coordinate 135,376,326, forward strand.
CAATAATTAATGACTCCCTTTTTAAAGAAAATTACTAAGGCTGAGTATGACATAACTCTCTGCTAGCCCCTTCCATAGTAGAGTTCACTTATTTTAGCAGGTTCTCATCTTCTTTTATAACATCCTGCTACCTGCTTTAGCAGGTACCCCATATCCTTGATAACTCCTTGCATAGCGATTTTATGCAAGATTTACTTGTTAAGCAGTTCTATCCTCCTCTCTATTCACTTTTTGTCAGAGCAGATTTTATTTACTCTGGTAGGGGGTTAGTAGAGAGCATGGAGATTGTTAGTAGAGCAAGTAAATCCTCTTTTGCAGGAAGTTAGAAAAGAAAATAAAAATAAACTGAAGCAGGTGAACTCTGTTGTGGTAGGGACTAGTAAAGAACTATGTCATATGCAACCTAAGTTTCTTGAGGAGGGATTGAGAGAGAAGAAACTAATGGTTTTTGAATAGTGGTTGGAGTGATTGCTATGTGCACCTCACTCACGCTTGGATTCATTAGCGCTTGTTCTCCCCATCTTCATCGTTTTTGCGGATGAGAGATCAAAGCAATAATACTTTCGAACCAGATGTCAGGTACCTAACATGAGCGTCTGCTTGTAGTGCTCAAGTCCCTCGCCAACCTTAAGAAATTCACATATATTTTTGAGCACTACATTTATGAACGAAAACCATTAGCTGATTTAAATTTGACCATTGAGGTTATTTTTTGTCTCAATCTTCCAAATTACAGATCTTAGGGTCATTTCACACCTATGAGACGGTTAGATATTGATTTCACATTACATAAGTCCTCAATAGTGACTTTGATCATGGGAAAATGAGTTGATTTTACTTTTTGGGACTTGTGTCATGTGGAATCTACATCTGACCGTCTAATATGTGCGTTGTGATCTTAAAATCTATTGTAAGAAAGATTGGAACAAAAAATAATCTCCATCGTCTGATTCAAATCAATTAATTATTTTCATTGGTAAAAAAAATGTGTAGTCCTTACTTTGGTGGGAATCAGGATGCCCTTTTCACAACTGAAATGTACTGACTACCAACTAATTTTGGAGCATCAGAATCATCATCAACTTCTTGAGCTGTCGTCTGAGCTACTGAATTCTGGGGAAGTCAGGTTTCGTAAATTAATTAAGTGACTAAAAGGTGTACTTTTTATAGCCTCAACCTAGTTTCAATCGGATTAGCCTCTAGAATAGCACCCCAGTGCCACAAGGCCGCTTGAGATGTGAGCGAACTTTGGTAGGTAGCGTCCGAAAACGATTTTTTGCCAAGTACGCAACATGCGCAAGCTAGAAATTACAACGCATTTTGGAATATAATAACTACCCTCGCAGTGGAGGCGTGGAGTACGGATTCTCTGTTTCTCCGCTTATTCATTTATTGTACCTCCTTTTGTTCTCTCGTCTTCAACGGAAAGCCTGAATTTTTTTGCACTCGTCGCTCCCTCGAATGGCAGGTTTTTCTTTTCTTTGCTCTATTTTCGTCACTTTTCAAATATAAAATAAAAATATTTATAGGAATTATTAATTGCTTTCATCCATGATAGCGACTATGTCACTACAACTTAGATTTCATTTGATATTGCAAACACTAGATCTCTGAAATCTGAATCCAGCTCTTGAACTGGTGAACTTTTTTAAACTCTTGATGTAAATGTAATCCGGTTAGGTTTCAACTTTCAAGTTTTTCGTCACTTCCTTGTATTGTTTGTTACTGTATTTGATCGTTGGATTCATTTATTTGATCGATGAAGTAGAAAGTTCACTTTAATATGAGTTTCTGATGCTGCGATGGCTAGAACTTACACATCCAGATCTTCAGTTGGCAGATGTTGAACTGTTTCTGTGACTTAGATGTTGAATTTTGCAAACCTTGTAGTTTCACTGTCACTGTATTTCGTTGGTCAAGACCCAAGATGATGTCCAGTTGTTGTTTGTGTCGCAGATACAATTCACCTTAAAATTTCATTTTTAAGTAGGCAACTTGCAACTCTACTAGCCTTATAGCTTTCCATCAATTTTGTGTTTCGGACATTTTGGTTTCATTATCAAGCTTATGGCTTTCCATCAATTTTGAGCTTATGGATGTTGTTGATTTTATTTGTTTATCAAGCCTCAACAAAAATAATTCATATTTGTTTTATTTTTTTTAGTTTAAAATAATCCCCCCCCCCCCCCAATTATGAGCTGGCAAAGTCAATTATTTGTTGGATCCAATTTGTTTTGAGTTCTTCCACAATGTGATGATTCTTGAGATTGCAAGCAAAGTTTCCATCCTTTTATGAGTGAGTCAACTATGATGAACTTAATCTGTTCAATGGGAGGTATACCACAGATATTAGGAAGCTGTTTTTCATTTGCAAACATGAGCAGAATTTTGTAGAAATCTGTAAATGGGATTGCAATTGCAAAATCATTTGCACTACAGTGGACAACGTAGAAAGCATTATTTTTTCCTTTGTCAAGTTACTTAAAATTAGACAAAGCTACTTTGAATATTCAAATTTTCAAGTATTGGATTTATCACTATTAGTATTAGTATTAGTGTGATTGTCCTTATTCTTCTTGTTATTTTTATTGAGGATTAATTCTCTCATTCTCTTCCCTTAGGCCAAAATTAAAATCCTCACCTTCTCAATTTTCAGCCATATGGTGCCATGCGACACAGTTTTAACTTTTCCAAGTTGCCCATGTGGCAGGACATCTTATGACCTTTTTGCGGCCCAAACTATATCCAGTTGGAGGATTTGCACCATCGAATCTAAGTACTCCTGCATTAGATATGAACAATGATCAATATTAACTTCCCAGACCGAATAGCTTGAGCTTTTTGATGAGCATGTTTTTTTTGGCCGCGTGCTCTTCCTATGATGTTTAACCACTTTCACAATTTGTGTTGCAAAAAGAGGCTGCTACATGCCAAAAAGTGGGATGGTGAGGATTAGACCTATGGTGAGCTCCCATAGGCTCGTTAATTCTTATTAATATTACTTTCAAATTTTAATTCTTAAATTTGCTTTATAATCTATTTGTGAACTTATACCAACCGAAATGAGTTGAGGCTAGACTTTACTGCTAGGCCAATGGGATAACTCCTCAACCCTGTATTTCTATCCGTGTTTGGACTCTGCTGCTTGGACAATGGGATAGCTCCTCACACATAACTCCTCAATCCTCACGCATCACTCCTCAACCCTCTATTTCCCTTCATGTTTAGACTTTACTGCTTGGCCAACGAGATAACTCCTCAAACTTGTATTTCCATTAGTGTTTCTGGATCATAAAGAAAGATCATTTTTCTTACTTAGGCCTCTTGGATGAGTTTGGTTCTTTCAAAGCGGAATCTAGGCGGCCCTCGTCTATATATTAGCAACGATTTCTTTGGTTTCAGAAACTATGGTTGTAGAAGCAGATTCTACTCTAGCATCATTAGTTAGTTGAAAAACTGAGTTTCTTGGAGGCTTCTTTATTGGTTTGAAGAAGTTCTACATCTATGTGTTGATCAATTAATTTCCTTTTCCCATGTTCGTATGTAGCAAATTTGATTGTGTAACTTGCTTGTTAAATCACTTACATTTTGGAATTCCTTCCCTCTTGATTAGCCACAAAGTTGTATCTACAAAATGGAGAATCACTTGTAAAATTATTGTTAATTGTACAATGGTGAATCAATTGTAATCTTGTTTTGTTATCCTGATAAAATTGTAGATAACTAAAAAAAAGAAACTCAAAGTCACTTTAGGATTCTTCTTGTTGAGGTGTATTAGATGTATTGAATGGAGTAGAAAGTTAAGGTTAAGGTAAGTGGTGATGAATAGTGATATTAGGGTTAGACGGTGGATTGGCTTTAGTTTTAGAGAGGAGAGAAGATAAAGAGGAGAGAGGAGAAAGAAATAATGAGAAAACTAAGAGAGACATTGTCTCTCACTAGCATTTATATTATAGACAAAAATAATTAATGTATTTAAGTATATCCTTAATATAGGCAACACCAGCAAACACTATATGCACACCCACACACACCAACACTCCCCCTCAAGATGGTGCATGGATGTCATGCATTCTCATCTTTACAGAGATGTCCTAAAGAAGAGCATGACCTACTGGCTTGGTGAAGATATCAACCAACTGTTGTGAGGAGGATGCATCAATAAGTTTCAACGTGCAATCCCACACTTTTTCACAGAAAAATGGATATCAACTTATATGTGCATCGTGATTTCATGCAATATAGAATCAGATGCAATCTTCTTGGTTGCTTCATTATTACCGTGAATATGCCTGGGACCACTACTAGGAAATCCAAACTCAATCATGAGAGAACGAAGCCATAATAGCTCACAAGCTCCATGAGAAATTGCACGATACTCCGCTTCGAAATTGGACTTGGAAACAACATGCTACTTTTTTACCTTCTATGAAACAAGATTGCCTTTAAGGAAAGTACAATACTCAGAAGTAGCATGACGATCAATGGCCGAGCCTACGCAATCAGTGCCAGTATACCCAGATATATGAAGATGACCATGAGAATGATACACAATTCCGCAACCAGGGTTGGACTTTATATATCTCAAAATATGATCAATGACTGCTAGATGAGGAGTGCGAGGAGCGTGCATGAGTTGTTTGACAAGACTAACCACGAAAGTAATATCTGGCCGTCTGAGGATGACATAAATAAATCGGCCCACATGATGCTGATACTCTCGAGTGTCGGATTTATAGGAGAAGAAGCAAGCTTGCATCCCAACATTCCTGCATCACTTAACAAATCTGTAGTGTATCTGTTTTGAGAAAGAAATATTCCTTTCTTTGAGCTGGCTACCTCCAAGCCAAGAAAATATTTTAGGCTGCCTAAATCTTCCACTTAAAAATCTGACCAAGTTCCTTTTTTACGTGAGATATGAAAGAGGAATATTCTCCAATAATCACATATCATCAACACATACCAGCAATATCGTGCACCCAGCGGGACCAGAATGATAGAAAACCATGTGCGCTGAGTGGCATCTCTGAAATCCCATACTAATGACCACTCCATTGAAACATTGAAATAAGGCACGCGACGCTTGCCTCAAACCATATATATAGACTTTCTAAGTGTACATACTTTCCCAATCTCCCCTGAAGCAAGAAGCGTGGTGGAGGGTCCATATAAATTTCCTCAGTGAGATCACCATTAAGAAATGCATTTTTATATCCAGCTGATAAAAGGGTCAATTTTGATTTGCCGCAATAGAAATGAGGACTTAGCCATAAGGGCAAAAGTGGCATCATAATCAATGCCATAAGTCTGAGTATATCCACGAGCCACAAGACGTGCCTTTCACTGAGAGACTGCCATCTGGATTATGTTTGACAACAAAAACCATTTGCATCCTACAATCTTCTTGCCAGGAGGAAGGGAAACCATTTCCCTTGTATGAACAGTAATGGAATTAATAATTGAAAATTATATATTATAAACATACCTTTCAATTGGATACATCCATCGGTAATGGACAAGTCCACCCAATAGTGCCTCTGATGCCAAGTGTATGGGCAAGTGCACCATAATGTCAAAAAATGTCCGTGGAAAGATTCACTCTAATTGGGAAAGCACCACGCAATGCGCTCCTCAAGAAGTTTCAAATCCTCAATTCTGCAAACTTTGGAACATAGTTCATGAAAGAAATTGCTATGCATATATTTCTTTTCTTTTCTTTTCTTCAAATACAAACCAAAAAGGAGATTTTAAAAACAAAAGATTTAAATTTCTTATATATATGTTTCATATTCTTCAAAGAAATAAAAAAAATTAAATTAAAAAAGAGAGTATTTGACATGGAAGCCTTCCATGCAGGTTGGGAAGGCCAGCATGGACAATACAAGGAACAATAATAATATCAGTCTTAGAGAGAAAAACTCTATAAGAGGAAGCAACAGTTTGGTAGCAAATATATCTGGCAATAGGATAGGGTGTAGCAAACGGTTGAACACCCTTTCGAAAAGAAATAGGAATATCAAGATTAGAAGTAGCCATGGGACTAGGACTAAGTGAAGGATGAGAATTTGAAGTAGAAGAAGAAAAGACAAGGGTAGAGTTCTCAATGGGGTCTTCCTGCACAGATAGCTGAGGTGAAGGCCTGACAGAGGAGGATCCATGCATATGTTTGCGAACATAAGTGCGATACTGTTGTTGGTGTGGAAAAGGAGGCTGGGTGGGGTCAATCGACTGCTGAATAGGTGGGCGAGATGCAGACGTAGGAGTAGTAACAGGGAATGATGGAGAGGCATGCTTAATAGGCTGAGGAATAAGTGAAGGAGTAGAGACAGGTGTAGAGATGTGAGGTGACTCTGTCTGATGCAGGAAGAAATATGACACCTGTTAAAACAAAGTGACATCCATGGAAGTAAAGAATTTGCTAGACTTACAATTATAGCGTCTATAAATATCCTTTGGAGACACCGAACTAACCAACAAAGACGTATTTCATAGAACGATCATCTAATTTATGACGATTAGAAAAAAGGTCCTAAAAAAGCAAGTGCTCTCAAACACCCTAGGTTCAATAAACATGGAATCATTTGGACGCATGGTGGTATCAGGAGTTTGACTGTTAGGCAGTCTCTAAGAGGTTCGATTAATCAAAAAACAAGTGAGTAAGTTCATCGACCAATAGGACTTAGGCACATGCATACCCCTCAATAACTATTGAGTGATTCCAATAAGATGTCTGTGTTTCCGCTCAATAGCTCCAATTTGTTGAGGAATTTAGGGACATGAAAATTGATGGGAAATTCCATGGTTTTGCATACATTGAGTAAAAGATTGACAGGTGTACTTTCCTCCATTATCAGAACGAAAACCTTTTATAGAAACACCAAATTGATTTTGTACCATTTTGATGGGCAAGTCCAATGCCGTTTGTTTCAGATGCTTGGAATATGAGAACCGAAGCATGCGCATACCTATTAAGGGCTAAAAGATTTCAGAAAGCCGCTGGATACCAATCTGAGTTGTGAAAATTGAACCACAAAGAGAGCCTCGAAAAACCACTTTAGAAATTTCAGATGCACAACTGTCAAGAATAAGTAATCAACATGAAAAACCAATTCTAACCATATGAGGATCTTGTAAAAAAGAGGTCAACGGTTTTGACCTGCTGACTCCAGCTTGATGTCATACTGATGCCAGCAGAGGTGATGATGTGGCTGCATAGGAAAGCTTGGTTCTGATACAAATATAAATTTAGGTTTGTGGTGAGTGGTGTTAGTTAGTAGTATTTGAGTGAGAAGGTGGTATTAGGGTTACGAGGCGGCATTAAGTTTAGTGTTGGAAAGGAGAGAAGAGAAGAGAGTGAGGAGAAAGAAGTAATGAGAAGGCTTAGAGAGACAATGTGTCTCACTAGCATTTATATTGCAGGAAAAGAAGGATAAAGTACTAGTGTACTCTTAATATATGTGATACACCCACAAAAACTGTACACACACCCCATACAAATGTAGCACACACACACACACACACCCCCCAACAGATGGTACGTATTGGGATCACATGAAAATTTGAACCTTGCATAGACATGGTACATCCCGTCATATTTCTGTGAGCTGAGAAGGTATAAAGAAAAAAGTAGAATGGACAAATGGCAACATATGAGAATGATTGAACCATTACCGCAGTGGAAAAATTATTGCAAGCATTTGGAACAAAATATGCATCACAGAATCTTGGAGTTGGTGAGATTGGATCTTTGCCCCCGTGGTGATGCCCTCAAGTGTGTACCGTTGAGGTCAGAGGTTCAAATTCCATGCTTATCTATAAAAAAAAAACATAATTTTAGAGTTGGTTTTACATGCAGTTAGTAGATCATAAAAAGTAATGACTGAAAAAGAGATAATTTGTACTGAGGATTCATTGGTTGCTTTTAAGGCTTACTATAAGAATAATTTTTCTTCTATATTTGAACTAACTTGAAAAAAAGAGCATATGATCCATTAAAGTATTTCCAATGTTTGTGAAAGACAACAGGGTGTACATTGTCTTATTTAGTACTTAATGGGGAGCAGTATAGTCTTTAACAATGTATTACATGCAGTTATTTGGTGACCATGTGTCACCGTTTACCTCTTCTAACACTAATTTTTCTTCAATACTATTACCATTTTGTAATTAATTGTTAATATTTCACTATAATATCTGAATTAAAAAGTTGAAAATTTAAGAAGAAAACCTATCAACAGTAATCGCTAAATTCAGCTTGCACTTTTGAGTAAGCTCACAGAATTAATAAATCTGATAAATTTGCAAATTTGGATGCAGCAATATCAGGGAAGACTGTTCAAAATGTATTTATGGCACAGTGCTGCCAGCGGAACAGGCAATTGGACACACAGTATCCCAGGGATTGTTGTACCACTAATATGCGCAACTCGCTTCCCTTGCAAGGGAGGAAGTTGACATGGGCTGGCATGTCAGCCATGCCACAGCCAACCTTAGCAAAATACCAGAATGGTCCTGGAAACCGAGCAAGTGTCTATTGCAACGGTCTGTTCTAGACTCTCACCATCCAGGTTGATCTCAAGTGGGACTATAATATTTTTGTGACATTTGCATTGTTGGACTTGGATCCATATATAATATGGTCATTTTTCTTTTTGTCTTATACATTTTTTATATTTTCTGGACAATATCCTTTTGTCCCATCATAATGACAATTGTTGTTTGAGAATTGAGGGAAACCTTGACTGCTTTGGTCTACTTTAATAAGATGTATTGCAACACTGTTTACAGTTAAAATGTCATTATACAACTACTAACTTTTCTCAACTTATCTGGTGGTATTTATTTGTCTTTTTTTCTCCCCAGGTGCTGCATTTACTGATGCAGTCTCATCTGTTGCAAAAGTTGACTTCCGTAAGCTTCAAAATGGCAGGTATAGAATTCATGTTTCCTTTGCTTGTGAATAAGCATTTCTTGTTTTTCGGCACAAGATAAAATTATTTGCTGGGAATGGTATGTTATGTTATTTTTGTAATTTGCTAGTTTTTAAGGATCTAATGGTAGAATATTAGATCAATTGGTTAAATGGAATTTTTTGTTGTATTATTTAAGGAGTCCGATCATTGGTGATTCAACTATATCGATTATATCCCATATCTGTTGTTGAAATGCCCATTCAATGGGTGGTTATGGAAATTTGATTGAGTTGGATGTTATATTCATCTTATGCTAAAAACCAGCCTTTTTTTTTTTGGTGGTGGTGGTTTTGGGGGGGGGGGGGGTGTTATTCTGGAACTTTTAGAGTTGGATATTATATGCATCTCATGCTATGTTTTCTACAATGGAAAGTGTTTGCAAGTCACCATAGGTCCTTGGATTTCAAGGCATAACCTTTTTTATTTAGGGGTTTGGGGTGCCTTGTTCATAGGGGACTCTTTTATGTAGTTCTGGTGCTGAATTTGCCTCGACTTTGCAAAGGTCTATGATCTATCATCTTATGCTGAAGACATCAAGTATTTGTTACAAAGTTTCATCTCAAACGTCGTTTCCCTAAGTGAAAAAAATTCGAAGGCCTTTCAGTTAAGGCTTTAGGTGTTGACGTAAATGTTTGGACAAACGACTTTGAAATAGACAATTGAAACATGAAAAACTAATATCAATACAATTGACGAAGATCAGTAAATTTTTAATACCAATTCCCTTTAATTATACAACAAAATTGATATTTGATAATGTTAGTAGAGTGTACTAACTACTAAGGTGAACTAAAAGTGGCAAATACCAAAAAAGGATAGGAGAATAGGGACTCTACCCAGTGAAATAAAATTGTTAGAAGAGTGGGTGCAAGTGCACAAATTACTTGGAGTAATGCCGATGTTAACTGAACTTAATGCATTCTGGGATATCCTTTGCTTTGCTCTGGATAATTGGATGGTCTACCATGTGGAGAGTCTAGATTCTTATTTTTTTTGGTCTCAAGTTTAGAACTGTTTATTTTTTACATAATGGAGGACATTAATGTTTATCAATCCATAGAAGCTTTTGTGCAAGATTGTGAGGCAAAGTAATTTCATAATCCATTTTGTTAGACAAATATCTCTATAGCAAAGCTCTATAAATGCACCAACAATATGACCAATTCAACTTACTCATGCAAACCGTAGCTTGTAAAAGATTCTTTCTGATAATATCAAAGAACGAAAGAAAAATACCCAACAAGAACTAGATGAGTAAAAAATGAAAATACCCCACCAGATACCGGACTCTGAGCATTCAAGTATACCTGCATCATCCTCTTCTTTGGATTCCCCTATTATAATTCCTTCTTCTATTGTTGTTGATGACTCTCCTTACCTATTGCTCTGTGTAAGGGTAAGAGTAGTTGTGTCATTGCTGATCCACATTTCTCAGTTTGTTTCCTACCAGACTTTCAGATTCTTATCGAGCTGCCCTAACCAAGGCCTCTGCTGTATCTATTCTCGCTCTGTTGGTGAAGCTCTCAAACAACCCTCCTGGTCTATTGTAATGGTTGCCCTTGAGAAAAATAAGACATCACAACCTTTTGATCTCCCTCCTGATAAGCGAACTGTTGGGTATATGCTGTTAAAAGAGAGAGGATGGAACGGTTGAACGGTATAAGGCTCTTCTTGTTACAAAAGGTTTCACCTAGTTGTTTGGCTTGAATTTCATTAGTACTTTTACTCTTGTGGCTAAACTTGCTTCAATTCGCGTGGTCATTACCTTAGCCGCCCACTGTCATTGGCCATTATATCAATTACATGTTAAGGATGCCTTCTTGCATGGGAAATTGGATGAAGAGGTGTATATGAACCTCCCTTGTCGTCTTCAGGGTATTATTCTGGTAAGGTCTGCCGTTTTCTAAAATCGATTTATGGACTGAAGCAGATTCCCAGAGCATGATTCCACAGATTCGATGTTGTTGTTCTTGCTATGGGCTTTATTAGGTGTCATCCGAATCACACATTTTTCATACATACTGAAGTGAGGGAATGAGGGCTATACTATTGGTTTATGTCGATGACATGATTGTCATTGGAGATGACACTATTTTTATCGCCCATGTAAAGGTAGTGTTAGGCCGTGCCTTTAATGTGAAAGATCATGGTCATCTCAGATTTTTTTTCTTAGAATTGAGATTGCTCATTCTTCTCTTGGTAAATCTCTATTGCAGAGGAAATATGCCCTTGATTAGTTACAGATCATTGGTACACTTTGGTGAGACCTACTAAGTCTCTCATGGATCCCAAACACCGTCTACATGTCAATATTGAGGAGCTTCTTCCAGATCCTTTTGAGTATCTGAGGCTTGTTGGGCATCTTATGTATCTTATGAATACTCAACCAGTCTTCACATTTGTTGTGTCCCTTGTTACCCGATTTATGCACTCTCCACAGATGCGTCATTTGATGTTGTTCATTGTATATTTCATTATATTAATGCTTCTCATGGACAAGGTTTGTTCTATTCTAATGTTGGGCACTCTACCCTTAATTGTTATACTGATGTAGATTGTGCAGGAGCTCCTCCCACTGATCGACGCTCTACCTTTGACTATTGTGCAATTTTGGGGGTTTGAAAGAGTAATAAGCATTGAAGCATGATGTGGTTTCTAAATCTAGTGCTGAGTTTGAGTACAGAGCCATGACACATGACACTTGTGAGATCTTATGAGGCTTCTGACGGGGATGCCACCAACAAGGATCTAGATTTCAGGCCGTACAAGGTGTACTGGTGGAAGAAGAAGCGGCCGAAGGGCCAAGGAGTGCTACGATCCATCGAGGAAAGGCCCTAGAGATCAGTTCCAAAAGGAGAGCCTCTGCTCAGGCTTGAGCAAACTCCATTCTTGCTCAAGCGAGGCGCTTGAGAATCACGGCCTAAAGTTCCTGCCTTTGGTTGCTCGAGCAAAGTGGCATCAGGATTTAAGGCCAAAAGTTTTTGTCTGAACTCGCTTGAGCGAATTCTTATAGCTGTTTGAACTCGCTCAAGCGAATTCCTATAGCAGCTTGACCGAATTCTTGTAGCTGTCTAAACTCGCTTGAGCGAATTTCTGTAGTCGCTCGAGCGACTCCTTTAAGATTCTTGCTTGAGCAAGAACCAAAAGTCGCTCGAGTGAGTCTCGTGACGTAATTTGTCCTTTTAGTAGTTTCTTTTTGTTTCAAATGTAAGTTACCCTTTTAGGGTAATATGGTACTTTTCTATTTTAGGGTTATTTCCACTTGTAAACACTATAAAACTTATTTTGTAAGCTATTTTTGGCAGTTGTTAAAAATTAATGAAAGTGCATGACATTTTGAGTTTGAGATGAGCTTTGAAGAGCGAGTCTTCTTCCCCATGCGGGTTTGTTGTGAGGCCAAGGGTGTGATGCCCATGTTATTTTTGATCTTATCTAATTTTCTCCAATATTATCAATCTCTTGCATCCAATTTTCCCCCTTTTAATAGATTGTTCAAATCCCAAATCCCTAGATCTAGAACAACCTTAATGTCCATCCTTGTGGATCGAATCCGACCTTAGCCCATCTATCCATGACCGTTGTTGGGCTCGAGCTTGTTCGATTTGTGCTGGTAATCGCCTAAATTCAAAAGCCCTAGCGAGGAACTACTGAATCTATCGTGAGCTACGATCTAATGTCCGACCTAGACGAAGCAAGAGTTCTATCTCTCAGATCGCCTCTTCCGCATTTCCTAACGGATCTCGTGCGTCGGCATGGACCCTACATGAGCCGAGCATGGCCGCTTAAGCGAAATTCCGCGAAACCATAAGGTATCACTTTAATTTGTGATTAATTGTTTAATTTCAACAAATTAGCATATCATGGGCATTCACGGATTTTAGGGTCGTCTCACGTCAGTTTTGGTATCAAAGCTTAGGTTTTAGGTTAGGACATTTGTGTGTTCATTTGCGTGCACATCGTGTGTTTGTTAAAATTACTCATTCATTTATGTTTCATAGTTGTGTATCATTTTAGAACCTGTATTAGTGAGTCGTGGTCACCATGGATACAAATGTGTTTGCCGATGCTCTAAGGGCATCCAAGCCTTGATGATTATCATGAATGAGAGGATACATGCTATGGAGGAAGCCCAAACGACTATGGCGGCCTTTAATGGGGAGTTTCTCGACCGTTTGGAACAGTTGGAAAGAGATGAGGAGCATCAAGACGGACGCCATGAGTGTAACAATCTGCGTTTTGAGCTCGACAGTCGACCCGAGGGCCGAAATTGGTATCAAAGGGAAGTGGTTCTTCGTGGAGATGACTACGACCTGGATGAGAAACTCCTCAAGAATGTTCGAGTTGAGTTTTCGACCTTCAACGGAAGAATGAACCCTAAAGTCTTCCTCAATTGGTCAATATGGATCACCACTTTGAGTGATATGGCATGGACCAATGAGCGGTGTGTTAGACATGCCAAAATGAAGCTCATCGGTTAAGCTTGACTCTTTTGGGTCAATGCCGAGCATATAAGGGCAAATGCGGGTCGTGCTCCTATTATCTATTGGGTGGTATGACATGAAGGAGCGATTTACGGAGAAGTACGTTCCTTTATCATACTATCATCACCTACTTGACCAATGAAAAAATTTATGCCAAGGTAGTATGCTCGTAACTGAGTACATTGGCAAGTTTGAGGAGTTCATGATGAGAGTCAATGTGTCGGAAGATCCTCAAGTCACTCTTTCGAGGTTCCGCACCGGGTTGCGAATAGAGCTGCAAAAAGAGTTGATTTCCCACCCCGTTGACACTCTTGAGGAGTGTTACGCCGTAGTGCAAGACCTTGAACGGTATTTGAAGATGACGGTGGTGAGACCATTTGAGCCGCATACAGATAGCCATCGAACCGGAGAAGGAAGGCCTAGTGTCAGGAACCCTCCTCGCAAGCCTACACAGCCCATTCCTCCAAGTGTAAGGCTTGACCAAGGGAAAGGTGTGGTGGGCGAATCCTCAAGGGGTAGCTCTCAAACCAAGTGTTATAAATGTCATGGGTTTGGCCATTTTGCCGCCTAATGCCCTACGAGAGACCCCCAAAGAACTCTCTTGGTTGAAGAAGAATCAATGAGGGAGAAGGTGTTGAAGAGGAAGTGTATGAACCGGAAGTCACACCTAGTGATGAGGAGGGTGACGATGGTAATCGTGCACCAGCTTGCATCCAAGATTGCTTGGTCGTGAGGTGTGTCCTTGCACAACCTCAACATGATGAGAAGGACGATTAGCGTAGAGACAACATTTTCTATACTTACGCCAAGTGTGGTGAGAAGAGTTGTAAGGTCACCGTGGATAGCGGGAGTTGCACCAACGTTGTGTCCACACACACCATTACTCGCTTAGGGCTTACACCCGAACCCCACTCGAGACCGTACAAAATCTCATGGGTTGACTCCTCTTCCATACCCGTGTCCCAAAGATGTTGTGTGCCGATACAATTAGCCTCGTATTCGGACACATTGTGGTGCGATGTGGTGTCGATGGATGTGGGCCACATCATCTTGGGGAGGCCTTGGCTCTATGACATGGACGTGACCCTCCTTGGGCGGTCTAACGTGTGCACGTTTATGCATGAGGGCAAGAAGATATAGTTAAACCCCTTCCCTCCCAAGACACCATCGGACAAGTAAGTTGAGAAGAAGGGCGGTCAATCTAAGACCATCAATATCATGAGCCTTCGGAGTTTGAGAGAGCGCCGTTAGATGAGAGTGTGGTGTATGTTGTCATCACCGTTGAGCATGCTCTCGAATCTATGAGCGAACACCCTAAGGATGTTAAGCCAATTTTGAAAGAGTTTGTGGATGTCTTCTCGGAAGACTTGCCCGATGAGCTCCCTCCAATGTGTGACATCCAACACGCTATAGACTTAGTTTTCAGGTCTACTCTACCCAACCCGCTCCATTATAGGTTGAATCTGGTTGAACGTGCCGAGTTAGCGCGACAAGTCGATGAGCTCCTTCGGAAAGGGTTCATCCAAGAGAGCTTGAGCCCTTGTGCCGTACCCACACTACTCACACCCAAGAAAGATGATACTTGGCGAATGTGTGTGGATAGTCGGGTCATCGACAATATTACGGTCAAGTATCGGTTCCCCATACCGAGGCTCGACGACATGTTGGATATGATGGTTGGTGCCACTATCTTCTCCAAGATAGACCTTAAAAGTGGCTACCATCAAGTTCGCATCCGCCCAGGTGATGAATGGAAAATCGCTTTCAAGACCAAAGATAGTCTATATGAGTGGATGGTCATGCCTTTTGGGCTTTCAAATGCCCCGAACACCTTCATGAGGCTCATGACCCAAGTGTTGCGACCGTTTATCGGGAAATTCCTTGTGGTGTATTTTGATGACATCTTGATCTATAGTCGCGACAAGGAGTAACACTTGACCCACCTTCGGATGGTTTGTGGGACCTTGAGGGGAGAAAAGCTATATGCGAACTTCAAGAAGTGCACGTTCATGCAACGATCCGTTGTCTTCTTGGGATTCATTGTCTTGGCCGATGGAGTGGTCGCTGACCCGGAAAAGGTAAAGGTTATTGTAGAGTGGCCCGAACCTAAGAACATCCATGATTTTCGCAACTTCCACAGGTTGACCATATTTTATCGTCGCTTCATCTGAAGCTTTAGCACCATCATGGTTCCCATCACCGATTGCATGACAAAGGAGAAGTTTCAATTGAGCAAAGCCGCGATGAAGGCCTTTGCCGAGATCAAGGATAAGATGACTAGTGCACCCGTCATGCGTCTATCGGACTTTTCTAAAGTCTTTGAGGTCGCATGCGATGCTTCGGGTGTATAGGAGTGCTTAGCCAAGAAGGCCACCCGGTGGCCTGCTTAAGCAAGAAACTCAATGAGGCGAAACAAAAATACTCTACCTATGATAAGGAGTTCTATGCGGTCGTTCGATCTCTTTGGTATTGGAAACATTACCTTAGGCCGCAAGAATTTCTGTTGTTTTTTTACTATGAAGCCTTACGCTTCCTTGTTTCCCAAAAGAAGTTGAACCCAAGGCACGTGATATGGGTTGAGTACCTTCAAGGGTTCACATTCATGTTAAAGCACAAAGCCGATGCTGAAAACAAAGCAGCTGATGCATTTAGTCGTCGGGTAGCGACTTGCAAACTATGAGCACTGAGGTCGTGGGATTTGAGCAATTGATTCAAGAGTGTCCCGAGTGCCTAGATTTCAGGGTAGAATGCCTTGCTCTCCGTGACAATCCGCCCAACACTAACTCCAAATATGCCCTGCAGGGCTGGTATTTGTTCATGGGCAATCGCCTATGCATCCCTCACACTTCATTGTGTGACTTCCTCATTTGGGAGTTGCATGCTGGAGGGATTGCCGGCCATTTTGGGCGTAGCAAGACCGTTGCGCTCATTGAAGATAGATTCTATTGGCCTGACCTCACGCGAGATGTCGCTCGGATTGTGCGACAATGTCGTACTTGCCAAGTTTCCAACCAAAGAAGGCAAAATATTGGCCTGTACACTCCTTTGCTGGGACCACACACACTTTCGCAAGACGTCTCGATGGACTTCATGTTGGGTCTTCTCAAGACTTTGCGAAAGCACGACTCCTTTTTTGTTGTGGTGGATCGTTTTTCCAAGATGGCTCACTTCATACAGTGCAACAAGACCTCCGACGCGACCCTTATCGCGAAGTTGTTCATCAGAGAGGTGGTACGCCTCCACGGGTTATCCAAGACCATTGTGTCAGATAGGGATGTCAAGTTCACCAGTTACTTTTGGAAAATCCTATGACACATGATGGGTACTATGCTTCAATTTTCATCGACATATCATCCTCAAACCAATGGCCAAACGGAAGCTACCAATAGGAGTTTAGGCCATCTCCTTCATTTTTTTATCGATGATCACATTAGGACCTGAGATTCCATTCTACCATTATCCGAGTTTGCATACAACAACTCTGTCAATAGGTCCACAGGTAAGATTCCATTTGAGGTGGTGCATGGTCACAAACCAAGAACACCCCTAGATTTGATTCCTATGTCCGCATCACACCGCACATCCGAGTCCGCAGATACATTTGCACAACATATCCATAATTTGCATGTCGAAATTAGACGTAAAATTAATTCGAGCAATGATAATTACAAATTGTCGGTGGATTCCCACAAGCGTTACAAGGAATTGCAAATGGGTGAACATGAAATGGTTCGGGTTAGGCCTGAACGATTTCCATTGGGAATCACGAAGGAGCTTCAAGCCCGCGGTGCCGGACCTTTCAAGATTGTGGCAAGAAGTGGTTCGAATGCATATGTTCTTGAGCTTCCTCAAGATATGGGGGTTAGCTCGACATTCAACGTAGAAGACTTAGTTCCTTATCTAGGCTCAACCCCACCCTCTTGCAATCCTTTCCGAGCGTCCTCTAGTCACGAGCCGACCCAAGCCTCAAAGCCTGTACCACCTCCTCCTCCAAAAGAACCTAAAAGAGATATAATTGAGAAGATCTTAGACGATCATGTGGTCTCCACCCATAATGGAGAATTTCAAAGATATTTGGTGAAGTGGATCCATAAGTCGGAATCCAAAAATGTGGGTCAATGAAGACGAAGTCCGCTGCCTAGACCCCAACATGCTTGAGCGATACCATGGTCGCTCTTCATCGGTAATGAAGCCTTTTTGGTCTGGGAGAATTGATGGGGACGCCACCAACAAGGATCTAGGTTTCAGGATGTACAAAGTGTACCAGCGAAAGAAGAAGTGGCGGAAGGGTCAAGGAGTGCCATGATCGACCGAGGAAAGGCCCTAGAGATCAGCCCCAAAATGAGAGCTTCTGCTCAGGCTTGCTCGAGCGAACTCCATTCTCGCTTGAGCGAGGCGCTTCAGAATCACAACCAAAAGTTTCTGCCTTTGGTCGCTCGAGCGAAGTGGCATAAGGATTTAAGGCCAAAAGTTTTTGTCTGAACTTGATCGAGCGAATTACTGTAGCTGTTTGAACTCGCTCGAGCGAATTCCTGTAGTCGCTCGAGCGACTCCTTTAAGATTCCCGCTCAAGCGAGAACCAAAAGTCGCTCGAGCAAGTCTTGTGATGTAATTTGTCCTTTTTGTCCTTTAGTAGTTTCTTTTTGTTTCAAATGTAATTTACCCTTTTAGGGTAACATGGCATTTTTCTATTTTAAGGTTATTTCCACTTGTAAACACTATAAAACTTATTTTGTAAGCCATTTTTGGCAGTTGAAAATTAATGAAAGTGCATGGCATTTTGAGCTTGAGATGAGCTTTGAAGAGTCTTCTTCCCATGTGGGTTTGGTGTGAAGCCAAGGGTGTGATACCCATGTTATCTTTGATCTTCTCTTTATTTCTTGTTCTTGTCTAATTTTCTCCAATATTATCAATCTCTTGCATCCAATTTTCCCCCTTTTAATTGATTGTTCCAATCCTAAAACCCTAGATCTAGAACAACCTTAATGTCCATCCTTGTGGATCGAATTTGACCTTAGCCCATCGATCCATGACCGTTGTTGGGCTCGAGCTTGTTCGATTTGTGCCGGTAATCACTTCAATTCAAAAGCCCTAGCGAGGAACTACCGAATCCACCGCGAGCTACGATCTAACGCCCTGACCTAGACGAAGCGAGAGTTTTATCTCTCGGATCCCCTCTTCCGCATTCCCTAATGGATCTCGCGCGTCGGCATGGACCCTACATGAGCCGAGCATGGCCGCTTAAGCAGAATTCCCCGAAACCATAAGGTATCGCTTTAATTTGTGATTAATTGTTTAATTAATTAGTTTAATTTCGGCAAATTAGCATATCATGGGCATTCACGGATTTTAGGGTCGTTGTCCTGCATCAACTTCACTCCCTTCTCACTGACCTCTGATCACCATGCGGCCATTGGCATTGCTGCTGACTTTGTTTTCCATGAGAGAACAGAACACGTTGAAGTGGATATACACTTTATTCAGGAAAAAGATTTTATTATTCATTAAAACTCCTAAAGTTTCTTAAAGCAGTTGGCGGATATTTTCACTAAAGCACTTGGGCCCGCACAATTTTAGAGTATTTTTGTCAAGCTGCGCATGGTAGATATCTATGCACCAGGCTACTAGCTTGAGGGGAGTGTTGCGATATACGCATGTATATGTGTTAGTGTTATAGTGGTGTGTATGACATGATTGGATGTGTGTAATGTAAGGACAATTATGCTTTTTGGGATTAATATAAAGGTTAGTAGGGGTTCCTAACTCTAAGTCATTTCAGACCCATTTCTCTTTCTCTGTCTCCTCCTTTTTCTTCCTCCTCCTCATCCTAAACATAACCCTAGCTATCAAACCCGCATATGAACTCTACAAGTCAAGTCCACTCTCTACTATTAAGGGTGATGTTAATGCAAAAACTAGGACACTTCATTTCTTGCAGTCTTTTTGCTAACATTGTTCCAACATTGGAGTTGAAGGGGACATACTAGTTCTGTGACTTTTGTCCTTGACCAAACTATTGATATATATATATTTGATGTTAGGAGTCCCAGTTCTAATGAAAGAGATTTGTCCGGAATGATCTTGCATGCACACACACACACACACACACTCTCTCTCTCTCTCTCTCTCTCTCTCTCTCTTTCACTCTCTTTTTCAATCTCTCTTATATTTTTTTTCACGCTATGGATTATTAGAAACTAATATGCCTAGTTGCAGTGATATTCGAGGTGTTGCTATAGCTGGTGTTGAGGGAGAACTGGTTAACCTCACTGAGCTAGTTACAGAAGCAATTGCTGCTGCCTTTGCTGCATGGTTATTGGAAAAAAAGAAAGCAGATGCATCAAGATGCCTGAGAGTCTCTATTGGTCACGATTCACGGATTTCTGCACAGACCCTGCAGGTACTTGTGTTTCCATGTGCTACTGAATTTTGGAATTGATGAAAATTATGGAAATGATGTTTTTTTAATTATCATAATTTGTAAGTGGATTGCTTCATTCCTTTCTGTATTGGCATTTTAATTCTGTTTGGATTCGTATTTGAAGTAGTATGTCTACACTGATATGTATCACGTGCCATATATGTTTGTTGGTATCTACTTAGGTTGGCAATGTTGCAATCTCAAGGTCGCAGGTTCGAGCCTATCCGACCTATTAAAAAACTTAATATGCACCTGCTTTACATGTCTCTGCCTATTGGCATTGTTAGAAATGCAAATTTGGGATGAATGCGGATGCATACACTGAAATTTTAGAGGGTTGTGAAAGCGCAAGTCTATGTGGTTGCTTTTGTAAATGGATAACCATCACTGAAAATCGTTTCTACATTGGACGGTTTGATGTTTAGATAATCCCTACCTTATTGATACAACTTAGCAGAAGTAGAGGATCTTATGCAGGATTTAGGCTTTTACTTTGCTTGTCATGTATTGTACAGGTTATGGGTATGAGGCTATGAAAAGTTGAGAACCACGGGGTTGCATGTCAATATTCCTGTATATATGACTGCAATACATTCCTATCAATATTGAATGCGAAAGGATGCTTCTTTATTTGTAACTTAAGTAGTTTGATAGCAATTTTCCTTGGCTGTACAAAGCAATAGAAGATTCTGGTGTGCTTTGACTGGGATTGAGATGGTGGCAGTTTTGAACTTTCCCTACGATTTAAGTTTAAATTTATGATTGAGATAATCTAAAAGAGAAATGGATATGATATTGTGTTATGCAGTAATATTTTGCACTTACTTTTAACCCTAGCTTGGAAGGAGCAATACGATATTAGGAAAGTAATCCAGTCTGAAGTGCTACTACTTCCGCACCTGATGTTCCCATGCTTCCCATAGGGCCTGCAAAAGATATCCACTTGCCTAACCTCGTTAAGCAAGACCCCCTGATCCCTTCATACCCAGGAGAGTGTTACTTTTCCTCTTTGAAGTTGAATTTGAGCTACTCTACTTTCAAAGAAATCAAGTATTTTTAGGCAGATCTCGGTTCGCCTCCCTTCACTTTATCTCAAGATGGACCATAAGTTGTCTTGAGAAGCTTATTGGTGCTTGCTCTTTCTGCAAATTTTATCACCATCTTTCTAGCAATGAGCTGCATTTCTGAAAACTTCCTTTATAAAACTATAGCATTTCATTCCTTCCAGATATCCAAAGACCAGGAAAAAACATATACCTGTAAAGACGTTTCTTGTGCATTGCAGGTTGACCTTTGCCACTCATTGATATTGCCAATTTCCAAGGGAAGAATTAGCATGTCTAGAGGGGCAAATTTTAAGGGAGACAAACTGGCAAATTGCGGTCTGAATTTTAACACTTGAAACTTCCCTTTGTAGCTTTTCTTCGTAGTCTTATCTTAATAATCAATTCTCCATTTACTTAATCAGATAAAAAAACATTTAGTTTCTGGTGTCTTCAATTCAATTAGTAATGTCACTGCACAATATGCATGTGGCCTTCACCTTACTAATGTCTTTTTGTCAACATGTAACTGATCTTTTAAATTAATTTCCCTGAACAAAACAGTAGGTTGCTATGTTCTCTGCTGAAATTTTGGGTTATTTGGCTCCATGTAATTATCTTGGGATAAGGTGTTTATTATTGAAAATGAAAATTGATTTTCAAAACAAAATCTTAACATTCCTTCATAATATTAAAAAAATGGAGCAAATCTACTTGTTCTTGCTTCTAGCTGACTCTTAGTCTAGTCATAATTGATTACTGAGTAAAATGATGTAATTTTCAGGATGCAGTTTCTCGAGGAATTATGGGTGCTGGCCTGGATGTTATTCAATATGGGTAAGTGAATTATGATTTTTTATTTACTATCCATTGTCCACAATGTTGAGTGGACACCAGAAGCTTCCATTGGTACTTTCTTTTTAATGCTGAAAGAACATATATGGATGCACTATATCAACAAATTGCTCATATCTTCAAATGATTAAGAATGAGGATATGATCTTGTACACGTTTGATCTTTGAGGAATTGCTTCTGTTGTTTTTCCTTATGAGTGATGTTGAAGCTTCCGAATGAAACAGCTGTCAGAGGGACATGCTAATGGATGCTTAATTCTTGTTTGTAGATTGGCATCTACACCAGCAATGTTTAACAGCACACTTACACAAGATGAGGAGTTCTTCTGTCCGGTTGATGGAGCCATAATGATTACAGGTTAGTTGTAAATGTAATGTTATATACTTCTATGTTATGGAATATAAACCTTTGATTTGGTAACAATTCCAGCTGTTTTGAGATTATATGGACATCATTTGATCTTATAAAAGATGAAGGACCTGGGTCAAGCTGGGATAGCAGGTTTTCAAGAACATGATATCAGATCTTATGAAAGGACATGATATCACTGATAATGGTTGGGATATGACTGTATGACAATCTGGAGAAATGTACAGATAAGCAATGGTCTATATGTAGGACATAGAGCTATTAGACTGCATTTTAAGTATTGCTATGCACAATTAGTAATATACTTGTTTATCATAGTGGCTAGTTTTTTATACTTATTCAAACCTCGGCACTCAAGAATATTTAACTTTCATATATTTTTCAAACCTAATTAATATTGATACATGTATTTTCTGTAAACAGCTAGCCATCTTCCTTACAATCGCAATGGTTTTAAATTTTTCACAAATGCTGGAGGACTGGGGAAAGCTGACATAAAGGATATTCTGGAGCGCGCTGCAGCTATATATGATAACTTAGTTGAAAGTCCAAAGGACTCAGGGACAGCTTCTGCAGCTGTGAAAAAGGTTGACTACATGTCAGTTTATACATCTAATCTTGTAGAGGCAGTACGCAAAGCTGCAGGAAATATAGGTACTGTTTATAAGTGTTTTGTCTATTGCTTTTGATTGTAATGGTATTTGTAGGTGTCAAATAGTGATGAACATTCTCAAGTAGAGCTTCCCTGATGCATGTTTCTGGTTCTTATCTATTTTTCCTGTTAATTTTGGATTGTTTGTTCATTGAACCTGGGGTTGGTCCTTTCATGCATTTGGCTCTTAGATGTGGCTTACAGTTTATAAGTTCATTGTTTTTATTTTTATTTTGAATTTCTAAAATATTCTCCGCAACTAAGCAGTGTAAATTCAATCATCTCATTTGCTTCATTATTAATTGGCAGAGAAACCATTGGAGGGATTCCATATAGTTGTTGATGCAGGAAACGGAGCAGGAGGATTCTTTGCTGTAAGCTTACCCCTTTCTTTTTATATGAATTTTAATTGTTTAGGATGAATGATGGTTAAAATTTCCAGCTATATAAAACCATTTCATAGTATCAAAGTCTAATTTGAAAACCCCTGACATGATCTTCAGTTTTATGCTGTTGAAAAAAATGCCAAAATTTATAATATGGAAGAGAACCATTTTTGCCGCTTATCCAAACTAGCTGCATTACAACTATGAAATGGTAGTATATATACATCATCGTCATCATTATTATTATCACAACCTTATCCCACATATTTGCGGCCAGCTTTGCGAGTCCTATATCTCCACTCATTCTCATTAGCATTAAGCTCTCTGTAACGCCACAGTCCTTCATGTCCGTCCCTACTACTTCCCTCTAAGTCTTCAGTATTTTTTCTCCTCCTACCTCCTTGTGCTTATAGCGTCTCAATCTTTCATCCAAGGTTTGTTTCTGGCCTCCGATTAAAAATTCCAAACCATCTCAAGCGACATTTTGCAATTTTTTCCTTTATAAGTGCCACCCAAATTTCCTCTTATGTACTTGTTTCGAATTTATTCTTTCTTGTTACTCCACATATCCATCTTAACATATGCATCTCAACCTTATGTACATTGTTTTCTTGTTGCTTTTCGTAGCCAAACATTTTGCACCATATAATATGGTAGGTCTAATCGTCCCTTCAGTCTAAGTGGAACTCTTGGGTTGCATAATGCTCAGCTTGATTGTCTCCATTTAATCTAACCTGCATTATTCCTATTTGAGGCCTTGTCTTCCAATCCACCATCTAATTGTAACGTAGTGCCTAAATAGCAAAATCTAATGTGGCACTAAATAATTTTTTATTTTAACTAAATCCTCCTCCAGGCTATCACGTATCACTAAATTTGCACTCCGTGAATTCCGTGTTTGTTCTGCTAATTTTCAAATCTCTCGACTCCAAGGCCTTTCTCTATAATTCCACCATATCATTTATTTCTAACACTAATTTACAACCTTTAATACATGTCTTGATAATCTCAATATATAAGTTCGAGATGCTTTTCTTCGTCAATGTCCACCAGAATATCTATCTCGGCAGC
The DNA here is from genome assembly GCA_021018995.1 of Chloranthus sessilifolius. Taxonomy (NCBI): domain Eukaryota; kingdom Viridiplantae; phylum Streptophyta; class Magnoliopsida; order Chloranthales; family Chloranthaceae; genus Chloranthus; species Chloranthus sessilifolius. The sequence goes on from CM037587.1 coordinate 135,400,577, forward strand.
CTATCATAAGCTTTCTACAAACCAATAAAGTCATATGCAAGTTGTCCTGTCTCTCTGTGAAATTCTCCCTAAATCGTCTCAATAGAAAAATAACTTCAATTGTTAGTCTTTCAATAATTGCAAACTGGTTCTCTGATACGCTTGATTCTTGTCGTAACCGTTATTCTACTATTCTCTCCCAAAGTTTCATAGTTTGGCTTATAAGTTTTATGCCTTGATATTTGACACAATTTTAGATTTGTCTTCTATATTAATAAAAATGGATGACAATGCTCTTTCTTCATTCCTTTAGCATTTTCTTTGTTTTTAATATCTTGTTGAACAATGTAGTCAACCAATTCTGTCCATTCTTTCAGATCACAGTCCAAACTTCTATAAGTATTCCATTTGGTCCTAATGCTTTCTTTTCTTCATCTTTGCTAAGACTGTTTTTTTTCACAACTTCCGATATTTTGTTGATCATCCCTTGATTTGGTTTCTCTTCTTGATTTACTTCCTTTACAAATTTTGTGTTTAAGATCCTTAAAATATTCTTGTTATCTATTCTTTATCTCATCCTCTTTTACCAAGACGCTTTGATCTTTGTCTCTGCTTCTCTGATGCACTTTACGTGGTCGTGATCTCTAGTTTTCTTTTCTCTAATCTTAGCAAGTTTATAAATTTTTTCTCTCCTTTCATTCTCAACCCAGTTTATTAGTTTTCGTACTATTCATACTTAACCTCATTACTTTCTTAGCTTCTTTTGCGGCGAGCTTATATTTTTAGAGATAATCTGTAGTCTTGTTCTTTGCCACCTTATTACTTCATTAGCATCTTTTTTTTGGCAAGCTTATATTTTAGAAATCATTTGTAGTCTTGTTCTTTGCCATTCCTTAAACATACTTCTTCTTAGGAATTGACTTTTGAATGTCTGCATTCCACCACTATGTTTCTTTTTGTATAAAGTTTCTTCCTTTAGATTCCCTGAACACCTCTTTAGCCATTTGTTTAAGATATTGCGCCATCTATTCCGACATCCTATTTTGGTCCCCTTCACACCACCTTACTTTCCTTCACTTATTTTTTCTTTAAAGTTAGCTATTTTTTTTTTCCTTTTAATTCCTACCATTTTAATTTGGGTGATCCTTTTTCATCTTTCTAGTCACTTGGCTCTTAATAAGAACAGCCTACACTATCGATCTATGTTGCATCATAAGGCTCTCTCTGGACTGATCTTGCAATCTTTATAGTTAGCTCACTCTCTTCGCCTTAATAAAAGATGATCCATTTGAGTTCTATTTGTTCTACTCTTGAAAGTTATAAGTTCTTCTCTTTTCTTCAAAAAAGTATTTGCTGCAAGGAATTAGAATTCGGTTTTGTTGTATCGTTCAGCCTCCACTGAAGCTGAGCCAAAGAACTGACTCTAAGTTGACTCGGGTGAGTCTATCCAAGTGTTGAGTCCTGTGGGCTTCAGACTGAGCCCCCACCGTGTCAAATGGTCCATTTCAGAGTCGTGTGAAACTGAGTGGATTTTTCCCCGTCTTCAATCCTTGAACTACAGATATCAGCAAAAGAGCACATAAATCAGAGTGGCTGAAATAATATACTCAACTAATAATATTCTCCTTGAGGACTTAACAGGAAAAGATCAGTTAAGAGACATCTTCAATACCTGGCCTCAATACTACATGCTTGAGGCCATCACCATTTGTGCCAAAGGCCCTTTTGTGTGCAAATGCACGGTTGCAGGGTAATTTAAATAAAATTGGAGGATTACCAATTTTCAGCAAGAGCCTGCGGAAATTTGCAGCAGAGTAAGCATCCCTCTGATATACTAGGATCGTAACATCTAACCCTTTCATGAATATCATGCTCTTATCCCCTCATTGCGGCATTGCCTCCATAGCCTTCAAATTACTGCATAGAAATGGTTCAAGAGCTAAGGCCCCGATAACCAATAAATCTGTTAAATATAGAAATTTTTTTTTTTTTTTATCCCAACTGACAACATTATGAGCTACAGTTTTTCTTCAGTAGTTTCATCTTTCACTTGTCAAATATCTGCTCAGTTGTATTTTGATGCCAAATTTTCCATCTTTTGAGTTACAATACGCTCCTTCCTCCACACATGTTGTATCATTCTATAAGTGTGGACTAGTCGTAAGTAGGATCCTGATTTGGGAATTTAAATAACCACTGTTTAGTTTCTTCTTTTTTTGGGAACCTCATCAAGACAAAAATATAACTACCACATGCTTGCAGAGTTCCCTAAACAATTGTTCTAGTCCAATTTAGCTTTAAAACTTGGATGTGCTCCTTCATGAATCACTACTACGTATGTGATGCCATGACAAGTGTACAGTTTAGTCTGCAACTATGCACTAAATTTTATCTACTTACGTGATCTCAGTATATTTTCAGGGAATCATGTGGGATTGTTTAAACAAGCTAACGTTAGTGAAATTTTCTAATTGATTTTCAATTGACTGATGGATGGGCTTGGATTGGACTTATTTAAGAACGTGGCCTGTGTACATCCTAGGTTTGATATTAAACTTCCTTCAGATAGTTGTTACTTTTGGTTCCGTTTCTATATTTGATTTCCTTTTGTTGAAAGATGTGACCCAGTAGAGACATAATATAAGTGTATGAGGAAATTTCCTCCATTCGTATTTAATAACCGTATGCATGTCCTATTTAAATTGTTTTATTTACAATCAGCAATAGATCTGATGTTCATCTTCATGCAAATGCAAATCCTACCAATTACCAATTTCTCTCTCTCTCTCTCTCTCTCTATATATATATATATCTGTCGCAATTTAATTTGGGTACTTATGGCAATGATTTCTTCAGGGAAGGGTCCTTGAACCTTTAGGGGCAGTGACTACTGGCAGTCAATTCTTGGAGCCAGATGGTAATTACTAAATATAAGTATCTGAACAAACTCTTCTGTCTCTATGTTGATTATTTGAGGAAATTCTTCAATCTGGTACATCTGAAAAAGAATATGTATTTGTGCCAGGTATGTTTCCCAATCATATTCCTAATCCAGAAGATAAAACAGCAATGAAAGCAATAACCCAGGCAGTCCTAGAGAACAAGGCTGATTTAGGCATTATCTTCGATACAGATGTCGACAGGTGCTAACATAGTCTTACTACTATTCATCTTTTTTTGTTAATATGCATATTATACTGTTTTTGAACAGTTTTGTGTTTTAGATCTGCTGCTGTAGATTCTAATGGGCGTGAATTTAACCGCAATCGGCTGATTGCTTTAATATCAGCTATTGTTCTTGAGCAAGTAAGAATTTACAGAGGTTAAAGTTGTCCTTGATGACCTTTAGTTTTATTTGCCTCTTGAGGATTATAATGTTACTTTTGTTTTGCTTGTGATCTCAAAAATAGCATCCTGGAACAACCATTGTCACAGACAGTGTAACTTCTGATGGGTTAAGTACATTTATTGAAAATAAACTTGGTAAGCAGGGAATTTCTAACATTTATATTCTCTGGTGATTATGAACTAATCAAATTTGACTTTTCAAAGGTGGAAAACATCACCGGTTCAAAAGAGGATACAAAAATGTCATCGATGAAGCAATTCGATTGGTGAGGTTTTACTCCAGCATTTCTTTCAAGTATTAACACTATTATGAGAAAAAGAGTCCAATATTTACTCTACATTTTGCTCCAAAATTTCAATTCAATGATTTATGCGGCATGAGCTCTAGGTTATTGCTTCACAAATATATTCGATTTCTCCTTTCTTGATGCTAGGCATTAATCTTGAATGCTTGATGGACAGCTTGACCCATGTTAGCGTTGTTGACTATTGGAATATTGTTTGTTGTGAAGGATCGAAGCAAAACAACATAACTAGTACAAAAAAATATGAAGTTGTGTACTTGTTGGTGATGAAATTGTAGTTATGTTAATGGGTGCATCTTTAGTATACATTGGGTGTGATGAAGTATGGTAACTTACTCTAGTTATTGTATAAAATCCGTGATGGAATGATGAGAGTATATAAACCATAAATTCATTGGGAAGAGTGCTAAGCCAAATATCAATATTGAGCATCATTCTTTGATAGAGAAAGAACAATAATTCAACTACTTAAGCATCATTCTTTGATTCTAATATTGAGGATTTCATGTTCTAAGCATAAACAAATATCAATAAATACAAATCAAATACTAATTATTAGATATAAAATATCAACAAATTACAATATGGACAAGTATAAATAATTATGAAATACCAATAAATATAAAATGTCATGTACACATACCGTAGTGTACCCGACGTTGAGGTAAGATCGATTGGTAGGTCACTGAGGTATCGTCGATGTTGGTGTTAGTAGCTTTTGTGACAAGAGAGACAGAGAGATAGTTGAGGGCTTTGTAATTTATAAATTAGGCTTTGTAACTTATAAGTTAGCTTTTGTAACTTATAAGTTATAACAATGTTATACTTACAACTTATCTATTTTATAAATATTATAAGTTATAATAGAAAAAATCAAATAGTGTACATGTGAGGCCTTTATGCTATTGATATTTCATAATTATTTGGTTGAATATGGCGTTTTCCATTGCAATTTGCCATGGCGACGCTATAGTGTTGCATTAACAATCATGTTGGGGACAATTCCTGAACCCGCACCTACCGGTAAAAATTATGAGCATTGGAAGAGTGCTGATTTGATAGTGATGATGTGGTTGCACCACTCGATCAACCTTCCATTAGCCAGCTCATCATGAAGGCACATAATGCAAAGGAGTTGTGGGACTCCTTGCGTGCTGCTTTCTCTCTAAAAAGGTACTTAATGAAGAAGTTCCAGGTGACTGATAGGATCAGCGGACTCTGTCAGAGTGATGGATTGATAGGTGCTTAATACACAAAAATGAGTAGTCTGTTGGAGGACCTATCACAGTATGTGATTCAGTTATGTAAAGCGTGCTCATACAAGGTATGTCAAGATCTAGAGCAAGAGAAGGTGTTTGACTTGTTGAGAGGGGTGAACCCAAAGTATGAGAACATTAGGTATAATGTTCTCGGGAGGGAGGATTATCCTTCCCTTGGCAATGTCTTTGCTCTTCTTCAACATGCGGAGAGCCGTCACCAGTTGATGTAGTTCCTTGACAGTAGTGGGCCTGAGAGGTCTGTTCTTCCATCATTCTCCTCTGTTGGTCATCATAGGGGGAGAACTGGTGGTAGAGGTGGTGGTCGATGACGACGTAGAGATCTCTACAAAGAAGAATGGGACAAGTTAGTGTGTACTCTTTGTGGTAAGAAGGGTCACACTAGAAATAAATGTTGGGATCTTCACGGGAAGCCCAAGTTTACTCCAGGTTGTGCTTTCCAGACGACTTCATATGAGGGTGTAACTCTAGCCATACCTCCCACTCAGTCCTCTCCATCTATTGGTTTATAGAGCTTACAAAGAGAGCTTCAGGAGATTCATGGCCGTATTCAAGGGATTACCACATCACAGAGCCAAGCATCTTCTCACGTTTCTGAGACAAGTATTTATGGATCCGCTCATCTGACTGTATCTTCTTAGTCTCCTTCGATCATTGATTCAGGAGCTACTAATCACATGTTCGGTATGCTCGATCTATTTCATTCTACATTTAGTCTCTCTGATTCTTTCGTATGCGCATTGCAGTTGGGTCCATTGTCCTTGCAAAGGGAAAGGAAACCATACACTTCAAAAATTTATCTCTTGAATCTACTCTTCTCATTCCTACGATGCTCATGAATCTATCTCAAACGTGCAATATGCATATACCGACAATGAGCATGCCATAATCGAGCCTCATCTATCGAAATAGTAGCAACTGAGCTACAACTAAAGGAACACATGGAATAATCGTGAATCTTCTACTGGGCTTCAAAATTTCAAATAGATAGAGTCTCCTCTCCTCAATACCAAGTCCGAGGGTCCTCGATGTTAGGTCTTGGAAAATACAGTGAGATGGAAATACTTTTTTTGATGCGTTCCAAAGATGAGATTCCTAAATTTTCCCCTTGTTTCACAGGTTGGTTGGAACTAAGGAAGCACGAATACTCCATTTTTGGCAACGTACTCGTATCATATCCGTATCAGATACTGATACTTGAGGGATATGGCTACATGCGTATCCTGGGCGTTTCTTGGAAAAAAAAAATTAAAAGAAGAAGAAGAAATCAAAGGAGCCTATCAGCGTGCAACCTACCTATTTGAAATCACTCTCTATAAGTTTTGTTTTTTTTTTCGTTTTCTTCTTTTTTCTTACATTTATTAACACAACATATACCTAAAAATATATGAAAAAATAATTTTAAATACACGTATCACCCCTGTATCATATCCTGATTTTTTTATAATTGTCGTATTGCTGTACCCGTGTCTCGTACTCGTGTCCGTGCTTCTTAGGTTGGAACTCAATTCCATGACACTATGAAAGTTCTTAGATCTAATAAGTGGCGAGTGCATCTCCCATCATCTCCAGTCTTACCTTCGAGATCATGAAATTGAGTGGCAATTAACGTGCCCTTATACCCTACAACAAAATAGTGCGCCTGAAAGGATAAATAGGCATCTTTTTGAGGTTGCTCGCTCCCTGTTACGTGGCCCAATATCTATGGGGTGAAGTTGTTCTTACTGCTACGTATCTCATTAATTGTTTGCCTACTCCTATTCTTGATGGTCAATCTTCATTTCAGATTGCGTTTCGTCACAAGGATACTTTCCTAGTTCCTCCTTGTGTCTTTTGGTCCTTGTGCTTTGTTCATGTTCCGAGTATCCATCGTTCTACAAGCACATGGAAAACTTTTTATCAAGGATCTTGCTATTTCTCTCCTTCCATATACCCCAAAAGATCGCAATTGGCAGTGCCCTCTAGACGATACCCATGTTATTCATTGAATGGGGATTTAGACCAACCCGCTAAAACCTTATCACATGACTCATCTAAACATCCACCAACTCCATAGCTAGTTAAAAATTCTGCTCAAGGCTTACTTGCAATCTGACACCTAAGGAAAATGTGTTGTACCGATTCGTCACACTCCCCACAGAAAATTCAGGTCTTTTTAACCATCTTCCCCCCTTTACCCAACTGTATGTGGGTAAATAGGATCCTACTCCATTTGACCTTATGCAAATAACTCCACTCTTAAATGGTGCAGCCTACTTCCACATTGTAGTCCAATGTTGCTCCACTGGTGGTCTCCTTCTCAAGTAGGTAGAAACACCTTACTGTGACTTTCTCCTTTTTTACCCATAGCCAACATTCAATATATTACATTGTCTGTTTCATTTCTCCCTTTATTTTAAACAATTTTCAATCATTAGTTGTACCTTCCTTTTTCCCTTTCCAGCAATGCCCTCTGGTCTCTGTCTAGAAAAAAAATACAATGTTTTATTGTCAAAAGCTCCCCCCCCCCTCCACCGCACTTGGGTACCTAATCTCACCTAGAGGGGTTGGCTACAGAGGCGCAGCCCACTTTGGGCATCATAAGGATTGCCATGCTAGATGTCTAGGAGTGCATTTAGGTTGGATTACATTGGGGCCATGTATAAATCACTTGGAAGTGGGAAATACTGCTCTCAGGCTTTAAGAAAGACCCATTTTTCCCTTTTCTAGGACAAAAACGAGCCAATTCTTATCAAGCATCATCCTTAAACCATTACAAACATTTAAAAACATGAATAAAAGTGGGGCCTCTGACCTCAATGATACACATTTGAAGGCATCATCACTTGGGAAAAGGCTCAATTCCTTGATACCCTATATTATCTATCTTATATTGACCAATCAAAATGAAATAAAAGCAAATCAATTTTAGATTTGATTATTGTTGATCAATTGGTATCCCTAAACTTTGGAACTTTTAAAATTATTTTATTTTCAAAGGTAAGTGCCGTGATTGTTATTTGCTTTTGCATTTTTTAATTGTTGTTTCTTGCTGGTTGTTATTTCATTCTTTCAACATACAATTATACATGACGTTTGGTATTCAATAAGTAGGACATTTTTTATTTTATTTTATTTTTATTTTTATCATTACTTGTTAGCTTCTTTGTCATATTTATCATTTATTATTGACCAATCAAATGAAATAAAATAAAATCAATTTCAGCTTTGATTGTTGTTGATCAGTTGGTATCCCTAAAATTTTCAAATTCTTATAACTATATTTTTAAAGGTAAGTGATGCAACTGTTATGTGCTTTTGCATTTTTAGTTTGTTGTTTCTTGCTAGTTGTTAGTTGCTATTTCATTCTTTCAACATACAATTATCCATTACGCTTCAATAATTAGGATATATATATATATATATAACACCACTTGTTAGCTTCCTTGCCATATTTATTGTTTATGTGATTCTCTACAGTTTAGTACAACATGTAAACAATGGTAGCATCCCTAAGCCTCATTACCTCAGCGTAGCACCAAAGCTGCTTGTCGCAGTCGCACTTATAACCTCGGTCCGTCGACACCTATTGCAACCGCTAAGTCAGCACGCTTCGATAACAATAATCGCGAGGCGTCCTTGACCGACATAGCAAGCCAACCCATCTGCACATCAGCTCTGATACCACCCGCCTAGAGGACGGGAACTCCTCCCAACATGGTTACCTCTATTTCACGGCCTACCATTCAGCTCATCGTGTCCCTTACGAGCATGCACTGCATTGCGCTAACGGCTGCTCAAGCTTCACCATGCCTTTGCACTAGTACCTCGCTACTTTGCGAACCAAGCCTGACCTTGTGCCTCGCGCTCGCGTGCCCCACTGAGTCCCACGCAGCTTGCCTTCGTGTGTGTTCCGAATTACTAGCACACGTTCATCTTTAGCCCACATGCTGCCATGCTCAACTGAGTCCCACGCAGCGCCTTAGTGTTGTCTCGTGAGGTTGCCCAGCTGTATGTACCGCGACGTGTAGTCCGGAGCCATACATCAACCTCCCTCGGGTTCCACACGGCATCGCTGCGTCGACGTCCTAGGCCCACCCTTTCAGGCCTAGGAGACACTTGCGCCCCAGCAGCAAGGCCCGTGTGCGAGAATAGCTCTCTAGCTCCCTTCCCCTATATAAGAGTAAAACAGTCATTCAGCCAGAATGGCAGGAGAACCTCAAACCTATTGGTTTGGCATACCGCAACGCCTCATGCATCACTAGCCCACCATGGCTATGTCGCGTCCGTGTCGCGACCGTGACGCTCCACGCCATACCCTCATGCGACCGTGTCGCGTCCTCGCAGCGTGACCACGTCGCCGGGCCTACTTGGCCCCATGTCGCGTGCCCTCCTGGCACCACATGTCGTGCCACGTGCACCATGCTGCAAGCTCAAGTATTGGCCCCGTCACATGCTGCTTGGGCTCCATCTGCACCTTTAACAACCTTGATCCAGTGGTCCTGTGTTATTTAGTTCTTATATTAGCCACTAATTTAGATTACAGCTCCACTTCCAACTCCCAGTGGAGCTATGCCCACTTCACAATTTATAGCAGCACAAAAGAAGTACAAATTTTATTCTAATATCATATATATATATATATATATATATATATATATATATATATATATATATATATATATATATATATGTCGTATCCACTTCGCTCATGTCACGCTATTAGCGTTTCTATGACGAATCCATGTCGTATCTATTTCGTACCTATAAGGTATCTATTTCACTTTTATGTTATACCAATATTATACCGAAGATATATGAATTAAAATGTATCCAAAAAATTTTCACCTCAACGTAGTACCTGTACCAATGCCCTGCACCAATTCCTGGCAACTATGATTATTATTATTATTATTATTATTATTATTTTTAAGCCAAATGACCTTTTCTCTGTTGGTCTGGTACCACTTGGTTTTTGTATTCTTGTAATTATGTTTGCTTGCTAACCTTGCACTTCTCTGTTACCACTCATCTCATCTTCTATATTCCTCTAATTAATTTTGCTTGTTAAAATTGGACTAATGATTAAAAGGCCTGGCGATCCTTTCCACGTATAACGTTGAATGACAGAACAGTGCATATGTGCTTATTTAGGCAGTGATACAAGCTTAAAAGAACATTACATTACCCTTGCAGTGATACCAAATTTAATAATAAAAATGCTAAGATTGAATTACTATATAAATTACATTACCTATAAACTATAAATTCTCCCTGCAGAAAAAATCTCTAATTAAAAGAAATCAATGATGGCAGAATTCAGTCGGTGAAGAGTCACATCTGGCCATTGAAACCAGTGGCCATGGAGCTCTGAAGGAGAATCACTGGCTTGATGATGGAGCATACCTAATGGTAGGGCCTTTTCATTTATGTTTTTATCAGTTTATTTTATTTGTTATCATGGGAATTAATTATTATTATCCTTGTGATAGCCTGATAGGAAGGTTGCTTCCCAATGGCAGACCATTAGTAGATGAGAAAATCATTAGCAAACGCTTGGTCATTTGTCCACCTTTCATCCTTTTCAATTTTATTATAATGTGTCTTTTAGGTCAAGCTTTTAAACAAACTTGCATCAGCTAGAGCTTCGGGAACAGGCACCGGAAGTAAAGTTCTTACTGATCTGGTTGACGGTCTGGAGGAACCTGCAGTTGCAGTGGAACTGAGACTGAAGATCGATCAGAATCATGCAGATCTCCATGGAGGGTATGCCCGATTTAGCTTGGCTCTTGATTTAGTTATTTATTTATTTATTTTTATTTTTTTAATTGGTGAAAACAATCCAATCTTTGGTGAAAATAATCCAATCTTTCTTGCCAGTCCAATCTCTTATTTCGCTTGCAATATCTTCTAAACTGTCAACAACTCACAGTATGCTTCTTGAAAATCATGAAAAAGTTTCCAGTCCTCCTAATTGTTGTAAAATTCTGTGACCATGATTTTCAACTAAATACTCTTGTGTTCTATTCATTAAACTTTGCTGCTTCCAGATCGTTCCGGGACTATGGAGAGGCAGTGCTGAAGCACTTGGAAAATGTGACAAATTCAGATCCAAAGTTGCAGAAAACTCCTGTTAACTATGAAGGCGTAAGTTCTACATCCTCGGGTTGTTACAGCTTTGAGAACAAAATCGATCTGATTGCTACAACTATAAATCATGTCGAAGTTTGTGGACGAGATTTTGTAGTCGTAAATCAGTTCAAAGGCATATGATTTACATGGTCATAATCTTCATCGCTAGGTTCATGGTATATAGATTACTAAATGTCTCACACAGAGTTGTCAAAGGCGTGCCTAGGTACACGTTTGCCGCAAGGCGCACCCTCTGCACATAGGCCTTGCATTTTAGGCACAGGTGCAAAGAGGCGCACCTATGCAAGCGCCTCTTGCAACTAGACATGCACCTTTTGCATGTTTGTTTTGATGGTAGGTAAGTTGGGATTGAAACTGCAACCTCGAGGTTGTGTCACCTTCTACCTTCTGTTGAGCTACCAGCATAATCCCTAGTTGTTAGTTGCTACTTACTACTTGCTCTCTTACTCGTTAGTTCATTGCTCATTAGTTCGTACTTAGTAGTTATAGGCTGTGTTTGGGATTGCTCTTTGGAGGCAAAGAGAAGCTCTCTGCTCTGGCGCAAAGCACTTTAGTATGGGACTGTGTGTGGTTGTAAGTGCTCTTAACTCTTTCGGAGAGTGAGAGCTGAATTTGGGTCTCTTTAAAAGAGAAATTTAAACCTGATCTTTTAAGTGGGCTGCTCCTTGCCTCCAACGAGCAATCCCAAACACTGGCGATACTCAGATCCAACCAGTTTGAACTGGATTTCTAGTCCAAGCACATCTGCTGCTCTTGGATATGGGAGAATCTAGACTTTCATGGTTTTTACTTTTTATAAGATGACGTGCAGTCAAAATTATCCTATTTTTAAAGGCTGCAGATGTGGTTGGAATCCAAATCCAGTTCAACCTGGTTGGACCTGACCATTGCCCTCCCAAACACAGCCATAGTGCTTGCTTACTTGCTAGTTTGTTATTTTTTCGATTTGTATTTTTTAATGTACAATGCTCAATTGTTCATTATGTTTATTTATTTCTTGTAGTGCATGTTTAGTTGACTCACTTAATTGTTGTTCTTAATATACATGTTATGTTTAAAATTAAATGTAAATCACAATGATATTCATTATTTTGTTTATATATATAATTAAAATAAAAATGCGCCTTGAAAAAGCCTTGTGCCTAGGCCTCGCCTAAGCCCGAAGGATCCTTGTCACCTCGGGGGCGCCTAGCGCCTTTGACGGTCTTACAGATTAAAATCTTTCTTCATTTAGGGCAAAGTCTAGGTTCCTTTGTGTCTTTGGAGAGTAGCAGAGGATATTCCTAGGTAGTTAATTTAGAGCAAAATCTGGGTTTCTTTCTGTCTTTAGAGAGTAGCATAGGATTCTTAGGTAGTCCAAGGGATGTTGAAGCTGTGGTCTTTGATAAATTGTTAAAATTTTTTAATTTTATTTTAACTAACAGCTATAATTTTGTTAGATTAGCAAACTTCAGCAGATCAAAAGATGCTTTGCCCAGCGTAAACAAAAATAAGAACAAAAGAGAAGAGCTAAAAAACAAAAAAAAGAAAAGAAAAGGGAAAAATGAACTTACAGCAAATCAAAAGAGGTGAAGGGAGATGCTTTGCTCAAAGTAAAACAAAAATAAGAACAAAAGTGAAAATCCAAAAAACAAGAAAAAGAAAGGCGAAGGAAAAAACAAAGCAGGTTGCCAACACAACTGAAAGAAAACAAGCCCTAAGGCTGTCTAAGCTGCGGTCTAACATTTTAGGCCCCAAAGCTGTGGCTTTTCTTTGAAGGTTTCTACTTCAGAAGTTTTAAAGTTCTGCTTGTTTAGATCAATAGGATCTTTGTTGTGAAAGGGTTTAGTATCAAGTTAACTAGATTTTTGGATTGTTTTAAGGATAATACATTTTGAAGTTGGGGCTGTGAATTGAGTTTTCAATTGGCTGGACATGCATTATGACATCTCTCCTAGTGGCATTCCTTTGTTTGTATAATTGGAGCTAGATAGAACAACGTTAAAACCTTGTGGTCCGGGTCAAAACTTGGATGAATTGACCCAATTGGCCAACTTCCAAGTACCGAATTCATACACCAGTTCTGATGATAATTAACTTAGTTGATGATCTCGATAGTGGTCTTCCAAGATTATCCCTTTTGGCAAGCATTATCTCATTACTTTTCATCAAATCGTGAAACGTGTATACAGATCAGAGTATCAGGCCATGGAGGGTGGTTCCTTCTGAGATTATCCCTTCACGATCCCGTTTTGCCTCTCAATATCGAGGTACCGTCTCTGCCAAATGCTAAATTTCTGTAAGCTGATAGCAACTTTGTAAACATTCCATAAATCCTTCGCCGACTCTACATTGCAGGCACCAAGCCATGAGGATGCGGTGAAGCTTGGAGACTCTGTACTGGCTGCTGTTAAAGAGTTTCATGCTTTGGACACATCAGCACTAGACAAGTTCGTCCAAGTAGTCTAACGGGGTGCTTGACAATCCTCTAATCCCAGTAGTTTCAAAATCCGTCCTAGGGGGTGGGGTTTCGAACTTGGTGCACTTTATAAACTGTTGTTTTGAGGAAATTGTTGTTTCATATAAGCTCTACCATTATGGGAAGTGGTTTCTAGATTACCGATTACCACTATGAATTTTACTGGGTGTGGCTATGAATCGTTGTTACGTAGGTAGGATTAAAAAATGCACGGCATTCTAGCATAAATCCCATGAAATGGGGGAGTATTTGAGTGGATGGTCTATTGAAGGGAAGCTACATATCCTTCATTCAAATTTGAAATAAAAGTTACTTTTAACCAATAGTCGTCTTTGTATTTGGCTTTGCTTATAGAAATCTACCCGTTTGTATAAGTTTTACTTGAATTTCAGATGCAATGCAATTTTCCTAAGCCTACAAGGGTGGCAGATATTTAACCCTTATTAGCAGTAAATAAGAATAGATAAAAATAGATAGCTACAGCCTAGACTATTACACTGCTTAAGCACATTAGGCAAGTTCACTTGACTATTAGTTAGGGTTATAGGGTGTCGCCTATATTTATAGATATACCCGTCAAAAGTATGTTTTTTTACGCCAAGTGGCACACATCTTCAACCAATCTTAGTTGCTTGCATAGCAGAGATCTTATGAACTGTTGTTAGCCTAAAAGGGTGCCCCTCGAGGATTTGAACCATTCGATCCAAGCATTTTAATATAGGCCATTGTTCATATTTAAGGGTCATGTCACTATTGAAGTGGCTTTTGAATTAATAAGTAATAACCACAGCATCTTCTTCCTCCCTTCTCTTGTTATCTAGACTATATTTTTGGTTGATTTTCCGATTGAAGGCGGATGAATTTATCTCAAGAAAATAATGATATATTTCTGGTGTAAAATATGGAACAGAAACGATATCATAACTGGTGATTTTCAGTCGATTTTCCGATCGTGCTGGTTTCTCATAGGACACCATTGGATTATCTCTATTCGCGCCAACACCTTTTCTGAAAGTGCTAATGTCCGAAACCCCTCGAAGCCCATAGACCGCTTCTAATCAAATGATGGAGATCATTATTTGCCCCAATTGTCCACACAATGGATCTTGAGACCAAAATCTTACCATCAGACAGTCAATTTTGGTTTCCACTTGTCGGCCCAAAAAATGGTCCTTAAAGTCATGTTTGAGCGTGATAAGTGTCATATGATTTTAGGGCCACCTTTTGGATATCCGTTCTACATGGAATAAAAAATTGGTCGTTGGATGCTATGCTCATGGTTCATCCATTTTGTGAAGATCAGGGTGAAAAAGGTTCTCCATCGTCTAATTTGAAGTAGTTGAGAGGTTTCAAACGTTGGCGCTTTCAGGAAGGTGTTGGCACGAATAGAGGTACCCGATTTGTAGTTTACTATTGAGATGTGTGCAACATGGAAAGGCCACACTTTCTCTGTTATGGAAGTCAATCATATAAAGATTTTAAGTGCAAAATTTTTGCATGAAATGTGATATCTATCATCCGATTAACTCACTCAAAGGCCACGAAGAGTTAAACGGTATTTTGGACGATGGCCTTTTAATTGAATTGAACTAGATGATAGAGGATCATGTTTCATGCCAAATTTTTGCACAAAAAATTCTTTACATCTTGGCTTAAATACCAGATAACACACAGGATATTTCCATATAGTGCACATCCTAAAAGTGGCCCAAGTAGCAGGCCACTTGGCATGCGATCCCAAAATAAATATCTGTTGTTGGATCATTAGCAATGTGCCATGTGATCTAAAAATTATAATTCATTTTTACATCTTTTTTTTTCTTAAAAAATATGGTCAAAGTTTGACTTCTGAACCCTTAACCTAATGCATTGAATTTTTTCCAACTTTGACCCTATTTTGAATGGTAGATAAGATATGTTTTTTAATTGTTTCTAGAGGTCTTGGACCTAATTGATCTTGTGCATGTTACCTCGGCACTTGATCTTAGGATTAGGTGCCACTTGCAATCCAAATGACACTCACGTAGCATTGAACGCTACAACACTAATGTAGTGTGTCATATATTATACATATAGGGCCAGGATGTTACTTATGAGAGTAGCGTTTTAGCACTACCTATGAGCCCCTTCTATGCCATGAGGCGCTCAATCCAAAGATTGGATGCGACGGCAACTTGGGAAAGATTGATCAAGTCTTACCCAAAAAAATTAAGCAAATTATCGTGATTTTAAAATTAGCAATTGCTCGCCAAACAGAAAGCGTGCAATTGAGACTTTCTAGGCCAAATTTCGTGATTGCTTGCGAAAGGAGCTGCGCTCAATTAACTTTTGGTGACTTTTGAGGTAACTTTGACTCTCAATATCTTTTGATAGGAAAGTCCAAATTGCATTTTGTCTTTACCATGAGATGTAACGTCAAAGTTGATTATGCACGCCTAATTGTGCGTACACTTGGGCTAAATTTTCTTTTTTCTGATGCCAATTTCCTAACGCGCAATCAGACTTTGGGGCTAAGAATTGTCATTTCAGGCTCTCCTCTAACTCTCTAAGCATATAAATTGGGTACTTCTCTGCCTGTTTAAGATGGTGCCTGGGGCAGATAAAAAAAAAAAAGGCATTAAAAAAATAAATATTACAAAAACATGCAACTCGTTAGAGACAGTTGCAAGCCGTTCCCAATAACGAGATATCACCTGTTAGAGATGGCTTTAAACAGTCTCAAATAATAGAATATTGCTATTGGGGACGGCTATAAGCCTTCTCCAACGTGCATTTATATAGTAACATTGACTATTAGTGACAGCCAAAAGCAATCTCCCCATTTGGTCTCCAAAGACAATAGAGACAGGGCTATTAGAGACTACATGAAAGCCATCTCCAACACTATCGGAGAAGACTTATACATTTTTGGAGATGGCTCAAAAAATGTATTTTTTGTAATAAATTGGTGTTTAAATGATTTTAGACCATACTTGGTATAAGATGTGAGTAATCCATATGGTCAAAGTAATAGATCATATATTGAAGAGCCATATGCCCAAAAATACAATCATTTAGAGATTTTAACTAATCCGATTTATGCACTAATATCAGCCATATTTTATTTTGTAATGAATTATGTTAAAGTTCACCAATCGGATGGTTTACTTCTACTTATAGTTATATATTTTTTTGGGCTGAAGTATGTTTCAATGAAAAGATGCAACATTCACAAGTGCAGTTGGTTTTACCATATGGCATATATCTTTGATGAATTCATGTCATTCAAAGATTGCCAAATCAAAATGTGCACTGATGTTAGGCTAAAATTGTTGTCCATCAAAGATTCTAACTATGGGAGTAGCATTATTTAACGATTCGAAAAGCTCCATTCGAAAAGCTTCCAAAGGGAGGAATATTATTTTCATCACTACAGGATTATAGTGATCCTAATTATCAAAAAAAAAAGAAGGGATTATAGTGATCCGAGTTGGGAAGCTTTATAAGGAGTGTTATTCATAGCGTTGAAATCAATGTTACTCGATTTGCTGGTTCGATCGATTGGATTTGGGGTGCATCATTCCCAATTTGCCTTTCTCGAGCGAACCTACGTTAGCAGTTTATGATAAGTTTTCACTTATATTTTTTAAGGCTTTAACTATCACTCGTGTATATATATATATATATATATATATATATATATATATATATATATATGTATATATAGGAAAAGGGAGCGTACTTCAATGGTGTACACAAGATAGGTATACCAAGCTCATATGAAGGTCCACGTGGCACTCAAAACGCTGTTTTGATGACACTTGGAACTTCTGTAGGTTGTATAGCTCAATTTAATCAAAATAAAAATTGAATTTTAAATTTTACAGTTAAATTTTGGTCATAATTCAATGGTCCGTATTTTAAGCGTTTCAAAATATATGGTGGAGATGGTGTCTTGAAGTTTTTTCTTTTGTGTGTGTATGCGTGTGGCGTGTGCATTTGTGTCTGTGTGGGGCATGCATGCCTGTGTTGTGTTTGTGGGTGTGTGGCATTTGTGCACAAGTGAATGTGCTTGTGTATGCGTGCATGCACATGTGTGTGACCAAGCTGGCTTTACTAATAGACTTAAGTGAGAGCTTATTAGGTCCTCCAAGATACACGTTGAGCTCCACGTGACATTCAGAACACATTTTGGGTGTCACATAGAGTATGAGTGTATTGTTTAGATCAATTTATGAAAATATATTCAAAAAAATACTTTTAAAGCATAAGTCAAACTTAAACTAATTTGAATGGTCCAAATTTTAATGCTAAAGAACTATATGATAAAGATGAGCTTTCAAATTTTTTTCCAAAGATAATCTAGGCAATGCACCTGTGCTCTATGTGGTATCAAAATAGTGTTATGAGTGATACATAGAGCTCAAGAAGGAACCCTTTTCTCCATTGGTAGTTGCTCTTTGTTAAAAAATATTACGATTAGAAATTCGAAAATGATCAAATGGGCAAGAGAAATTGAACTCGAGGCGTGATTGCTATCTTTAAAACGTTATTCGCTTCCTACTAGAGTAAATCCTAAAGTTCGCAAAAAAGTTCCGACGAGATGTTTCTAGGATACAACGAGGTCAATCTCTTGGATGCGATCTGTTACTTTACAACAGTAGATGATCGCCTCAGAAAACTCAATCCGATGAAGTACCAACAAAATAAGAAAGCAAGAGAATTCTCAATTTGTATGCAAAGAAATTCGATGGATTTCATAATTTTAAAATCTGAGTCTAAAGATCTCCTTATATAGAATTTAAATGCCCTTTTGATGTGACTGTTGGATAAACAGTCATATTTTGGACGGCTCAGATCTTTCAGAGATCTTAACCACTCCACCTAACAGTTGTATGAAAGGTTGCACCTTTTTGAATTCAAATTTGAAAAGTTGCACACTTTTATAAGCGGTTATGAAATGATTAGGTCCAACGGTCAGCATTTAACCAATCCGTTTGACCCAATAGAACTGATCAGTGGCCTATTAGATCCGACCCAACCTATAAATAATCTTATTGTTGGATCTACTTGGTCAAAAAGTCAAACCTTTTCTTGCTACGACGCGCATGTGCGAAGTGCATGCGCCTATGCAACACACGCGTGCACATGTGTGAATGCGGTGACTCGCCGCTAGGTACACTCTTCTTTTCTTATTGTCAAACAATGATAAAAGGTGAAAAGTTCTATATATAGCATGAATCACTTTAATATTTACCAATGTGAGACTATTTATTTGCATAAAAAAAATTGAGAACATTTATTGCCTAAAAACTAACCCACAAAATTAAGAAATCAAAAGGAAATTTTATCTTCTTTAAAAATATTAAAAATATTTATTATATTATAAAGTAATAAATAAATATAACAACTCCCTCACAATTTTTAAATAAAATAAAGACACTGGTACCGAAAATATGTGTATACCATAAAAAATACCTTTTGAGTTTGAACCTTCACCTAGTGCGAACTTATCAAAGTCTTATCAGGGTGTACAGAGACTATGATTTTAAATTGAGGACCCTATGTGACAAGACCGGATAAATAGCACACATACATTTTCTTAAGATCTAGTTTTCTATAAAACTAGCACTATTATGACCTTATGCTTATATCTTGATTTCATGAATGTTTTTTGAGAAAAATCATAATCTCATAGAAAGCAGCCGACCTCCACGTTCACATAGATAATTTTATTATTCAAATTATTCCATTATTTAGTAATTTTCTAATATAACGATGTCCTAGATCTATATGTCTATTTTTTTAATTATAAACTTTATTGTAAGCTTTTGATCTTGTAGCCTCACTATCACAATTTATTGTAATAGGTGACATAGACTTTGGCTCCATAAGAATTTTCAAGACTCAATTTCGAAGTCATTCTGCCTCTTTGCCATATTCCGTTAAGGCAATAAACTCAGATTCCATTGTAGAATGAGTAATATATATTTATTTTTAGATCTCCATGAGATCGCAACACTATCGAGAGTGAATACTCATCCACTCGTTGCCTTGAATTCATCTGAATCTGAATTCGAGCTTGCATCACTGTATCTTTTAAAATATTATGAAAATCAGAATAATTTATTTCATTATTTATAGTTCCTTTTAAATATATAAATATATGAGATATAACATTCCAATGATCATGACATGGATTATTAGTATATCTACTCAAATTTCTAACTGCATATACTAAGTCAAGTCCAATACAGTTCATTGCATGCATCAAACTACTAATTACTCTAGCATATTCTAACTGATTTACAAATCTATCTTTTATTATAAAAAAGTCTGATGCTAAGATCATATGGTGTAGATGCAGATTTATCATCTAAATAATTATATTTTTTGAGAATTTTTTCTATGTAGTGAGACTGGGTTAAAGTAAGCTCATTTTCATTTCTTATTATTTTGATTCTCAAGATGACATTAGCATTACTCATGTCTTTCATATCAAAATTGGAAAATAAAAAAGATTTAACTCCCATTATACTATCTAAATCAATACCAAATATAAACATGTCATCTACATATAAACATATGATAACTCCTTTATTTACAGAAAATTTATTATAAATATATTTATCAAATTCATTAATTTTGAAACCGATAAAAATATTAACACTTTCAAATTTTTCATGCTATCGTTTTTTAACATGTTTTAAACCATAAAGAGATTTAATTAATTTACAAACTTTATACTCCTGTCCGGTTATTACAAAACCTATAGGTTGTTTCATATAAACTTCTTCTAATTTATCATTTAAGAATGTGATTTTTACATTCATTTGATGAATTTGCAAATGACAAATATAAGCAAGTGTTATTAAGATCCTAATAGTTGAAATTCTGATTCCCGACGCATAAGTATGAAAAAAGTTAATACCTTCATTTTGTCTAAATCATTTTGTCACCAATCTGGCTTTAAACTTATCTATAGTTTCATCAGCTTTTAATTTTCGTTTGAAAATCTATTTACAATCTATAGGTTTAGATCTTTCAGGAAGATCAACTAGTTTTCATGTTTTATTATCCATTATAGATTCTATTTTATCATTTATTGCTTAATTCCAAAAGACAGCATCTTGTGATTTCATAACCTCATCAAATGTTAAAGGATTATTTTCAATATGAAAAGAAAACATGATTTCCTTTACTTGTTCTGAATTTGTTCCTTCTACTACAAACATATAAAAATCTGAATATATTTTTCTTTTCGCATTCTTTTACTTCTTCTGAGATCCATGTTTTCTATATTTTTCAAATTTATAATTAGTTTTTCTTTATCAGCATTTTTATTAATACTAGAAATAGAAGAAAGATAGTATTCATAAAATTCAACATCTCTAAATTCAATTATACTATTTTGATTAATTGCACCATTAGATTCAATTACTAAAAATTTATAGGCTTTACTAGTTAATGAGTGTACGACATTCAATGATTTTATTACCTAATTTAGGTATTTTAAGATCTCATAACCTAATCAGTGTACGACACCCCCACACTTTGAGGTATTTAAGATTTAGTTTTCTTTTCTTCCATAACTCATATGGAGTTATATTAGAACTCTTTTGTGGCACCCTATTTAAAATATGACAAATAGTGAGTAGTGCTTCACCGCCATAAATTTAAATTTAAATCGGAATTTAAATAAATAATATTTACTATTTCTATTAAAGTTTAATTTTTTCTTTCTATTGTACTATTTTGTTGATGAGTATAAGGTGCAGTCGTAAGATGTACGACCCCCACATTTTCATAAAATTCACTAAAATCATTTGAAATATATTCTACCCCTCTATCAGATTTTAAAGTTTTAATATAAAATTTAATTGATTTTCAACTTTTTCTTTATAATCTTTAAATTTTTCTAAAGCTTCATCTTTATATTTTAGCAAATAAACATAAGTATATTTAGAATAGTCATAAATAAATGTTATAAAATATTTTTTTCATCCTCTAGTTAAAATACTATTTAAATCATAAATATCAGTATGAATGAGTTCTAAAATATGAGATTTTCTTTCTAATTTATTGAAATATTTTCTAGTGATTTTAATCTGAACACAAATTATATATTTTTCATGAATATTTTTCTCGCATTTAAAAATTAATCCTAATTCTATCATAGAATTTAAATGATTAACATTTACATACCCTAATCTATCATGCCATAATAAAAGAGAATCAACAATATAAACGAAAGAATACATTTCATTGATTACATTGAACTTAAACATCTCATTGCAGATATATCATTTCCTTACAAATAAAGCACCCTTAGTGATTATAACTTTATTTGATTCAAACACCAACTTGAAACCATATTTATTGAGTAGACTGGTCGAAATCAGATTCTTACGAATTTCAGGAATATACAGTACATCGATCAAAGTAAGAGTTTTATCAGAGGTTAATTTGAGATTGATTTTTCTTGAACCCTTAACCTTTGCAGTTGAAGCGTTCCCTATGAAGAGCTCTTGTTTGTGCGTGTCCATATAGTTGGCAAAGAAATATCTGCAGTTAAAAATATGCCCAGTGACACCAAAATCGATCCACCAGTCTTTTTTCACTTTCAACCTTATTGATTTCGGAAATCATGACTATGAGCTTTTCTTCAGTCACATTCGCTTGAGATTCTTTCTCTTTTTTCAGAAGTTTGCAATCATTTTTGAAGTGATCTAGTTTACCACAATGATAACAACTGTCATTTTTCTCCTGACCCTGATGACCTTGGCTCTTATTTTTCTTATTAGTTTTATCAGAATTGAAATTACCTTTTCACTTTTCATGTGATTTGGACGTGCCAACTTTCACCATATGAGCCTTTGAAGTTAATTGAAAATTCTCGTGTTTCTTGTTGCGAAGACGAAGTTCTTCTTCGACTCGAAGATGGTGACACAACTCTTCAAATAAAAGTTCTTTCTTTTTATGTTTGAGTCATTCTACAGTCCTTCCATGAGGCAAATAAGTTGTGGATAATCGCATAATTGTAAAAGACGGGATCTATTTGTATGCCCTCTTGATTAATTTGGCTGATAATATATTGAATCTCATGAACTTGATCGAGAATCGATTTATTATCAGCAAGGTATCAAAATCGATATCAGTCTCAGGAATCGATTTATTTGAGGTCAATACGACTCGGCCTAATATATATATATATATATATAGAGAGAGAGAGAGAGAGAGAGAGAGAGAGAGAGAGAATTACTATTACAATTTTTAGGAAAAAAAATAGAAAAAGGTAGGTATAGCCGTATAGAAGATGAGTTAGTGGAGGAAGTAAGAACTTATATAGATTGCAGCTAGTAATGTAGGGTTTGACATGTTGTCATCATAAAATAATAATAATAAAAGGTTTGACAGGCTGGACTACTGACAAGATGAAGGAATTCGACTACTTTTTGTCAATTCTATCATGTTATCATTTCCTTCCGTTGCGTCCCTTCACTTTTTTCTTTTTTTTTTTCAAAACAAAAGGGTAACTTGTTCTCGCTCACGCATTTTCTGTGAGCATCGACGTTCTAGACCCTTAAAATCCGTTGATTGCTTCAGATCAGCTGAGGGAGATTGTTTTTCAGCCCTATCTTCTACACAATCGATCTTTAGTTCCTGTCCCACCTATCAGACGGTATATTATTTATTCAATGTGTTATAGAGCCCCAAACAATGCTCTTCAATCATATGGCACGCACCACGCTCAAACGTGATTTTGAGGGCCATTATTTAGGGATTTGGGACACATGAAATAAAAATTGATCGTCTTATAGGTACGCCATAATCTCAAGATCTATTTTAGATAATATCTTCGTGAAACACGAACTCCATAATCTGATCCGAAGCAATCAACGATTCTAAAAGGGTCTGAGACGTGGGCGCTTTCAGAGAATGCATGGGCGCTAATAGAGATATCCAAAATAAGCTCCCTTATACTCTCCAGAGTTGCCCGATCAATATCTGGCATATTGCCAACTGTATACAAGCAACCTCCTGCCTGGCTAAGGATGTAACCGATTAATATACTGACTCATCCAATCATACTTTTTAGTTTTTATATCACCCACACGAAGAGAAAACATATGTAAGCCTGGAAGAAGATGATGGAGTATGCACAAGTCTGCAACACGGGCGACGATACTTGATACGTATCGGAGCAGGTACATATCGGTTTGCAAGAAAATCGATACGTATCGCTGATATGTATCGGTATCAGCCGATATTTGATACCATGATTATCAGTCATTTTTTAATCTAAATACTGACTTACAATGAAGCTTTTTGTATTGGCATTTTTGATTTTGTACTTTGTCTCTAGCGCTTTTCAAAGTTTCATTGCAGACGTCATGCTCTGATACACATAGAAGAGTGAATTTTTTAGTATATTGAGAATATGTCATTTGCAGATATAATAATCTTACTCCCATTTTTTACGATTACGAGCATTGGCAAGAGATTCTCCATCAGAATCTTCAGGCTCCGAGGGTTTTGGAGTGGTTAGGACATAAGCAACTCCCAAAGTCGTAAAAAAGAAATATAACTTTTATTGTCATCTTCTGAAATTGTTGCCGTCGAATCACTCTAATTTGATGAAGTCATGAGTTATTACTTTCAGATTTGAAGCCATGATGATAAGGAATAGCGTTTTAAAATTGTAAAAAAATATTACGATTAGAAATTCGAAAATAATATAATGAGCAAGAGAATTGGACTCAATGCACATAATCGCTATATTTAAAACGCTATTCGCTCCCTACTCGAGTGAATCCTCAAGCTTGCAAAAGTGTTCCAATGAGACGTTTCTAGGATACAACGAGCCCAATCTCTTGGATTCAATCAATTACTTTGCAACAGTAGAGGATCGCCCCAAAAAACTTAATCTAATGAAGTACCAACAAAATAAGAAAGCAAGAGAATTTTCAACTTGTATGTAAAGAAATTTGATGGATTTCAAAATTTAAAATCTGAGTTCAAAGATCTCCTTATATAGCATTTAAATGCCTTTTCAATATGGCTGTTGGACCAACAATCATGTTTTGGATGACTCAGATCTTTCAGAGATCTCAACCGCTCCATCCAATGACTCTATGAAAGGTTGCACCTTTTTGAATTCAAATTCAAATTCGAAAAGTTGCAGACCTTTATAAGGTGTTATAAAACGGTTAGGTCCAACGGTCAACATTTAACCAATCCGTTTAACCTAATAGAATTGAAATAATCTACTGATTAGTGGCCCATTAGATTCGACCCGCCCCATGAATAATATAGCCGTTGAATCTACCTAGTCAAAAAGTCAAACCTCTCATTACGATGATGCAAAGTGCATGCGCCTAAAGTGCGTAGGCGCCAATCGCCACACATACGTGCACAATGACTTGCCACTAGGCACACTCTTCTCTTCTTATTGTCAAAAAATAATAAAAGGTGAAAGACTTTATATATAACATTGACCACTTTAACATT
Organism: Chloranthus sessilifolius; assembly: GCA_021018995.1. Classification (NCBI taxonomy): domain Eukaryota; kingdom Viridiplantae; phylum Streptophyta; class Magnoliopsida; order Chloranthales; family Chloranthaceae; genus Chloranthus; species Chloranthus sessilifolius. The sequence goes on from CM037587.1 coordinate 135,425,566, forward strand.
TATGAATGTGAGACTATTTATTTGCATACAAAAAATTGAGAGCATCTATTGCCTAAAAACCAACCCCCAAAACTAAGAAATTAAAAAAAAGTTTTATTTTTTTTAAATTATTTAAAATATTTATTATATTTTAAAGTAATAAATAAATAAATATAACACCCTTTAATCCTAGAGACACTCATTGTGGACTAACTCTTCCCAGAACCTTTGATTTTTTTGAAGAAGATAGGCGACTTCCTTTGAATCAGTTGAAATGTTAAAAAAATTATGGTAGTCCATATGGTGTGAGGGAGGTGGTTGCCTCTAAGTTCCATACTTGTGTAGGAATAGTGTGGGTTCATTATTTAAGATCGTCTATGTTTGTTATTATTATTATTTTTTAAAACCTGGGTATTCGGTACTCTTAGAGGCCCGCATAATCTCAGGGGTACATGCGCACTCTAAATTCAACACATGTCGGGTCAGTACAGGATATAAATCCCTAAGTTGGCTTCAATGGGGGGAGCAGATTCGAACTCAGGTCTCCTGCATTTGAAAGCATGTACCTGGCGAGCTCACTTAACCCCTGGAGGTTTAGATTTGTTATTGGTAGCAGCAAATATCCTACTCTCTTATATGTAGGGCGGGAGACTCGATATGAGTTATTTTTGGTCCATCTTCATGATGGACCTTGCTGTTATTACTTCTCAGATGTGAAACATGATGATTCTTATTTTTCATGGGAGGCAGTGGTAGCTGAGTTCTTTTGAGTTATGCAACAACATTCTATGGATTGTGTACCAACTTCTGAAGGGAAACTTATAACAAGTTCAATCGAGAATCTGGAGGAGAGGTTTCCTTTACAATGCCAAGGTTGCAGGTTTGTGTGACGCTAGATTCTTCTTAAAGCTTGTCATGCTAGACTAATGACCTTGTTTCTTAGCCTGCCTTTGGGCTATTAGTTGATAAATCCCTCCTCTTCCTAGCCTTAATCCCTTGCTTCGCCAGTTCCGGCCAGGGAAGATAAGATCAGGTAAGGACGAACAAATGAGAACACCTTGCTTTCGACGGCTATAGGTGTTCTAATAAAACTACCTCTCGGGGAACAAGAGATGCATGCTAATCAAAAAAAGGGAAAATCACTCACACTCTCCTCTCTCTCTCTCTCTCTCTCTAAACCAAGCTAACACCCGCTTGATTCACCCCAGATGCAAGACAGGAAGAAAATTCACAATCTACGTTTGTCATCTCTTATAATTCGCTTCTCCCACACATAGTGACAAATTTCGTTTTCGGCTACATTTCAGTAAGGGGTCATTTTGGATAAATTTTTGGGAGTATAAAAAATATTAAATATGAATTATATTTAAACTTCATAATTTTTTTATTTATTATTTAAAAAATGACAAAAATTAGAAAAGATTTATTAATTTCGGTGAAATTTCGTTAATTTTGCCAAAATTAATGAAATTTCAACAATTTCGGAGAAATCATCGATATTTCACCGAAAATTTCGCCCGACCCTTATTTTGGTAAATTTTTGAAGCATTTCGGAGAAATTTGTCACTATGCTCCTACATCTTAGTGAGAATGCCCCTCATCTTTTTGCAAGAAGCAGCTCCACTGGTCAAGTGACTCAAGTCTCATCTTCATAGATATATATATATATGGAAAAGGCCTCCGTCCTCCCTAGGAGGACGGGCACCGTCTTCCAACCTTCCACGTGGAGCTCCATGTGGCACTCAAAACACTTTTTAAGTGCCACGTGGACCTTGGATGCATTGCTCAGATCATCTATGAAAAAAAAAAAAATTAAAAACTTATCTCCACCGTATATATTTTGAACTGTGAAATGTGGACTAATGAAAACTGTCAAACTTTGACTTGTGGATTTAAAATTTATCTTTCGATTTTTTTTTTTTTTAATATTGATCTAAACTACCCACTTGTGCCCCACGTGACACCCAAAAGATGTTTTAGGTGCCACGTGGATCTTAGAGGACGGTCACCATCCTCCATTAGAGGACCTAACCGACTCCCTATATATATATGGAAGCAATAACCTTAGGTGGCTAACCTAGGGTTGAACCCGATGCCAAGTGGTACCTAATCCGAAGATCCGATGCCGAGGCAACATGTACAAGATCGATCACAGATCACCTATCTCAAAAAAATAAAAGGCAGAATTTTTTTTTGGATTATATACCATGTGACACGAGAACCCAAAACATGTATTTTTTGGGAATGACATGCCACATGGCATGTGATTTAGGGCCAATAACCTAGGGTTCAACCCTAGGTCGCTAACATAAGGACTCTTTTACCTACATATATATATATATATATATATATATATATATATATATATATATATGTGTGTGTGTGTGTGTGTGTGTGTGTGGGTGCGTGCCGTTAATATCATGCACTCCCTGCCCCTTTTTTTATTAATTTAAAAAGTAATTGCTTATTAAAGATTATTACTAGTAAATATCGACAAGGGAGCCATTACATGCAGGCACAAAGTTAGCCCACTCGCATAGCTTAAGAGAAGGATAACAAATTTGAAGATCCGTGCCTTTTGAAAACACCATCTAAGTCGTCTGATTTGAAGGCCATGATCTATCTCGCAAAAAATTAGCATGAAACATGATCTCTATCATTTAATTCAAAGTAGTCACCTGTTGAATTAGATGACCGCATTTGACTGCATTGAATTTATATGACATTGTTTTTCGTTCCATTCTTTTGCATGAAAAACCTTTAGATCATTACCTCAAAATCAGATGGCTTAGATGGTGTTTTCACATGAAGCAAGTCCCCAAATGCCAAGTCTTTCTTTCATGTTGGCTACAGTTGGATATGTGTTCAAACGTTGAACCCAGCCACAAAGAGAGAAAGAGGCCCTCGGAATATTGGTTTGAACTTAGAAAGTGGGCTAATCCCACCAATCCTACATCATCATAATAGCCTTATACCATCTATTTGGGGTCAGCTTTGCAAAACCTATTTCTCCACTCGTTTTTGATTAGCCTTAAGCTCTTAGTAACTTCGCAATCCTTCATATCCCTTCTCATGGCTTCCATCCAAGTCTTTATTGGTCTTCCTATTCTCCTACGTCCTTGTGTTTGTATAGTCTCAACCCTTTGTACATGGTTTGCTTCTGGCCTCCAAAGAACATGTCCAAACTCTAATTGACTAGAAGTGGAAACCATTTTATTCAGAGAAGTACCAAAATACTTTTAAAAAGAGTACCCGAAAAAACTGTTCCCATCACAGGTTCACCTTTCACTTCATGTAGAGATTCTAACAAATTTGTTGTCCTACATAACATTTCCAGCAAAACAGTCACAGGTTCAACAAGGATACATACGATATCGAGATATTAAATACGAGTTCCAACGTTTTCTGTATTTTACTTTTGGTTTTTCCCGTACAGCAAAATCGTAAGAATCATTTATCAGTCTCGACCATCGTAAGTCTTCTTCCGTGTTGTCAGTGTCAAACACATTTAATTAATAAGCTCAGTATAACATAAAGAAAATGTTGATTAGACATATAGATATCCCATCAAGAAACTAATTTCAACTTTGAACTATTATAAGTTATACAATATGGAAACCAATTGTCTAGAAAACCAGAAATTTTATAAGCTTATATCTAAGATTATTAACCATATAAAAAAATAAAAAAAGTTGTGGAATTTAGGAACCTAGAAATCAACTGGCAGGTTAGTAAGGAAAGCTAATGTCAGGGGAGAAGTGGATTTACCAAAGAGAGAACACCAAGGAGGAAGCTTCTCAAGAACTATCGCAATTTTTGGTGTGATTCTATTCACATCTGTCCTTAATTTTAACAAGATACGAGAGTCTCCTCTCCGTTCACCCACTTTACGGGAAGAATGGGTAGAATTTTTAAACCAGAAGAGGGTCAAGTCAAACTTTTTCGGTGAGTTAATCCCACCTGAATACTGAATAATATGCCACCCATCAACTGCACTCTTATTTCCTTCAGGAACCAATTCCTCCGAATTTCCTGCATAGAGACCAGTATCAGATAACATTCAATAAGGTTTATTGGGATAATGAGGTCTTGCTGTAGTATTCCGTTTTAAGAAAAGAGTAGATGCCTTTTAGATTAAGGTTTTTGTAAAAAATGGACATTGATCAATAGGCTGAACAAATTGTTTTTTCAACTTTGATTTATGTGAAAAATCGCTTTTTGAGCGATTTTGCAGCTAAGAGGCAAGCACTTCCTTTTTAAAACAGAAAGCTGCTCCCATATTTATTACTTCCAGACATACGAAATTTTATTGAAGAATAATAGATGAGAAGATTAAATGATTGAAGACCAAGCATGTTTATATGACAGTCTGAAACTTAAGGCAATAAACAGATGCATTATATTGTATGTATCTTTTTGATAATTTCAGCAGGTTGTATTAGTAAAAAATTTTGCAACTGGATTATATTATTTATTTATGCCTCAAAGCCCTCTTCATTATATACTCTATGAAACTACACAGTTTTGCTCTATGTGCAGTATTCCTTTGGCATCGACCTTGCACCACAATAAGTGCAGCATGGAGACTTAAAGAGATCGGTTGCCCATAGACGCTAGAGCAACTAAGCTTGTACACATCCATCCTGAAACAATCAAGCTAACCATAGTATAGTAGCATCAATCAGCCACAAAGCTTTACGAGGATATATAGAGAAATATAGTCGATCATTGAAAAGAAGTGGAGACTGCCCACCAATATGACACTTGAGATACCTTGGGGCCCCATGAGCCCCACATTTAGCATCACTCATTGTAACTGAGGTTTCCCAATATATGATGGGAAAGTAGTTGATCCATAAAATGTGTCATTGGGGTTTAGCATCATGGATCAAAATTTTGTCCGATACTGATACGTATCGGACGATACGTATCGTTATCGGACCCGAACGATACGGTACATTGAAAGTACTGTATCGCTCATATATATGGTTTAGTCCGAACGATACATTCAATTTATCGTCCGATACGTACCAGTTTTGGGCTCGGACGATACGTATCGTTTTTCTGGCATTTTGATCCATGTTTAGCATGCTCCCCCTATTCCCACCAACATGGCACTTGTTGCCCCACACTTGATACACCTTGGAAATTAAGAAGCCAACTACTGAGGCCCTATAACTCCTTCGCACCCCGCCACTAAGGCCCTGCAACACCCATCCATGCCCACAATTGAGGCCCTACAACATAGCTGTATGCCACACTCAAGCTCCCCCAACATGCTCGTGGCTGGCACTCGTGGTTCCACTTTGCCCCCATATCGAGGCTCATCATGCCTATTGATGCTCCATGCCGACCAAGCATGCATGCCAATGCCTTGCATGATAGAAATGGAGCCATGTGACACTGCCGCTCCTACACCGCATACCAACACGCCCCACAAGCCGCTGTGCAGCAATGTGTTATGAGTGCCCCCCAATGACATGACACTTCCAAACTCAAGTGAGAATGGATGAATATTCTAAATTGAGGCTTTTTTTTATAAATAAAAATAAAAAGAAGCATTTTAGAACAAAGATCCAAAAAAATGGTTGTACGAGGGGATAGGAACACTGAGTTCTTCCACTGCATGGCTACTGCAAGATGTAGGGAGAGAAACTTATGAAAATCGAAAAATGAAAATATGAAAACAGTAACGGAATGGAGAAGGTCATCCTAAGTTTCTTTGAAGACCAATACAAATCTGATTCGTTACTCGATGCATGGGTCGATGGACTTTTCCTCAAATATCCGAGAGGACAGGCAATCCAGAGACGGCCATCCGCCAATATCCAACACCTTATAGTTCCTTTTTAAGAAGTTTGACTAAAGGGGATCTCGTTAAGGCCTAAGAAGAGTTTCATTTCATCCATACGTCCTCTCTAGTATTTAACAACACCTTTTTGGTTCACATTCCTTAAAATTAGAAATGTAGAAGACAAAGGAGAATTTCATCCTATTAATCTTGATAGGAGCATGTCTAAGATAATAACAAAAGTCTTGGCTAATAGGTTGAAACCTTTGATGAGGTATCTGGTTTCCTTAATGAATTCAGTTTTATAGTGGGAAGACAAATACTGGATGAGGTTGTGGGGGCAAATGAAGTGATTGATTCCATTGAGAAATCAGGTAATGAAGGACTATTATTAAAGTTAGATCAAGCTAAAGAAAATAAGAACATTGATTGGTCATTACTATTGTGGGTTCATGAAAGAATGAACTTTGATTTGAAGTGGATGAAATAATGGGGTCACTTCTAAGAATGGCCACACTTTCCGAACTCTCATAAAGTAAAGCTACCTAACCAAGTGGCCTGGTTGCTCCATTCTAGTAGCATGTGGATGATTTGTTCATATCTGGAAATAACTAAATAAGCATACCTTTGCTACGTTTATTAGAGAGAGAGGGAGAAGAGAGAAATAACACACAAAGGCAACATTGTGACTATTCATCTTAGTTAAGTTACATGAAAAGAGCTCCTTATATAGAGGAGCAACTATATACATATATCACACCACATATTACTTCCAAGACCTAAACTTCTATGGTCCCAACACTCCTCAAGTTGGAGCATCCATGAATGTCATGAATGTCCAACTGGCCAACAAATACAGCAAAATACAAATTATAACATCATCTCCCTCTGACCCGATAGGGTCACAACACAAAAACATGGTAACACCTTGCACCCACGCAGCCAAGAACAACAACGAATAATGTGGTGCAAACACTTGCACTCACCAACAACAACTTGGTGCAACATCTTGCACTTAAGTGGTCATAAGGCCACTTGAGTGGCTAACACTTAGCCTACAACAATACTTTGTTTTTCACACTAACATGGCCATAAGGCCTACACAACACCAAAAAGTACAATCTATAAGTCCAGCGTGGAGCGTATCTAGGCACTAGTAGATTGAGATATGAATAGACTAACCTCTATCAATATCAAGGAGAAAGTGTCAGTACAATGCATTCATAAGCCCATATACCATAAAATAAAGGTGGCAACCAATCACCTCCAAACATAATATTCCATGTAGCCACTGCACAGTCCACCAACCACACAGCCCATCAATATATTTTTCCTTCCCCCCTCCCCCAGCAGTCATGGTACCATCCATAGCAACGCAAGCAGATTCAAACAAAAAAGGTATGATAGCCGAGAGCTAGGAGTCCACAAAAAATCGAAGTTGCACCATCGATACGTCACCAAATGATTTGAGACCAAAACCATTCAAAAGCTATGAAAAAACAATTCAAACTTATTTACTGTGTGAAGGTTTTGTTGATCAAGAAGCCCCATAGCCTCAAAACGAATGAAGCTGGTTTGAGAGAACTCAACAAAGTAGTCAACGAAACTCATGCAAAACTTCTTCAATCTGTGAATCTCACGCACGGTATTATTCTTCATGCAGATTTGATCCAAACCTAACCATTTACAACCTCCTTTTCATCCCACAGAGGTACAGAACCCAAAAACCGTGAATAGCTTTATGCAAAAAAGATCTCTTTGAAACATATGAAAGGCACCAAAAGCAAAAAGTCCAAGTATTATAAATACTCCTGAGAGAATTTCAATAGAAACTTGACCCTTTTTTAACCATCTGCGGTCAAATATTTGACCAAGGCTGACCTCAGAAACCCAAAGGCTGATGATGTCAGCACCCTAGGGCTGACATCAAGAAGATCTGAATTTTTTTATTTCCTTTTGTTATCAGTAACTATAACAGCAAGAACAAATTTTCTTTTTGATTTTCTCCTTTTTTTCTTTTTCTGTTTTACAGCTCTAATCTTTAATTACTTCTCTTTCTTCCTGATTTGTTCTTTTCCATTTTCTGCAATAGCAACTTCCAACACCCATTTCCCTTTCGATCATTTTTTTCTCTTCATTGACTGTAATAGCAGCTCCTCCCATTGATTTCTTCTTCTCATCTTCATATCTTCATATCTCCTCCCATTCCCCACCCCCCCAAATTACATAGGTAAATAATATTAGAAGAGGGAAGGTGGTGCACACTGAGAAACAAGGGCGGGTGGAAGCTATTCAAAAACAAACATGGCTACAACCACACTAAATCTGAGCCATATGAAGGTGAAAGGAAAAACTTGTTGGACAAATAAAACTCCAACAAAAAGATGGTTTCCGATTTCTGATGCACATTCAATAAAGTGGCAGTGTGCAGAGTACACGTCAGACAAAACCGTTCCATGACTAAGGACTCACGGGATCAACCTGCTCTAATACCATGCAGAAACTAATAATCTAATAATTCATCAAAAAAATTAACTAAAGAAGCATAGTCTAATTAGGGTTTATGAGAGAAAGAGATGGAGGAGAGAGAGAAGAGAGCAATGACACATAAAGGCTATACTGTGATTATTAATCACACTACATATTACTTCGAACACCTAAACAAATATGCACCCATTTCCAACATCTCCAACAGAGGCTAGCCTGATGCTCTAATATGCATATACTTTGAATGGAGGTTGGATCTCTAACAATAAGTTAGTAGGAACGCCCATAAAGAATAAACTCTTAATGTGCCTGATTAGGATCCAATAATTTCTAAAGTGGAATCCAGGTTGGACTCGTGGCCAGAAATTTCTCTCTCTCTCTCTCTCTCTCTCTCTCTCTCTCTCTCTCTCTCTCTCTCTCTCGGGGTGAATTAAGATGATGAGAGCTACATTAGCAAATATTCCAATTTATTAATGTCACTCTCACTTTGATAGAACTTGTTAAGATCGATATGAACTTTTTGTGGAGGTGATCCAATAGATCAAAAATGGTCTACTAGTAAATTGGAAAAAACAGTCGTAGAGGCGCTAGTTGCCTTGGGAAAAGGTCTCTACCGACTTTTCTCAAGACCCTCGTTGAAAAATGGTAGTGGAGTATTGCTTCTGCTAATATGCGTAACAATATAGACCAATGGTATAAGGTCATTAGAGCCAAATATGAAGTCTAGGGTGGTTTCATTTGATTTCGGGATTGGAATAATGGGGAATGATAATACATCTTATACAACTTTGGTTATGCAAAATATGAGCCAACTATGAAGTCAAGGTGTGTACTAAGGTGCATGCTAATACATCTGATACAACTTTGGTTATGCAGAGAAATCTTTTTTGGAAAGATAAATGGTGTGGGAAATAATTGATCTGGACACTTTGTTCTGAAAGGTGATTTTGACAGATGTTTTGAACAGTTCCTCATACCATCCCCGAGAACTATATCAGCTACAACACGAATTGACCAGATTTGGCAGTAATGTGCATTATGATAAATGAGACTTTATGCTAAATCATGTTTTGACCTCTCCGTAACAGAGGTAGAGTAATTGCTTTCGCGAGAATGTCGGACCTGGACCCTCCCGTAGAGCCAAGCCTTTTGCATGGGAAATTTTCAAGGGTAGAATCCTAATGGACAATCAGAAAAAAAAAAAAAAAAAAAGAACTATTTCCTCCATAATCCCTTGTTGTTCCTGCGCTCATCATGTTAAGGATGCAACTCATCCCTACGACAAGTAATATTGGGTTATGTAAATTTAAATATGCTGGGCAAAGAAAATATATAAGTTTGCATACATGTTCATCCTTAAGCTGCCCAAAATAGATGGACGAGGTGATGTTGTTGTTGATGATGATGATAATGTTCATACTCGGGAAACTCATTGTGGAGTGATACAAAGAAGATGTTTTACCCCTTGCTTCATGGATCTACCATTTCACGACCTGGTAGTGGATTGGAGAAAGGCGTGTATTATTATAGTGATAAGAGTCTGGAGATCAAAATTCATGGCTGGGGGGAGACAAAAGGAGGGCTGGGTAAATTAAATTTTAATGGGAGCAGTAGAATAATCCTGGTCTAGCTGGGGTAGCAGGTGTACTGTTTGATGGGAGAGGCATCAAGATATTGTACCATTGAAGCTCTATCAGTGAGGCTAATGCAATAGTTGAACGGTGATTCCCGAAAGACAAGTTACGAAGTCAATCAAATGGTTGCATCACGAGAAAAGTTCCTCATGGGAAACAAGTTGCGAAATTAAGAAAAATTGATAGAAAACTACAAAAGATTGAGACACGGGCTTCCCATATACACAGGGAAACAAATTTGACGGTGAGAGCTAGGCACAAGATGGGGCATCTACAAACTGTTTTTATATCTTCTGAATAATTTTGAATTTTATGGCTATGTTTATGTCTCTTTGGACAGTTTTTCTATCAATGTAGTGTATGTTTCATATGCAAGGCCCAATGGCTCTAACTTATTGTAACCGCGCTGGCACATTCCTACAATTTTGATTAAAATTTTTATCACTTGTTCAAACAAACGAACTTAAAAAGGTTGTTCCACAGTATAATCCCATGTCCTCACTATGAAACACCAAACGTCAATACTCGTCATCACTTGGTTCATCTGAGTGCTTCGTTAAATTTTTTTATCTCATTTATTCAGTAGACAAAAGATAGGGCTGCCAATGAACCAAGCTTGAGTCGAGTCAGGGTCAGCTCTAGCTCGGCTCTAGGATCTACGAGCTTGAACATCTGGGCTCTAGCTCATCTTTGCTGAGCTCAAGCCAAGTAAATTTATTATTGCTATTATTATTATTTGCAGTTATTGTTCTTTATTATTTTTCTCTCTTTTCTATCTATCTATATTTATTTATAAGGGTATTCTACGAAATAAATCGGTATATTTATATGTAACATAGAAGTCACATATAACTATATACTATATATGCTGTAAATATAAAACTAAATAATATATAAGTTATATGAGCCGGGCTGAAGTGAGCTCAAGCTCTATTTTTGCCAGCCAAGCTGAGTCAAGCATTCGAGCTGGCTCAGCTCTTTGACGGCACTAACGATAGGCTTATTAGGCATTATGAAGTTTCCATGTTCCCATTTCTCTCCAGTTTCTTGTCCAAATTAGGTACTCTATTTTTTTTAAATAGCAAATAACCATATCAAAAGTGCAACCAGACAAGCAGAACGCGATAAGTAGCACCTCTCTTACCTCCAAACTTGTAGTCTTCGATTTCTTCCATATTGATTGCAAGTGACCAGCGAGTCGAAATTTTAGTATCAATAGAAATCCACGTTGTCCTGACATCAATCTTTGTATCACTTTCGACACGGAGTATAGGAATTTCTGATTCACTCCAGCCGCTTCCAGTGTCATAAGAACTAGTGCAGCCATATTTGATGGTAAAGGTGATGAGATCAAGCATCTTATCTCTTCCACAAAGGAATCCTTCATCCTTCAAACTTTCCACTTCTTTCGTCAATTTGCCTGGAGTAGCAGAAAATAAGGAAACATATGAAACTGGGTTTTGGTGTTCACCATATCTTCCAGTTGTATCCACGACATGTACAACCTGAAAATCATAAAGTCGCTGGGCTTAGTGTTTGATTTGGATTTGCTTATGAAAAATCCGGCAAACAAAAGAAACAGGGAACTAGGTTTAAATAATGGAATAAAGCAAACTAGTCCAGCCAAGCAGAAGTTAGCACAAATATTAAACAAAAGGAACAATAGAACACTTAATTTAATGAGGAATCCATAGGATATGTGAAACCTATTTCACAGTATATACTATTATGACAGGATTTTTCTTAAAGATTCTTGCTGAAGTTTATACTTTAAATACCGTTAGTAGGCCCAAGCTCACGATAATTTTCAAGACCTTCACAAACAAATTTTTTTGCTAGAAATCTCATTTGCCTCCACCTTCCCTGCAGAATCCACATCCATCATTTTTTTCTGATAACCTTTAAAACTATCTAGCTGATTAGATGTCGATAATTCCAGAAACTTGAGGTGTCTTAATAGAACAATTCATCCATAAGCCTTGTGCCCATTCCGAAAACAGGAACCAAGTGATCACATTGTATAAAACCACATAAAAGCTAGATGTGCTGTCCAATATAATTAATAAGTTCGGATCCGCTTCTAGTAAGGGGAAGTAACTGAAAGCAAATGAGAATAAAAAGATAAATGGGTAGAAAACCACATAAAAGTAAGATGTGCTGTCCAACACAATCAACTAGTCTAGGATCTGCTTCTGGTAATGGATAAGTAACTGAAGGCAAATGAGAAAAAAGAAGGTACCAGAGAGATGGACTAACAACAGACCAGAAAAGAAGGATACACCATAGAAAAGTGGCTCCATAAGTAAAGAATAACTCTCTCTCTCTCTCTCTACACACACACACACATATAGAAAGGAATATCTGTCACTCAAAAGTAAACTTGTTCAAGACTTTATACACAAACTATCACTCTCACATTCAAAGCATGGTCCTACTTCGCAAAGCCCCACATAGCGTCCAATCAAAATCATATGCTCACCGATCAAAGGATATTAACAGCTTATTTCTGTTCAAAAGGACACATCAACTTAATGGCGAAAATAGCTTACACTTCTACGAGAATTCCTCTAGTTGCAACAACAAATGTCAGCCTCTTATGTCGAAGAATGAGTATTTTCCTCAGGATGGAAATATGAGCTGGTCAGCTCCCACAAAAATTTACCTATCAACGCAATTTTTTTCGAATGTATTCAATCTAAATACCCGTAATGGGCAGATTTGCACACCAAATACTATCAATTCTCCAGGTCTCTTCATTCCGTACTCGATAATTTCCAAACCAAGAAGCTGCACTTTCCCAGTTCTGTACGTGGGACTGATGTTGGAGGCAGTGGTAATATATTTATCCATGTATGTTAATGAGTCCTTATATGTTATTTTGAAGTGTTAAGTTGTGGTGTGTAAAAGTAACCAGTGATGTGTTAGTCTTAAGTATCAAGTTATTAGTGTCCTGTGTGTTGTGGGTTTTAGTCCCACGCTGGCTAGCAATCAAGTATGACTTGGGCACTCCTCTATATTAGGGCTCCTCTGATATATCTTAGCACACAATAGTAAAGCTGTAGGCTGCGTTTGGCATAACTCTTTGTCGACTCCCTGCCAGAGCCGGATATACTTGCTTTAGCAGGCCCCCCTTCTCCTTGCTAACTCCCAGCAAAGCAGGATTTATCTGTTCTAGCAGCTACCTCCCAGCTCTCTGCTAAATCCCTGCCAGAGCAAATAAAATCTGCTTTGGCAAGGAGTGAGCGGAGCAAGGGAGAACTGCTCGAGCAGGTAAATCTTGCTCTACAGGGAGTTAGCAATAAGATGGGGGACCTGCTAAAGCAGGTAGCAGGGATTTAGCAAAGAGAAAGGGAACCTGCTAACGCAGGTAAACCTTGCACTGGCAGGGAGCTGCAGAGAGCAATGCGAAACAAAGCCGTAGCCTGTTGTGCAACTATTCTCTTCTTCTTCCCCATTTCTTTAGTCCTATCATAGGCAATTCTTTAGTTTCTTCGTGCTTTATGTTTAGAGTATTTTAGTTTTAATTTGGTATTATAGACGGTTAGGGCTAGGCTAGTTTACTTTTTTATTTTCTCTTCTTTAGTTATGTTTTTCCCCCTCACCCACAGCAGCAATGATCTGTTGGTTTCAGAAGTAGAAACATCTATTTATCTCTTCCTGTTTCCAGCAGGAGCATCTCCATTTTTATATCTCTGCTACTGGTCTTTATCCCACCAGCAATCATGAAGTTTGGTTTCCTCTCATCTTCATCTCTTAACTCGGCATAAGCAACTGCATCTCTCAATCTTATCTCTTAGTTTTAAACTCAGCATGTGCACCTTTAGTTCTTTTTCACAAACTACATCTCTTAGTCATTAGTCTTTCTGGTTTTATCTTCAGCAACATAATTATCTATCATCTTCATCTCATCATTTTCCAGCACAGATCAGCATATTTAGCATTAATTGTTTTGGGTCTCATATTTTACAGCAACTGTATATTTATCTACTTTTTTTCCCAGTTGATATGGGCTATATATTCTCTCGAGATATTTTTCAAACAAGTATAGGGGTGCAAATGGGTCGGGTCGGGTCGACCTGGCAGATTTTGGAGACCCGACCTGCTACAAACTTGACCTGTCGGGTCAGGTTGAATCTCAACCTGTTAGCTAAACAGGCCGGGTTCAAGTTAGACCCCAAACCGACCTGATACCTGTTTTAATATATAACTTTTAAATATATTTGGGTAGTAACTCATATTAGTCTACTATATAAGTAAAGTAGCTTAGCTACTTTTATCTCATTTCTGTTACTCTGTAACCTTAATTGTATCCCCTCTTTCCCTCTTCTTTATCTTCTACTTCTCCATTTCAAGAATTGAAGGTTATTTGTGGGACAATGGGCGATTTACCATACAAGGAAAAAGGACCAGCAGTTATTTTTAATTCTTCTTGTCTCAACAGCATGTTATTCAGCTTCAGATTTCTTGCTTCCAGCAACAGCTCGTGTTGTTTTCTTTAAAGGACGTATTGCCCTAAGGTTTTATATGCTACGCTTGCTCAAAAAAAAAAAGAAGAGATGTCATTGCTATGGCTGGAGTATGGTGTTGTTTCTGCTCTTTGTTATTCTTCATGCTGGTGCTATGGTTATTGTTTGCTGCTTCTCTTCACCATCGAAGGTTAATTTTTGTACCGGATAGTGTTTGTGGTTTCTGTCAGTGATGGAGGTCTCTATCTATGTGTGTATGACTGCTGATATGCATGCTGACAAGGTGTTTGATAAAATGCATGAAAGAAAGAGTTGATACTAGCTACTTCCCATTGTTGGTGGGCTACTTTCTTGCAGCAATAAGTTTGATCATGCGTTGATGATGATGATCTTGAGGTGTTTTTCCCTTCTAACCTTGAGTATATGTATTTTACGGGATGGTGTATTTTATTGCATGTTCTACAGTTCGTTTCCACTTGATATTGATGGAGGTCTGTTGTTCAGGCTTTATGGTAATGTTGCTGCCAAGAACATGGTGTAGGCTATGTGTCAGGCATTTGTTTGGTCCATGGAATGTGTTCCATAGCAACATGAGTGCAAAGTGTTGCACCAGGTCATTGTTGTTCTTGATCATTAGTCTGCAAGGTGTTGCACCAAGTCATTGTTATTGTTGTGTTGTTGAACAAATGTTTGCACACATATTGTGACCCTATCGAGTCAAGGGGAAATGATGGTACATGCATGCACACGGTTGTTGGCAAGTTGGGCACCATTGTCATGGATGCACCAACTTGAGGGGAAGCGCTGGAGATAGTGGTAACATATGTATCCATGTACGTATAACGGTATAAGAGTCCTCATATGTTATGTTTAAGGGAACTACTACTTGCACACACAAAGTTGGCCTTTCCACATAATTTGAAAAAAAGACTTGACATTTTGGGGAATTGTGCCAGTTCTCAATGGCTCAGGTCGGGAAAAAATTGGGTCGACCCCACCCAATATTCTGTATACAAAAAACATGAAAAATAAAGGTTTTTTATCAGGTCGGGTCGGGTTGACTGCACCATCTGGTCGAGTGGGGTGGAGCATATGCCATTTTCCTATTGGGTAGCCAAAATTTTGGCCCGACCCGACCTGACCCATTGACAGCCCTAATATAAACCGTCTAATTTGAAGGTCATGATCTAAAGATCTTGGTTGCAAAAGATAGGCACAGAACACAATTACGACTGATTTAATGCAGTCAAAGGTCATCATCC
This sequence comes from Chloranthus sessilifolius, assembly GCA_021018995.1. NCBI lineage: Eukaryota > Viridiplantae > Streptophyta > Magnoliopsida > Chloranthales > Chloranthaceae > Chloranthus > Chloranthus sessilifolius. The sequence continues at coordinate 135,441,185 of CM037587.1, forward strand.
GAGTCAAAGGTTGACTACTTTGAATAATATGATAGAGACCATGTTTTGTACCAATCTTTTACATCAAAGATCTTTACATCGTTATGACCTTCAAGTCAGACGGCTTACATGGTGTTTACACATGGCACAAGTACCCAAAATGCCCAAGTCTTTCTTTTCAATTGTGTGCTTGGGCAAGACCGCAAGTGTGCAAAAGTAACCTGTGGTGTGTTAGTGTTAAGTATCAAGCTATCAGTGTTAAGTGTGTTGTGAGTTTTAGTCTCACATTGGCTCTCCCTCTTTTCTTCTTCCTCATTTCCTTAGTTTAATAAACCCTACAAGCGATGTAATGTGCTATCAAGGACCTTAGAGATGGATTCAAACTTTACTACTAAAGGAAGAGTAACTCTCACAATGTGAGAGGAAAACTATAGTGGATAGAGATTTGAAGGATAAGAATGTGGAGGTCAAGAGAAAGAATGATCAAATTATGATGGTAAAAATGGTTTGGATAAGGAGATACTATATGTTATTAGTGCCTACGCACCCCAAGTTGAACTATGTGAAAATGTGAAACATAAATTTTAGCAATCGATGGATGAGCTAGAATAAGGCATACCCAATAGTGAAAGCATAGTGATTGGATTGGACTTTAATGGACACATAGGGAGGATAAGAAACAGATATAAAAGGATATATGGTGTTGGTGAAAGGAATGAGATGGAGGAGCTATCCTTGATTTTGCAGTATTTTTTTGGCAGTAGTGAATACCTTTTTCAAATAAAGAGATGAACATCTTGTAAGGAGTTAAGTAGAACTCAAATAGATTATTTCTTAGTAACACAAAGAGAGTGGGCAAACTACAAGGATCGCAAGGTCATCCCAGGAGAGAGCCTTATGATGCAACATAGATTGATATTGATAGTTTTGAACGTTCTAATCAAGAGCCAAGTGACTAAAAAGATGAGAAATGATCTCAAACAATAAAATGATAGGTATTAAAAGAAGACAAAATAACAACTTTTTAAGGAAAAATGAGTAACCGAGAAGTATGGTGGTGGGAAGGGGATCCAAATGAGAAGTGGGAACAAATGATGCAATGTCTTAAACTAGTTGCTATGGAGGAGCTCGTAGAATCTAAAGGAATAAAATTTGTACAAGAAGAAACATAGTGGTGGAATGCAACCATTCATGTCAAATGCCGAGAAGAAGATTTTCAAAAAATGACAAAGAACAAGAACTACAAATGAACGTGAAAGATATAAACTTGTTAAAAAAGAAGCTAAGAAAGTTGTGAATAAAGTTAGGTATCAACCATACAATAATTTATATACGCTCCAAACAAAAGGAGAGAAAGGAAACTAGAAACCTCGACCAAGTAAGGTGCATTAGAGATGAGATCATAGGATTTTGGTAAAAGAGGATGAGATAAAAACTAGATGGTAAGAATACTTTGAAGATCAAACAGTAGCACAACCTTAAAACAGTAAAAATATTAAATAATTAAGATATATATGGTAAAATTAAATTGAAGGGAATCCTAGAGAGCTAATAGAGAAGCCTACTAATAAAAAGCTGATGAGTGTACATAATGTATGTAATGGACTCTATTCAAAATTCAAGATTATATAAATGGCTTTCAAGAAGTGAAGTCTTTTCATTTAAAATTTTCTAACCTCACATATTATATAAATGGTTTTCAAGCACCCCAAACTGTTATTTATAATGTGCTAACTTTACACAGTTTTTCCTAAAATGGCAACTCTTTTGCCATGTTGAAACTTGGCACACTTTGATTGTATCGGGTAGTATTTCTTTGTACATTTCTAGAAGTGTGGTGTCGTGTTGAGGAGTGTCCTAGTGCCACCAAGTGTTGGCACGGAAAAAATTCCAAAAAGTAGAAGCGCCAAGACAACACTGGCACACACACACACATTAAATGTTGCGGTCTCATGGTCTATTTTTGGTTAAACTCAATAAATACAAACATGATTCATCACAAATTTGACTTTTTTATGCAGAATTAGCTTAAAGAAGCATATATATATATGAAGTAGGCTCTGAATATGAAATTCAATTGCCGCTGCATGGCAGCTCACATGAATACTAATTAGTAACAGATCCAATTGTCTAATTATTTGCATGACAAAAGATTCAAAGTCACACAATTCACTTACATTTACAGCTCGAGCAACGTCTTCTGTAAATGGAGGGAAGATGCCAGCAAACATTGTAGCCAGTGTGAGGCCAAACAGAGCACAAGTTGCAAACATAACTAAACTTTTAGCACCTAATTATCAAATAAAGTCAGTCAACTTCTGGAAAATAATGGCAGCCATTCAAACGCCAATCTAAACTGGACACAAAACCATGCAACAAAGACGATTTGACAAATAACCATGAGGTTCCAAACTTGCAAGAGTTGAAGGAAATATGACTACAGCTACAGCATGGTAGTCAAAAGCAGAGAAAATAGAGATTTTGTTTTGAAAATACTACAGAAATGAACCTTTCTTGCATGTAAGGAATAACAAAGCTCATTTCCATAACTTGATTCTCATATAAGTCAATCATGCTATGATGTATTTGACAATCCCCCACTTAAGTCAATACGCATGTTGACACGTATTGACGTAAGAAATTTTTTCGACAAGAACGGATGCATTTGTGATACATACGATTGCACAAATGATAGTATTCCCTGATATTTTAAGGTGAGCAGTGTCTATTGTCTAACTATGACCATTGGTGGAATGGGAGAGAGAGAGAGAGAGAGAGAGAGGTTTTTTTTCCTTGTTCTTCTTTTTCGTTATTTTTTTTAGTATTTTCATCGTTGAACCAAAGATATCATTAGAATATGTACAAAAGGTAACATTGATTAGAAAAAGGGAAAAAAAAAAGAGTACGTAGAATGCATGCCCCTGATGCAAAACTGAGTTGGTAGAGCAGCTAAAGACAGGAAAAAACAGTGTATAAACTAGAGCAGCCCCTATCTATCAAAAGATACTATAGATAAAGTATCACGAGACCCCTCCAATTTCGCTATCTAGAGCTGCACCTTTTACATCTCTAAGAGCATGCTGAAATGTCCAATTCCCCACCAAAAGAAGGTATTCAATACTATTTTCTGGAATTGGGTTCTCTCTCTATATAAAGTGGGATGCTACATGATGGGACTGACAATCCAGAAACAGCTAGTAGAGCAATGGCCTCCCCAGTTTTGCAAGAGCAAAACAGGGAGCAGCATGAGGTCCTCAGAAACATATTGTAGATAGTAAAAGGAAAAAAATAAGCATATAACAAAAAATAACATCATCAGACAATCAAGATGTCTGCACTCAAAGTAGATCTTTAGCATAAATGTGATAAAAAGGAGGACCTGAAAGGTGAGCATACGAAAAAAGATACACCAAGGTAAGGCAAACAATAACTGCAATATATACAGCGACCATCATATTTCCTAGCCATTCAGGGGTGCTACCAGGATTCCTGCATAACAATGCACAATGGGATCATTTTTTATAAAGATGAATAATAAATCAACCATCATAGTATAGCAACATCACAAACTTCGGAAGAGGAAATTTGCATTTTCATCATTTATCACATAATAGATGTACTACAGAAACAACTACAACAATCTAAGCAAAGATGCACCCGAAACACAACACAACAATCTAAGCAAAGATGCATCCGAAACACAAGACAACAATCTAAGCAAAGATACACCCGAAACACAACTACACATGCATTGCCTTAAACATGATATAGATATAGCAGTACAGCCTATCATAGTTTCTGATTGATAAAAATTTTCTCTTCATGGGTCCATTTTGTAGCCAAAACCAAAAAAAGTTAATGATCAGCAAATAGACATCAAAACAATAAAAAATAAGGTAAAGTCGGGACCTTCACCTATCAAATCGAACGATAATCCCAGTTATCATCCCCATCAATTGAATAAATATTCCGGCAGAAAGTAAGACGGGCACAGTCAAACCCAGAACCAAAGTTACAATTTTGAGCTGCTTTGGTGATCGCGCTGGAGATAGTGTTGCTTCTATCAAGCCATCTAGGTTTTCAGGGAAAAAAGATTATAGAAACTTATAATTCATGAAGATACAATATGTGAAACTTATAAATGGCTAATATTGTTTGAGGCAGCAGACTCACATGCAAAAGCAGGTGAAACAAGCCAAACAAGAGCTAAATAGGAAGCTCCAACCTTATAATAATTCCCTACAATCAGAACAATAAGCCACTGAACAAAACCAGCTTTAAAAAGCCACCTTTCAGCCTCCCACTTGATTAAATCAACCTGAATATCAGGAGACCACTTGATCACTCCTTTGGAAGAAACTTTCCACAGATATTTTTGAAGAATAAGAAAACCAACATGCTGACCAAATAGTGCCCCAAGTACTGCTGGTGCACCAAATAATCCAACAACTAACCATGGGTTTGCTATATATGGTACAAACGGAAAAATAAGTGGCAGGAGAAAGGCAATGAGAATGGATAAGCTTAGTGAAAATATCCACATAAGAAGAATGCTTAAACATGCTAATCCAAATGATATTGCGGCTGGATAACCGCCCATAAGCAATGAAGTTGTCCAAATTAGAAGTGCCTGTAATATCACTGAATTGTGAAGCATATTTGCAAGACGTTGACGGTAGACAACCATGTACATGCCCTGCAAAATTTTCAACAAATAGCACATTTCAAATAACCGTTTAAGTTTCAACTAATAAGGCAATACTTTTTCTTACAAAAAGAAAACAATCAATCCCCTTACAGACCAAAATAATAAAGAAATATACAAATTCAAACACCAGAATGCATCAGTTCGTCTCTCATGAAAGTTGTGAAAGTTTAGATTCAATATCATGGAAAGTGATCACATGAATCAGGACCATCTATACTACACTTCTCAACAAGCACAACATTCTTGTGCTCTCGGAAACACTGGAATGGTGATTAAGGTGATTTTTCATGGATTCACCAATAGCAAAAGAGATTGACTCTCCTGACTGACATCAGATTATCAAGCACATGAATATCCCGTTAGCCACTGAATCCTGTCAAAAGCCAATATTTATAGATTCACAGGGTTGTTGACCAAGTGGAAGTCAGCTTTTGGCAGGATTGATGGGGTAAAAGATTTCTCATAAGCTTGTAGTCTTATGATGCCGGTGATGCCCCATTAATTCTGGAATATATACCAGCTTGACGGGGAGGGAGTTCTTATATAAATGATTCACATTTTTATTGGGCTTTCAAATCGTAAATACATGGAAGTGTTGTATCATTCCCATGTTAAATCACAGTCATTAACTTGCACCACAAGCCATTGAAATGGCAAACATAGCAATGAAATGGCAAGGGGACCCATCAGAATAGTTGGTAGTCATATGATAAAGTCCATAACTCGAGAAGCTCCATGTAACGTTTAGGCTAAAATTAGGATTATCTACAGAGAGAAGTAGCTAAATATAGAATGAAGTCTTCTTATTTATAATACCAGAACATCGAAAAAAACAGTCTGGTTGTCTTCCACAGCTTCCATTGTGTTTCTACTCAAATAATGAGATGAAGTAGCAGTCTGAAGCAGAAATGAGATCATATTTTCTCCTAGGTGTTGAAGAGAACCTGGCTTCAAGAGCTTCAATTTGTCATTCTGCATTGAGAAAACATTTTAAAACTAATTAATAAATCAAATTCATGTAGTAGCATAATTGAAGCTAATAACATGACAGGATCAATCCAGTCACACATATCTCAAATTCTATCAGGATATCTAAAAAAATAGACTGAAATTGCTTAATGCTTCCTCAAGAGAAAGAAGATTAAGTGCAAAATCAAGGTTCATATAAAAAATTAATATTCAAATTACTGATTGAATTGGAATTTGGCTGAATTACCTCATTTAGCTGGTCGTAAGTACCAAGACCAGACTCTTTAACTTTTTTAAAAATCACTCAAATCAATCACTGATAGTTTTTTTTGTGTGTTTATGAAATAAAAAAGTTTTTTACTCAATCAATTTGAATCCATAAAACAAAAGACTGATTTCAATAACCAAACTTTTGAAAATACAAATGCATTCAACTATGTCAGAAAATATATCATTCAGACACAAACTGTACCATACAAAGTGGTTTGAAGTCTGTTAATAACATATCCAGTTAACACACAGACTTCTTGCATCTACTTGTACTAAATAAAATGGGCACTCACATGTTGAATTGTAACAGAATGAATTTCTCAATACAAAATATGAAGGTTTAAATAAACCTTTGTATGATAAACAGCACCAGAATGTAAATATGCAAAATCTAGCCCAGGAAGCCCAGCAACTTCTTTGTAGACTTGGAAATCTGTTGCAGATTTTATTGCCCCAGAAAGAAAAAGATCCTGCAGCATTACAATTACCAGGATGTAAATTTTTACCCCTAAGAAAGAGATCTCCATAACAACCAAAAAAAAGAGAGAAAGAGATCTACATACAAAAGTTTAATGATGAAATATGAAAAACAAAAATCTGTATGTTGTGATATGTAAAGCCGTAGCATATTGTAAGAAATTGCAATGTTTTCAAACAGTCTCCACGTTCCAACCATAGTCAAAGAATTTTCCAATTCCTTCTCAGATTAGATTGATGAATAAGCCTTCAGCGAGGTAATGATTTTTTTTTAAGTTTTTCTCTTGCAGTTTCAGGATATTTGTTCTGTACATTTTGGTTCCATTTTTCTCTTCCATGAGGAACATTAGTGCTTAAAAACATTCAGCTAACTTCCCTCACAATTCCCAGAGTCCATATTTTGTTTCAGCTGTTAATTTCAATATTAACCTCCTGGAATTTCTTCCTCATCTAGTTCCAGAAACTGCAGGATTCAATCCTAAGCCTCTCAATTTATATTCCTCAAACTCAATCAAAATAATTCAATTACAGATCATTAACATACAGTTGCTCAAATCTTCTACTTAGGGTACCCCTATCGCTTCAAAGACCCGAGTCAAAACTACCAGCCCTCGTTAAAACTCATTTTTTGATCCTCTACCACTTGTTGTCATTCCAGCTCATGCTACCTGCATCTTACTGCCATGGCTTATTATACTGTTTTCTGGTAAGCATCGTCCAGTTCCAAAAACCGGTACGTATAGGACGATATGTACCGGTTCCGGACTATACATTGGCATGTATCATCCGATACACTACTAATATATATGTCACGCACCAGTACAGTATATTCAAAATATTGTACCGGTGACCTCTGAAACCGATATGTATCGTCTAGTACGCACCGGTTTTGGACGAGATTTTGAACCATGCTACTGCGGTAAGTTTTGGCCACATCAAGATTAGCATCTGGGAAGTTTTTTCCAATGGATCTCCTAAAGCAGTTTATCAACCAGCACACGTAGATAAACTCAGATTCATTCATGGTCCTCTTTAAATCATTGTTCCTCAACTATTTACTAGATGACTAATCATATAAAAAATGCTACTAACTTTATACAAACAGAAATAACCAAAGGTAAACTGCATGAGGAAGCAAAAAAGTAATGTATTAGTTATATAAAAAAATAAACCAAGCATTGCGACAGATGAGAACAGACAATAAAGGAACAGGAAGAATTTATAACCTGTGCAAGTATTAGGCCAGACGGATACTTGGCCACCCTGGCAAAATTTTCAACAGCCCAAGGATCTGAACCACTCTGATTACATACATGCAGATTTAGTTTCAGTAAATTTCTAAACAAGAATAAAGACGCATACGTAACATGTCAAAAACCTAAATAAACTACAGATAGAACAGCAAAGGGCACATGGAATGACATTTGAAGCAAAATTGTTAAGTTGAAGACTTAACTGTTTTCAAAACAGAATCACATGCATATATATATATATATATATATATATATATATATATATATATATATATATATATATATATATATATATATGTGTGTGTGTGTGTGTGTGTGTGTGTGTGTGTGTGTGTAAATGGCATAAAAAGTATAATAGAAGTTATTAGACCTGAAATAAGGTAGACTTTCCACCAATACCCATGGCCTCCAAATCAATAAAAAAACGAACAGTATCCGTCCATGGATGCTGCACGAATGAACAAGAATTAGTCTATCCATGAATAGGGGATTCTAAGATATGAGCTCCTCACTATAAAGGTACACATCCATAGGAATACTACATATATGTTTCATTCATGATAGGCTGGAAGTTACAAAATGCTTCCCAAAACCTCACAATGGTGATATGGTGGTATTAAACCATAGGCAAATCATTACTGATGAAAAATAGTGGCCTTCTTCTCAAGTTAGTGAATAGAAAAAAATGAGACACAGGAACCAAAAATATGAGATGGTATTATTTGCTACGCACCTGTGTTATAAAGCTATGAGCACCATTAAGACCCTCCTCTTCTCCAGTATTGAATAAAAAAATAATGCCATTCTTAAATCCATGAGCCCAATGGGAAATCCCCCGAGCAAGCTCCAACATAACAGCTACACACGAACTGCAGTCACCGGCTCCTTCCCTGAAAATTGTCGCAGAGATGTTTCCTAATTATGCAGCATACATAAGATTACTGGGTAAAATCGAGTTTTCAATATAAATTAGAATGAACACAAACATCTCCAATAGCTGTAAAAGTTTATTGTTTCCAGTCGGATCTAAGAAATATTTAATATTGGCAATGTATATTCGGCTTAGAGAAAAAAAAAAACATGATGATACATATCCATCAGAAGAATCCAAAAGAAACCTTGCAAAGGATACATATTTTGGACAGTTCTACCCTCTCTTCAACCACCCATCTTCAGCATATGCTAGATGTCTTCCACATTCATAACAGAGCCAACTTCGTGGATGAGAAGTTTACATATGTGAAATTGTCTTCCAAAATATGACTGTTGGTGCAACAGTCATATTGTCTGTTCAAAAAGTCTCTTAAGATCTGTAAAAGGAGATCTCTGGGCACAGATCAAAACACTGAATTTACCTGAATTCCTTTGCATACCAGTTTGAGATTCTCTTGCTTATGTTTTTCTCTTGGTATTTCATTAGATCGAGTTTTCTGGGACGATCCTCTACCATTGCAAAGTAATGGATCACACTCCAGAGATTGGGCTCGTTGTATCCTGAAAACGTCTTGCTAGAATCCTTTTGCAAACTTGAGGTTTCACTCGAGTAGGGAGCAAATAGCGTTTTGAAGATAATGACTACATGCCTTGAGTCCAATTTCTCTTGCCCTTTTATCATCATTTTTCAGATTTCGGATCCTAATTTCTCAACAGTACTAACATACAAAGCCCATTTACAACCAATGCAGGTCTAGACATAACTAAACTCACTAACCTATGCTTAACTAAACACACATGGACTAGTACGATCTCCCACAACCTAATACCAAATCATCAAACTAGGCATACTTATGTATGTATTTAGATACACACTCACATATGTATGTATGTATTGCCAATAAGGTCAAAATGCACAAACAAAAGGACCTCCAACAATTTATACACTCAAGTTATATGTTATACGACGCTTCTCTTAACCTCTATGAATGTACGAAAGTTATAACAAATAAGAAAGGGTTTCCCACGAAGCATCGAATTGGTTAGAATGAAGCATGATTTGTTTGAATACGATTTTCAACCAAAACCAACAACAATTCCTGCATTGTAATAGTAGAAAATGATAGATCAGATCAACAAGCACGTTTTTTATTTTAACTGGTTAACCAATTTGACTTAGCACCACAACTTGAAAATGTTGTCACACCAAACAGTAATATTGAAACATGGCACACAGAGGAAAAAATCTGCAGCACACAGCTAGAACCTATAAGGAATCAACATATTTTAATGGTCTAAGGCTGTGTTTGGAATTGCTCTTTGGAGGCAAAGAGCGGCTCTCTGCTCTGGCGCAGAGCACTTTAGTATGGGACTGTGTTTGGTTGTAAGTGCTCTTAGCTCTTTCGGAGAGTCAAAGAGCTGAATTTGGTTCCCTTTAAAAGAGCAATTTAAACCTGCTCCTTTAAGTGGGCTGCTCTTTGGCTCCAAAGAACAATCCCAAACACAGCCTAAATGATATTTTGTAGCGACATAAGACTAGATTTCCTCTTCAATGGAAAAAAACCAAAGTCACAATTCCTTTTTCCACATAAAAGCCAAAACAATAGATTATTGAAGAAGATATTTATAACCCCATGCTATCCAAACCAAATGCGACCAATATTTAAAATCAAACATAATTAAACTTCCTAATTTAAACCAACAAAAATTACTAAATACCCAAGCTTCCCATAAATTTTCAGCAAGCTAGCTCACATAAAGTACTATCAAACTCCTTGTTGAGAACTAAACAAAACTAATCACTGTAACTCCCTTTTATTATCATCAGACTTGAACCTTATTCGTATTTTGGTCATAACCTACTCCATTTTTAGCAGAATGACACTCTTAGGCTTGTTGGAAAGATAAATAGATAACATCCCGAGTAGGACTAAACTCAAGGTATTTTGATAAAATTTACCATCACAATAGGACAGCTGAAAGTCAAAAACCTTAGTGTTCATCCCCAATTTCTCTTGGCAAATCACTAAATGTGTCGGGCAATCACCCTCTCATCATTATTATTGAAAATCATCCATGTATGCACATCCTGTGAGTATCGGTAGATTGTGTCTGGTGGCCAATGTGAATTGCAACCCACGGTCAATGATCACTTGCTATGATATGAATTAGGGAGCTAGAAGTGGCACACGAGATTTAAAAAAAGTCTTGAAATTTTTTAGATCTGTGCCATGTGGAACACCATCTAAGCTCTTTGATTTGAAGACCATTATGTAAAGATCTTTTCTGCCGAAGATCGCAATGAAATATCATCTAATTCAACATAGTCAAAGACCATCATCTGATTCAATGCAGATTCAATAGTTGATTGAGACAAATCAGATGGTAGATATCATATTTTGTGTCAATCTTTGAACCATAGTAACCAAGTTTGGATTTGGCAATAATTTGGCGGAGTGTTAGTTCGGTTTAATTCGGATAAATACGGGAAAATTTAGGGATTATAAAAATAAGAAAAAAAGTTAAAAAATATAAAAATATATCTTAACCTATATAAAATTAAAAACAATATTTTTAAGCAATAGAATAGGTGCATAGCATAATCCACATGCATCTCAAATTCACAATCATAAAAAAACAATACAAAGCATTATTAAAGCATGTACCACAACCATAAAAAGTCGAAAAATTCAGCGAATCACATGTTTAATCAATAAAAAGTTTGGTAGACTACCTATTTAGAGAATTTGCGACAGAGATTTGAAGTTCTATTTCATACCAATAAAAGGTCTTAACATGTAAAATATGCTCTGGAGTGATACAAGTATATAGTAGCTTACGTGGAGAAAACAGTATCAATGTGAGAAGAAACAAGAATCGTATTTTCTTCTGCTTCAGATAGATATTTTGGCAAGATTCTCAAGACCACGTGTTTCAGATCTGAATATACAAGTGTTTTCCCCTTAAACAACCCACTGACAAGACGATTTGCACCAGCTTTTGCATGGAAGAAATCCACTTGAACATTGACTTCCCAATGAGCCATTTTCTTAATCTCTTCTGATGCTTCCAACACATACTGTAGCGAAAACATGTTAAAAGCAGAAAACACTGATGATTCAGACTGGAAGTATGCACTAAAATATGAATAGTAAGCAAGAGATGATCATATAAGCAACTAGATTCACTAACAAAAAGAATTCACAATGTACGAACCACAAAAACCAAACGGCATGTCAACAAGAGAAGTTTTATATAGTAAAAACGTCAGTATTAACTACTAACAAAATCCTAGCCATTAATTTCTGGTCAAATGAAAATGGTGATGATAATAATCAACCAATTTTTTATTTACAAGGATGGAGAGATTGGCTACACTGAAACAGATTTGAAAAGATCAAATATATGTAACTTAGCCACAGATATTTGTCAATGTTGGGCATAGACACAAGGTACCGACAATAAAAACCACATAAAATGAGCTAAGTTAAGACATTGATACAGATAATATGATATTAAAAAATAGATTATTATGTAAACATTGGCATGCAAAAATATAATGAACATGGAAATAATTCCTGATTCTCAAGATATAGAAGTATAATGAGACAAGAAAAGAAGACTAAGCAATATAAAAACAAAAAAGGTAATGATAATATTTTATTTTTTGATTGCTTTTATCAAAGAAAGTGTTTGATCATCATCATCATCACCATCATCATCATCATTATCATTATCCCATCTATTTGGGGTCGGGTTTGCGGGCCCTATTTCTCCACTCGTATTTTATTAGCGCTGAGCTGTCTGTAACTTCGCAATCCTTCATATCTATTCTCATGGCTTCCATCCAGGTCTTCACTAGTCTTCTATTCTCTTATGTCCTTGTGCTTGTAGCATCTCAACCCTTAGTATATGGTCTGCTTTTAGCTTCTGATGAACATGTCCAAACCATCTCAAGCGGCAATATTTTTTCCTTTATAGGTGTCACTCTCAAATTTTCTCTTACGTACTCATTTTGTATTTTATCCTTCCTCGTTACTCTACACATCCATCTCAACATTCGCATCTTGGTCACATGTACTCTATCTTTTTGTCGCTTTTTTGTAGTCCAACATTCCACACCATATAAGATAGCAGGTCTAACCGTTGTCTTATAAAAACGTCCCTTTAATCTAAGTGGAACATTTGGGTCACAAAATACTCCGCTAGCTTGCTCCATTTCATCCGACTTGCATTAATCCTAATTGAGATGTTCTCTTCAAATCCACCATCTGATTGTAAAGTAGAGCCTAGGTAGCGAAATCTATGGCAATACGACATTGAATGAATTTCTATTTTAACTAAATCCTCCTCCAGGCTATCATGTTCACTAAATTTGCACTCGATGTGTTATGTCTATGTTCTTCTAATTTTCAAACCCCTCGACTCAAAAGTTTTTCTCCATAATTTTAGTTTATCATTTATTTATTTCCTTGCTAGGCAATTATACTACGTCGTCCGCAAATAACATACACCACAAGATCTCTTCTTACATTTCTATGATTAACGCAGCCATGACCAAGGCGAACAAATAAGGCCTCAAGGCAAATCCTTGATGCTGCCGAACTTCAATAGGGAACTCACTCATCTCTCCACATGTCATTCTTCCACTAGTTACTGCCTTCTTGTACATATCTTGGATAATCTATGAATAAACTTGGGATGCATTTCTTCCTCGGCGTCCAGCATATTATCTGTCTCGGCACTCTATTATAAGTTGTCTCAAAATCAATAAAGACCATATGTAAGTTTTTCCTTCTCTCTCTAAACTCCTCCATAAGTTGCCTCAATAAGAAAATAGCTTCCGTTGTTGATCTTCACGACATAAATCCAAACTGATTCTTTGATAGATTTGATTCTTGTAGTAGTTGTTTGTCAACTATTCTCTCCCAAAATTTCAGAGTCTAGCTCATTAGCTTAATGTCTCAATAGTGAAGCAGCGCAAAATTTTAATCTATTGCAAATTCCAAGAAAGAAGACTAGAGAAAAGGGGAAGAAGAATTGGAAGAAAGAAAAGGAAAATCCAAAATTTATCGTCGAAAAGTCTCTGATCGGGCAGTCACAGAGTCTTCCACTTCAATCCCGTCACTTTTACGTATGGCCTATTTTCAGGCATCAAATGACGTCTGATTGATGTGAAATTCGTCTTATTTAAAAGTTTATCGAAGTAGCTATTCATTGAGCCAAGAAACGAGCAATTTCGACAAGTATTGAAGAAGTTATGGCCATTTTTTGAAGGCTATAATAAATGTGACGAATTTCAAAAGACTTATAGTTGAATTAGGATTAATTTTTTATTATTTTATTTTGGCCAATAAAATTTGTTTCTTTTATTAAAAATAGGTTGGTTTTCATATTATTTAGGACTTTATTTTATAATATTAGATAACTAGGATGTCTCTTTATTTAAGTTAGGAATTAGAATTAGACTAGGATTTCTAATTTTATGCATTGTAAAAACCTATTTAAAGGCCCATAGTACTGGAATTTAATTAGAGTCGAATTAAATATTTTTTGAAGCCCTACTAGCTGCAGTTAGTATTAGGTGTACTTGCGGGTTCACTACCAGAGGAATTTTGGTGGGATATTCCTTAATTCAACCACCTAGAAGACTAATTTCAGCCTTCTTGCAGGTTTTGCTAGTTTTGCATCAAAACTAGTACCCTCTTAAGTGGATATGGTGCATGAATCGCAGCAGGTAGTTGGCACAATCTTGGATGTCTCCTTTGTTCTTAGAGAAAAAGAAAACAATTCTCTTCTTCCTCATGCATTTTCTTCGTTTTTAGTCTCTTATTGAATAATTTAGTCAACCAATTTAGTAGCTTTATAGTTTTCAACAACACCATAGGGAACCAAATGAGAAGGTGGTTAACTGTTTCTAAATTGCTATTACACATAAAGCATTTGTTCAAAATGTTTTTGCCCCCTTTTATAAGATTATCCAACGCAAGAAGTTTCTCCCAAGCTGAGCAGCAGTGAGGAAATGTAGCTATACCAACTCTCTTGATACCTAACCTCAGCCATTTCTGCCTACCCTATATTTGGAGTTACATTCTCAGGAAGGTTGGCCAAAGGAGCCTTTCAGTAGAGATAGACTCCCTCCTAGAGACAACAATCTACCTTTCCATGTAGCTAACCTTTTTCAATCTTTTAAATCAAAACGTCCTAAAACGCTTTATAGAGACAGGTCGAGATAAGACAAGGAAGCCAAGCCCATCCATAACCAAACTGCTTACAAGGGCCCAAATCCCATTTTCATCCACAAAAATATCCATCATTGTGGGTTTGTCAAAATTTATTTGTTGCCCTGACACTGCTTCATATCATCTCAGGATACTTCAAGTTAACTACTTGCCCTTCATCAGGCCTGCAAAAAATCGGGGTGTCATCAACATATATAGATGGGTGATAGGAACGCATGATTTAACAACTTCAAACCATTCATCATGCAGATGTTTCATTGTCTTCTCCATTAGCTTGCTTAGGGCTTCCCCAATAATAATAAAACGGTATGGGGATAGAGCATCGTCTTGGCTTAAACCTCTCGAACTATTAACTGCCCATTAGTGGAGCCATTTTATGAAATCTAGGAGAGGAGCAACAACTTTTCATCCATCGTCTCCCACTTGTCCCAAAGCCAAGTCTTTCTAGCATATAATCAAAAAACATCCAATTAACCCTGTCATAGGCTTTTTCCATATCCAGTTTACAGATAATACTTGGAAACTTTGTTTTGAACCTGAAATAGATACATTCATGGGCCAAAATAATCCTATTTAATATTTGTCCCCCCTCGATGAAAGTCGATTGGGCTGGCGAAGACCTTAGCCAATATTTGATACAAACTACCTTCTAAGCTGATAGGTCTATAATGTCCCACATAAGCCGCACCAATCTTCTTTGGAATCAAAGTAATGAAAGGTCATTGGCCAAGCTGTTCCCATTGACACTTCTCGTGGAATTCACTGAATACGTTGAGAATATCTTCTCTCGGAACTTGATAAAACTCTGATACAAAGCCATAGTGAATCCATTTGGACCAGAGGGCGCTTGATTCAAAGATAGCTTTCTTAACTTCCTCTTAATCAAAGTTTCTTCCCAACGGTTATGAGGTCAAGCTTTCCAAACAGCTGAATTTAAGACCATCTAGGAGAGGCCTCTACCAACCCTCCTCTTTGTAAAGATTATGAAAATGTCCCACAAAGGACCATGGAACTCACCTGATGAATTGTATTTTCTTGTTTCTTAGCATTTACAATGTTGTGGAAATACTTTGTATTCAAATCATCCTCTTTGATTCACCTGACTCTAGACCTTTACTTTCAAAAATTTCCACTTGCAGAGCCACTTCATTGAAGGAGTTTTTTAGACTTTCTCTATTTGTTCTCTCAGCTTCCAAGAGGGCATCATCTTCATCTTTTCTATCTAGGGCTTCAATTTGCTCCAAAAGCAGTTTTCCGCGAGAATGGACCTTAAGAAAAACCTCCTTGTTCCAAAATTTTTGATGGGGAACGCCAAGTTTGGGAACCTTGAATTTGGGGTCACAACAGATTTTCGGCGTCGGAAGAAGCTTAGAGGAAGCCCGAGTACCGTAGCTCAAGGGAGAATAAAAGCATATTGAAACTGCCAGAAGACCTTGTGCCACCTGACCCTACAACGTATTGTCACAATAGCGTCTTTGTCACAATCTTTGCGGTAGCGTTACCTGCAGTCTTTACCACGGCCATACATTTCTATTTTAATTAGGAAAGTTGTCTTTTAGTGTTTTATTAGTATTAGGATTCTTTTCTATTTCGAATTAATTATTAGTAGCCTATATATAGAGGCTTGTAAACACTTTTTTAGTTAGTTAATTGAATATTTGAATGCATTATTGCTTAAGTATTCTTTGCCTGAGATGGGTTTGGTGTGAGACCAAGGGAGTAATTCCCATCTATTATCTTTTGATCTTTTATTGTCTTTGCTCTATATTTTCTCTGTTAATCCATTACCCATATTGAATCCATAATCCAAAACCCAAAACCTATTTCCATCAAAAACCCTAGTTTTCATATGAGCCATCAAACCTAACAAATTCTACAACCTTAATTCGAACCCGTGAATCTACATCGGATCGAAGACGAGCGCCTAAACCTGGAAAAGCTAGAGTCCTATCTCTAGGCCTGATCCCGTCTCAAATCTAACAGGACTTGTGCATCGAATTGGACACCCTATTCGGATCTCGCGTGATTTACCTACCAAAATTCTACGAACCCGAAGGTATCGTGATAGTTTTGAGATTACTCTTGAATTAATTTTATTTAATCTCGGCAAATCGCATTAAAAATCATATTCACGCATTTTAGGGTTCCCGTCCCACGTCAATTTTGGTGTTTTTCAAATTCTTTAATTTGTCGAGGAACCTCTAGCCATGTTCCCTCCCCAATGTTTCTGCTCCATTCTTGCTAAACGCCTTCATCAATTGCCTTGTGCTTCAGCCACATATTTTCAAATCTGAAAGGCGGAGGACCCTAATCAATAGACTCCGGACTTACAATAGGGGAGTGACCTGATGTCATTCCTGAGAAAGCTTCAATTATCACAATTAAAAAGCAACAAGGAAGCATGAATACTCCATTTTTGGCAGCATACCCGCATCGTATCTGTATCGGATACTGAAACTTCAAAGATACGACTGCATGCGTATCCCCAAAAAAAATTTAAAGAAGCAATGTTGTCAAATCGCTTAAGTCATGCTAAGCAATTTGACTACATTTCGCTTAAGTGAATCGCTTAAGCCATGACATATTTTTTTTTCCAAAAAAAACATTCTTGCATTTAAAAAAGTTTTACATACAAATATTCAAAATTATAACTTTAGTTTTGATACTGAGTACCAGCAATGTACTCTACACATTCATTTCTAACCCATTGTGGTCGTCCTCAAAATCATCTCCTTCTTCTACGTACTCTTATTCCTCTGTTTCGTCTTCATCCGATCTCATTAGTATAAATCTATATCATCTGATTGACCACATTTCCAACCTAGATCATTCCATTTAGGTCTTAGAGGATCCGGGGCTGAAGATGTAGACATAATTAATTGGTGAATGATGATAGAAAGTATGAACTACGAAAAGAAAATTAGAGATTTAAAATTTTTGAAACAAAAATAATAAAACTCAAACCTCCCAAAAGGCTTGCTTGCTTGATCCAGGTAACTTGATTGATAGAAGACTAGAACTATAAGCTTGCTTTAGTCTTGAATCTTGATCCTTGATCTTTCCCTTTGAGGCTTTGTAACACACTAATACTAATATTACTAAGTTTACAACAATTTAATTCACTAAAAAAAAGGAATACAAAGCATAAAAAAAAAAAAAAAACTAGATAGGAAAGATGAGAGGAGATTGGGAGTAAAAAATGGAGATTAGAGAGGAAGTTTAGGCCAAAATAGCTGTGTAAAGAGTAGATGACCCAACCCACCCTTTTATAAAGGCAATGGGACCTCAAAAAGTAAAAAAATATATATTTAAGTGCTTGGAGTATTATGCGATCGCATAATGGTCAAATCGCATAAGCCATCATGGCTTATGCGATTTGGTGGCTTAAAATCGCTTAAGCGATCGCTTAATCGCTTAATCGATCGCTTATGATAATAGTGAGGAAAAGAGATCAAACTGCATATTTGAGATTTAGGATTTTTCATAAAAGAAGAAATCAAAGGAGCCTACTTGGGAGCCTACCAGCGTGCAACCTATCTATTTGAAATCAGTCTCTATAAGTTTTTCTTATTTTTTTTCTTACGTTTATTAACCTAAAATATAACTAAAATATATAAAACAATTTTTAAATACACGTATTCCCCGTATTGTATCCTGATTTTTTTATAATTATTGTATCACCGTACCCGTATCGTATCATACTCATGTCCCATATCCGTGTCCGTGCTTTTTAGAAAGGCAATTTATCTAGTCTTCAATGCATGGGAATCTACCCAGCCCTGACAGAGTTGGCTAATCTTGCATATTGGACACATGAATTGAGGCCCAACCATTTGAGGATCAAGGAGTCTGGTTCTAACCATGAAATTTGCAAAACCCGCCATCCCTTGACTGATCGCTCTTCCACCACTTATGTCCTCACGAAATCTGATGGAGTTAAAACCCCTCCTATGCACCAAGGATTGGCCATTTTTTTGCCACAATTATAAATTCCTTCCAAAACGCCTTTCAGAATTGTTGCAGATTAGGGCCATACACTGTTGCAAATTCCCATTCGAGCCTATCACTTTGACTCTTTGTGGCAAACCCTGATTTTTCCCCATTGACACTTTTGACATTATGTTGAAAAGGTTTGACCTATCTGACATTGGTCAAATATATATGTTTATGTGTGTGTGTATATATATATATATATAGTAAATCATGAATGACTACATCTCTACGACTATAGGTTTTTATCTTCCAACTTGTGTTTTGCTCAACAACTCCTCATCTGATCACCTAAATATCCCTAAATTTATGGAAACAAATGAGAAGATAAATAATGGAAGCATAAATGTGTACTGATATATGCCTGAAATTGTTGAAAATGCTAAAAGTATTGCCAAAGAGCCCAACCACTTGTGAAATCTTCATTTCAAGTGAAACCAACAAGAAATTCTTGTCAAACATCCTGTCAGTACTCAGTAGGTATCGGCCGATACCTGGGGGGTATCAGTCAGGGAAAAACTGACAGATATCGGTATTAGTCGATACTTTAAGCCATGCTATTTTTATATTTTTCCAGCACTCACCCAATTGGTTGTTTGATTTTAAAAATTCTAATGAGATGGACGCAGAGGTGTTAGGAGAAAGCATCCAGATTTGCATTGCTTCATACGATAATCAACTTACAGTGCACGGCGATTCATCGGGTGGTTAACGTGTTGACAAAGTCATACCAAGACTAGTGAATGAATGTGTCTTAGACGAGATTAATGATCTTTCTGCTCCGCTCCATTCCTTTCATCATGTGCATACCAAAGCTAATGAGATCATTCACTTCCAATAAAGAACTATGGCATTTTAAAATGTGTCAACTTTCTTCCTAGTTAAATGTTTATGGTCGCCAATACGAACAGAGAGAAAAAACCAATACTAGTTTTGATGGTTCAACTTGAAGCAGGATATCATCCATTATTTTTCATGATAGCATTGTACATCTACAAAAGCTCATTTTTCATGATACATCTACACCAGCTCGTAACTCAATAGTGTGGAATGTTCCAGTCCGATTTGGAACAGTATGCCAATTTTATATCTTGTTGCCATGGATCCTGTGATCAAGGAAAACTTTGTTCACTAATATCTTGAGGTATTTCCCTCATTAGTTCCAACGCTCAGTTAGATTTTTTTAAATCAGTTTGGAATGTCCCATTCTGATTTAGCATAGCATGCCATATCCAGATTTGTATCTTGTTGAGTTGATTCTTATCAGATCCTCTGATCAAGAAAAGTTTATCCCCTAATGTCATCAGGTATTCCCCCCATCGGTTCATGTGCTCTGTCAAAAAATTTCTCCTAAACACTGTGTAAAGAGAATACATATATAAAGGGAATGTCAATCTCACCCTCTTTATCGTGAGGTTAGCATCATCCCCGGACCAAAATACACCCCAGTGGTGGCTGTATGGTAAATACATGAAGGGAAAAACTGCCTTTTTGCTGTTTCCATGGCAAACTTGTAATTTACTCTTTATAATTACAAGTTTTCCATAGAAAAAGCAAAAAGGATATTTTTGCCCTTCATTTATTTACCAAAATGCCATCACATGAGGGCATGGGCATTTTGGTCCAGGGATGATGCTAACCTCACAATGAAGAGGGTGAGGTTACCAGTCCCCTATCTATATATATATATATATATATATATATATATATATATATATATATATATATATATATATATATATATATCTTCAGTCTAATAACAAGACACATCAAGAAAAAGAAGGAAAAATATATTTCAAACCACTTTTGATGAATAGTAAAAGATCAACTTGCTTCAAAAAAAGTTACGATTGATCAAACATCACAAAAGATATTGAACCAGGCAAGTACCGATGGATACAGCTCATAGCATCATAAATCAGGTCGGCCTTTGTTTTTCCCGTTCATGAGTAATTGAGAGCATTATTCTAATTGCATATCTCTCTGTTATTATTCATTGTATAAGAGGTAACTTGCTAATATTCCCATTATGCCGCACTATATATTTTGTCGTTGGAATGGGAAATCAAAGTCTGTTCACATAAATATTATCCTCTCACACTACAATTTTGTTTTATAATTCCCACATACCACATCAATTATCTTCTCCTTGCAGAAATAAGTTGTACGGCTAAATTAAGTATCTGTAATCCATCTATATTCAAAAATAACTGTGGCATGAACAAATGCAGATACATTCTGCATGCTATTGCAAGAGAATTGTAATTGAAAACAAAAGGCTTATTTGACAATTTTTAATTCCATAGAACAAAAATACATTGATCTTCTGCCTGGGATTGTATCTAAACATACTATGAGCCAAAAGCTTGAGATAAAATAAAAATTACAAATTAAAGTTGATGCTATTAACAAAATCTGAACCTGCAACGCTAGATCAAGAGCATCTGAACCAACAGGATGAGGACCCAATTGAGTCAGTGCCTTGACATGCTCCATCGCCGATTGCTCTGAGAAGCCTCGTTTGCCAGCCTGGTCAGCATTGAGAGGAATTGGGAGCCTCTCAAACTGAAAATGATAAACAACCCAAGAGCAATTTAGGAGGGTAATAAACAATGCCAGCCACAAGAAGGATGACCTTTTGGGGGGGGTTTCTTCCCATTCATTTGAACTCTCATCAACTGCAGATGATGAAGGTACTGATGAAGAATCGCTCAACCTCGTCGGCATTATCTATAAGTACAAATAGGCATGCATCTAATGAAGATGGCGATCCATAAGGAGAGAATAAAGTAACATAATGACAAAATTGAATGCAACCAAAATAACAGTTCAGCAGCTCAAGGAAGTTGCATAGATAAGGTGCTTCTTCATTAGGTTATACTTCCAAAACAAATTTGAAAGATCACTAAAAATAAAGGGCTAATTTAAATAGTTCCTGGATATAATGGAGTTAAATTATTCTATCAAAGTATCACGGGCGTGAAATAGATATATCGGTACTCTTTGTAATAACGATGGAAAAGATGAAGAAGCAGAAAAGAGAAAGAGTATATAGATTAGAAGACTGACATGTAAAGGATTCTTTAGCTGGGTTAATCAGCAGTTTGCTAATAGGGTATAGAGTGGTACTAGCAATGATACAGCTTTGACCTATAGAATTTTGTTGCAACTCCTACCAAAAATTTTCCTAGAAAAAACCCAGACCGTTGATGTGAGGCTTAGGTTAGAAAACTAGGGTTAGGGTTAGATTGGACGAGATAGAAGAAGAGAAAAGAGAGAGAGAGGGACGTAGCCAAAACTGACCTAGCTAGGGTTTACAGGCCCTACTGGTCTTTATATTAAACTCGCATTATGTAGATGCCCATGAATACCATCTAAAGAATGAAATATATATATATATATATATATATTAGTGGACCCTGCTATAGAATGAAATATATATATAATAGTAGACCCTGCACCCACAATGCACGTGATAAAAGTTTATTTGAAAAATGAATCGTGATAATATAAATTTTGAAAATATTTTTTGCATTTAAAAAAAAAAATTATTGGGCACCGAAATTTCAATTTAGTTAGGATTGAAACCAAATCCGGTATGTTTATAAAAATTTTGGGATTTCGGCTGAACATCCTGGACGAAATTTCAGCCAAAATGTGATGGGGTAGGCCGAAGTTTCGATGCTTATACTTTTTTTTGTTTTAAAACAAAAAATTATCAGCTTTTAAAATATTAGCCAATAATTTGGCCAACAAATCGAATCTGGTATGCTCACTAAAATTTCGCAATTTCGGCTGAACATCTCGGATGAAATTTCGATCGAAACATGGTGGGCCAAGCTGAAGTTTCAGTGCTCATACTTTTTTTTTTTTTTTTTTAAACAAAAAATTATCGGCTTCCAAAATATTAGCCAATAATTTGGCTAACAAACCGAATCTGGTATGTTCATTAAAATTTCGGGATTTCAGCTAAACATCTCGGATGAAATTTCAACCAAAATGTGGTGGGCCAGGCCGAAGTTTCGGTGCTCATACTTTTCTTTTTTTTGTTTTAAAACAAAAAATTATCGGCCTTCAAAATATTGGCCAATAATTTGTTGATTAGCAAATTATCGACCGATGACTTCAAATTATCGGTCATGAATTTGAAGGCCACAATTTTTTATCAAAAATTTCGGGATTTTATTTCGGTGCGGTTCGAAACTGATGTGTTTCGGCCGAAATTTTGATCATTGACCACAACTAAAATGAAGTCTTTATCATTTGTGACGAAGGTAGCAAACTTGGTATCGGCATTAGGTATCGATCCACGGAGGACTGATACGAATCAGCCAATACGTATTGGCCCTTTAAAAAAAAAAAAAAAAAACGTAAGTCTCGGCGCAAACCAATATGTATTGACCGATACGGGCCTGTATTAGCCGATACCGATCGATAATTTGAAGTTATCTGCTGATGATTTGCTAATCATCAAATTATCGGTCGATATTAAATCTTCATATATATTATCGGCTGATAATTGTGGGTTTTTAAAAAAAAAATTGGTATTGAAATTTCGGCTTGGACCACAAGATTTCGGCTGAAATATCGTCTAGGATTTTCGGCCGAAATCTTGACATTTAGGTGGGGTTCAAAACCGATTCGTTTCGTCTGAAATTTTGATCCTTGTTGTAAGATATGACATCTTGGGCGATACTGATCGATATGTATCGGTTTTGATACTTCTCGGTTTTCCAACTCGGTATCAGTATCGGCCGATACAAGCCCGTATCAGCCGATATGTATCGGTTTGCGCCAAGACCTTGGTTTTTTTTTTTTTCACAAGGGCCGATACGTATCGGCCGATTCGTATCGGTCATCCCTGGATTGATACCCGATACCGAGTTTGGCACCTCGATCTCAAACGATAAACACTTTATTTTAGTTGGTATCATAGTTCAAAATTTCGGTTGATAACTTCAAATTAGCGAGCCGATAATTTTGGATATTTTTAAAAAGACAATTTGGGCACCGAAATTTCGGCCTGGATCACAAGATTTCGACTGATAATTTGATGATTAGCAAATTATTGGTCGATAACTTCAAATTATTGACCGAGAATTTGAAAGCCATGATTTTTTATCCAAAATTTCGGGATATCAGCTGAAAATCCCGGACGAAATTTCGGCTGAAATCTTGTGGTCCAGGTCAAAATTTTGATGCCCAAATTTTCTTCTTTTAAAAATCCTAAATTATCGGCTAAAAAAAAAAACTTAAAATTATCAGCCGATCTCATTGTATTGGCCAATAATTTGATGATTAGCAAATGATCGGCCGATAAATTCAAATTATTGGCCGATAATTTTGGGTTTTAAAAAAAAATCATAGGGCACCAAAATTTCGGTGGAAATTTATGTGACACACCCAAAAAAGCGACCTTAAGATCAATTTTGAGCATGCACATGATGTTCAGGTCACTTTTTCAAAGATGTGTGTTTTGTGAAATAAAACACTGATCGGCCGATAGTACTCGCATGATCTCAAGAGCCATCATGCGAAAGATTGGGAAGATAAACGATGTCCATCGTCTGATTCAACGCAGCCCATGTGTTTCAGCGTGGGTGAACTCAACAATTCGATAGGTGAATTTAAAGAAACCAAAAACCAAAAGTAGAAGGAGAGATTTAGTCTCTTTGCTTTCCTTTTTAGGGAATGACTAATATAAATGATGAGGGTTTGCTATCATAAACGAGAAACCAATAATAAATTGCTTTGATTTTTTAGGATTTGCTAATATAAACCATTGGTTTTGTCTTGTAGCAATAGAACCCAAACACTAATAAAACCTAATTTTGTCCTCTAGCTTTCCATTATATATATATTATATATATAAAAGATGAGCTCTTTTGTCTTTAGTGATAAGAAGAAATCTAAATAAGATACCCTTCTCGGTTTTTATTAAAGGTATATATATATATATATATATATATATATATATATATAAGTAAATTGAATGCCTACGTTTGGTCCGTCATTTTCTCCATTTAGGACAAGGATGCCCCTCTATTATTCGTTCACTTCACTTCAAACAAAATTTGGGATATAAGAAAATGGGAGGGTCCTTTCTTCAATTCTACTTTTAAATGTAGAGTGCTCATAGTTGCCCCTATCATTATCCATTTTTCTCTTTATTGTGGAGTAAATTTTATGTTCTTCCGGGGGTAGGGATGTCATTTAATGAGACATTGTGTGAACCATTGCGTCAAGAAGAAGAAGAAGAAACCATTGCGTGAAGGAGAGGTATTTTTTCCTATTTATCTACAATCTCGTTTGAATCATTAACTACGGTAAATTTTCTAATATTTGTACTAATCTGATTTGTAAACGAGACCTGATCTCCTCTTCTTCTGCTTCTGAATTTGATGTTTTGCAAGCGCCAGGCGCCAGGCGCCGAAGACAAATGGTGTGTTTTTAGTTGCCATAATTTGAAATTGGTTTCGGTTTTTAGGATTTTTGATATGTTTTTGCTCTTTTTTTAAGGTTTGATAAAAAATTTATACTGGCTATATTTGTTCTTATTTTGAGATTTTGATTTGCTGTAATCTTTTTTTATTACAGCTTTGAATCAGGTTTCCTCTCTCTCTCTCTCTTGTTCTTCTTATTCCTCACGGTAATAATCCCTCTCTCAATTTAAAAAATATATATATTTTGATTATAATATTATCTGAAAATCTTCAAATTTTTATTTATCAGAAGCCCTAATTGGAGAGATTATGAATTTTTAGGGCTTTTTTTGTGATTCGTTCGGGAAAGCTCTGATCTTTGACATTTCAAGGACACGGTTCTATCTAATCCGCTTGAAGCTTCGATTCAGGCTTCCTCTCTCTCTCTCTCTTTTGTTCTTCTTATTCCTCACGGTAATAATCCCTCTTAATTTTTTTCCTTTTTTTTCCTCACGGTAAATTATGGATGTTTATATATATATATATATATATATATATATTTGATGATACATATGATCTGAAAATCTTCAAATTTTTATTTATCAGAAGCCCTAATTGCAGAGACTATGGATTGTTAGGGTTTTTTTGTCATTCGTTCGGGAAAGCTCTAATCTTTGACATGTTTAGGGTTTTTTTTATATCTCTTTTTTTATAATTTTTATTTATCAGAAGCCCTAATTTTAATTATGTTAAAAAAAAAATATCTGTTCCTTTTTTTTATCTCTGTGCTGGATTATGAGGTTTCACTAAGCGGATTTATGATGTTTTAGTTTCTTTTTTTTGACGAATGAGATCTTGAGGGGGTTATTTATTTCAAGATCTAATTCATTTACTTTTATTTGAGTTTGGATATTGAATTTTAGATTCAACACATCATAAGGCTTTTCGGATTATAAATTTCTGGGTGTGGATTGTTAGGTAGGATCATTCTTTTTCTTCGTTTCAAAAAAGAAAAAAATTCCTCTGTGTTTCATAAGGTATACATTTCAAGGATTTTGGAGCATTTTAGATTTTTATGAATGATTATTATTATTATTCTATCATAGAGCATTAGGGATTTGCTTTATAATATTAATTATTGGACTACTTATCATTATAGGATCTACAATGTTTATTTATTCAACCCATGTACTTTGTCAACCTTTGGTATTCATAATTTGATATTGGACTGATATGGACTTTCTGAATCATTAGAATTCATCCTTATATGCTTCGTAATGTAGAATGATGGGAAAGCTATTGCTTTGGAAGAAATATGCTAATTCACTTATATGATTTGAATACTTTTGGGAAATATGGATTATGAATTAGCATCTTATCGGCCAATGTTTTTAAATTTTTTTTCAAAAAATAGGTAAACAAAAATGTAAGAAAGGATTAGTAAGATCGGATTAATTCGATACCAGACCGTGTATCGGTGATATTGACCCGATGTCGATTAAATCGATACTGTATCGGAATGGTATCGGTTCTGGATGAAACAGATATGTATTGGTATTGGCTGAATTTTGATACAATGCATATAACATTAATAACACCATCAATGTTTCAAATAGCGATGGAAACACACTAATTCATCATCCTTATGGATGATTTGAAAGCAAGTTACTGTATTCGTTGGCTTGTTAAATGGATTATTATTTATTTAATTTTTCTCTCTGAATTCTCTGAAAAATTATTTGATTACTTTCTTAGTTATTTGCACCACTTCTAGTTGTCCTCATAATCATATGACTCGAGGAAGCGACCCGCTAACTCGGATTACTAGAAGGAAAAAAAAAAACCAACAACAACAGATAAAAGTCGAGCAAAAGATTAGAAAGACGAGAAATGACAGAAAAAAAATAAGATAAAAAAGCAATTTTAGCAAAACTAATAGAGAAACATTAAATTCACGAGGCTAGAATATAAGTCCAAATTTAATATGTAAAAAAAAACTAACATATTTATGTAAAAAATTACAAAAATATATGCGTTGTTACAAGTGATCCTTGAATATAAAATATATTAAGAGAGGGAAGGCAAACGACTAACCTCAACCTTAGGCGCTAGCGGCTCCGGTGGGCATGAAAGAGAGGTTTTCAAAGGACTCTTTTCAAAAACTTCAAAGGACCACGAAGTGATCAAATCATTAAATGCTTTAGAATCGATGTCGATGACGCAGCCCGGCCCTAAATCTTAGGGCTAAGGCTCAAAAGTTGAGTAAGAAGGCTAGTCTAAGCCTCAAAACCAAAAGTTTGTTGTGCTTCAAGCCGGATAATGGCATAAAAAATTAATGCCCATAAGTCCGACCCGACCATGTATCTCTTTTATTTATATATATATTGATTATGATAAGATAAATATATGTAAGTTATATGTTATGAGAACCTTTATTTCCACCATAGATTCTTTGAATCCACCCACATAAGTGGGTGCACGACTAAGGTAAATCGAATATTTCCTTCCACCCACATATTCAATATTTTTTTCTAACATTCAAATCCACTCACCGAAATCTTTCCTTCCACCCACATCGTCTTCCTCCCTCTTCCTCTTCCCGCTTGCGCTATATTTGAATTTCGTACACCCACATCGTCTTCCAGAATCATTTTTTCGTATTGTGCAACATTAAGAAGGGTTTCTGTGGCTGTACGAATCCTTTTTAGACTCGTGGCTGTACACCCACATCATCTTTCTCAATCTTCTTCTCGCGCTATAACAACGTAAGGAACAGACGAACTTTGTAAACCCACACCTGCGAAGAAACCCTCTGAATTTTTGTTAGAATTTCTGGGGCAACGACAGTCAACTGTTCGACCACTCGTTACAAATAAGAAAATAAGGGACTGGGTGAACTACTTATTCTTTAATATCCCCCACTATGCTACCCAAAAGATCACCAAATCCGTAGGGATATTGGATGCTTAGTAATTCTATAAGGTTTATTTATGTAGAGGACATGCTACCATCCCAAAAGGCATAAAACTCAAGGAAAAAATAGCCTAATGTAGATTGGTCTGACGGTGGGCACCCACTGTCAGAGTGTTTTAAAAAAAAAAAAATTCCCCTCTGACGGTGAGAACCCACTATCAGAGAAGCAAAAGTGAAAGCAGGAACCCACCGTCAGGCCATCAGAGGATAAATTCCAGTACGGAGCCTTACTGATGTTCTTTCTCTGATAGCCTTACGGTGGGTGTCTTCTGTCAGATTCATATACCTGATAGTGGGCACCCACCGTCAGGCTATTTCTTCCTTGAGGTTGGATTTAACAACAACAAAAAATGTGTTGGGAGAATTTTATTTATTTTTTATTTTAATTATTCTGTGGGTTTGACGGTGGGCACCCACCGTCACATTCATAAAACTGACGGTAAACACCCACTGTCAAAGTTTATTTTTTTAAAATCTACCTTCTGACGGTGGGTCAGTTTTATGTATGTGACAGTGAGTACCCACCGTCAAAAGGAAGATTTTTGTAAAAAAAAACTCTGACAGTGGGTGCCCACTTTCAGTTTCATGTATATGACGGTGGGTGCCCACCGTCAGACCCACATAACCATTTTTTTAAAAAAATCCCCCAATACTTGTTTTTTTTTTTAAATCCAACCTCACTTTTTTCTATAGGGTTTGATAATCCAACACACTACATTGAAATATATCAACTGTCGAATTGTGCTAATTTTTTGCACAAGGATCTTTAAATCAGACGATGTAGATACATGACACAAGCTCCCCATTGCCAAATCTTTTTTTTTATACTATGTGCTAAGGCCAACTTCTAATGTCATCATGGGCACTCACTTGGTGACTATAATTGTTCTTACGAAAAGGACAATTTATAATGTCTACAAAACAATCCCATAGTCTGAGGAAATCTCTTATCTTTAAGAAAGCAGTCCCCCCCTCAACAAACCTTATAGCATGCCCACCGTCAGACTCATAGAACAATTTTATTTTTTTGCACTTATTTTTTTTTTGTTATATTCAATCACAGCACACATTTTTTCTATAAGGTTTATTTGATTAATTTGAAATTTTCTGCATGACAAGTAGAGTTCTTACTTAGTAGAGTATTAATTATCTTTGTAAACAACAAACGGTTGATTATTTTGTGTCTGCATTGAGAAGGTCCTTAGTAGAATTCCTGGCCAATTAATCAATCTTTTCAAAAGCTGCTTTATTTTTAAACATGAAAATCATTTAGTAAGTATCCAGATTATATGATATCATGAGATCTCATGTTTCATCTAGTGTAGATGGCATACAAAGCTGAATATATCGATTTCTTAAAGGAAACATATGAAGGTTAGAATAATTAATCCCAACTGTTATGAGCATAAATACACTTCAACAAAATATACATTTCAACAAAAAAAATTCTTTTGTATTCAATTTTATATTATTTCATAGTATCTGTATTCATACCAGTTACACAAAAAGATGCTGGCATGATCATAATATTTTTATTATTTATATGTATATACCCTACCCCAACTAAAAAACTATCAAATTCCTGGAGAGTGCGATCAATCCAAGTCAATAATCGGATAATCTTCGACCACGACTTTCTCATCATCATTGAAAGAGTTGAAGTTCTTAGATCATTCTGCGAACTAAGATGGTCATCCTGCTACATAATCATCTCAATATCGCTGCCATACGGCCGTCGATGATAGAAAGTACAGTTCCTGCTTTATTGGCGACATTGCGAACCTACTCTATCATTTCCTCGCGGGTGCAAAAGAGCTGATTTGTAGTCATAAGGAGAGTAAAGTCTGTATTTTGTGATTGCGTATCGTCCACCTGAACATAATAACATAACATTCAAAACATAATTACTATTAAAATGAACGAACTTATACCCTCTCGTAACTTACTCCGAAATGCTCAAAGAATCAATGACAATCCTTTTTTAATCAAAGTCCATCCATTTTGAACCAAAGTCAATCCATTAAAAATCAAAAATATATATTACTTTTTCATAAATAAATTCGATGTAGAAATGAAATGAAACCTAGGAAACCATTTTTCATTAATGCATAGAAACCCTAAGTTTAATTAAATTAAAAAATTATATAATGAAAACTAATACAAATAGAATAAAAATTAATATAAATAGATTGAAAAATAATCCGTTTACAAAATCCTAAATTTACTTAGAATGAGAAATTATATAATAAAAACTAACACAAATAGAACAAAAATAATGAAATTAGAATTAATATAAATAAAATGAAAAATAATATAATAAAAAATAATGCAAATAGACTCTAAATAAGTCCACTACCACTACCAAACCCTAAGTTTACTTCGAATAAAAAATAATATAATGAAAATTATATTATTATAGAATAAAAATGATTACAAATTGAATGAAAATTTATATAATGAAAAATAATATATAATAGAAAATGAATACAAATAGAATGAAAAAAAACTCATTTACCTGTACAGGAGGTTGAGATTCTGTCCAAGGGAGTTGGGTGAACTCCAAATCATCATCATATGAGAGTAGCTCTTCGGAGCTATCATCTGTGTTCTTCGAACCCATATCAAAACTAAAACGAGAGGAAGAAGAAAGTATGTAAGTGTACCGAAAGGAAGAAGAAGGCGGTCGTGGGTGTCGAACTAAGCGAAGAAAAATGAACGTCGGAGCGTGAGGAATGCTCGGTGTTCAAAGAGGTCGTAGCGCGGGAATGAGAGGAAGAAGAGCTCGGGAGCGTGGGGTTTGCATGCTGGAATAGGTTGGTGAAAATAAAGGAAATGGTGGGTATATTTGGCTCACGAATTTCAGGGAAAATTTTTAATTTTTTTTACTTGCACGTGGGAGCGTGAGTGGATGGAAAGAATCTGTGGGTGGAAATAAAGGTACTCATATGTTATAAGAATTAAAAATCTAAAGAGAGAAGCCTCCTTAAATAGAGTTGAATACTTATCTCAAAAAAAATAAATAGAGGTGAATACAATCATTTAAGATCTCCAAGAGGAGAGGGGCAATGGTCAGGTCCTACCAGATAGAACCGAATTTTCAGTCCTATCACGTCCGCTCCCTTTGAAAATAAGAGAATCTTGACTACACGTCATGCTATAAAACCAAGAAAATCAAAATTCTCCTATATCCAAGGGCAGCGAATGGAGTAAGACTTGAAATCATGTTCAACCTCGTAGGACTTGCCCTCTCCTCCTCCAAGAGATCTTTAAAATTCAAAATACTTCCCACAATATTTATCTAAATATTTATAAATCTCAATTAATATAATCTTGTCTAAAAGAAAAGCAATCATGAATATTCTCTAATACCCTCCCGCAATCACATGTTCCTTTGAAGAAGGAACGTGTGATTGACATAGAATCTTAGCCCTCAATCTTATAACATGAATTGAATATCCTGTAACGTCCGATCATGCTTGCTAATGGTCACCATCTGTCTATGAGATCCATCACTATCGCATTCCACTCTTTGTTGAATCTATCGGAATCGGTGGCTCACTAGATCAGGTCCGTCATGATCTCTCCTAGAAGCTTACGATGCAAGACCGTACGGCTTGAAGAAGATCCTCATTGGAGAGGTCTTATATATACCAAGAGAGCTTGTAGAGATAAAAGGAAGCATGCAAATTTATTGGAAACAAAAAATATTCAGAAAATTAAGAAGTGGCTATAGGGTACACTACCCAGGATCATGGTCGACCTGATCACGAGATCGGAGCCGGCCATGGCTCTGAGACCATATTGAAACTCTAAAGACTACATTTTGATATTGATTTTTTTGTATTTCATTAATGGAGAGAAGCCTCCTTAAATAGAGGAGAATACAATCATTTAAGATCTCCAAGAGATCTTTAAAATTCAAAATACTTCCCATAATAATTATAAGTCCCAATTAATATAATCTTGCCTAAAACATAGGGACCGACTCTCCTAACCGTCATCTAAACATAAAAATGATTTTTAAATGATATTACACCATCAATGATTTAAGATGCGGGAGATCCAAACCATCAAAGAGATAGATATATACTAAAGTGCAATAGGGGCAGAAATGGTGATTAGAGAGATTTATTCCATCCGAACGATAGATTCACTATAAAAATCATATAATTAGCGGCAGTTTATTAGAGCAAAAAACTGCAGCTATTAACAAAAAACCATTAAAAATTATTAGCGACAAGGGTATTAGCGGCAGTTTTTGGCCGCCGCTAATATTGTCATTTTTTGTAGTGATTATAACATCAACTGCTACTTTTTAGTTTTAAAAAACTCATCAATCAGATGGTTTACATCCACTTATCAACATGTTTCATTTGACTAAGACATATTCCAATGATAGATTGCCACTTAAAAAAAATTAACTTGATCATAGAAGTGTGCCACCTGGTATAATAATAATATGATTACAGCGATCTTTGTGATATTTTTGAAAGGCTATATAAAGCCATTGGTCATAAGGTAGAAATTGTTCGATAGGCCAAATCTTATTATTTATGTTGAATACACGTATACAACCAAAAGGGACAGACTCTACTTGCACATAAATATGGACTAGTGAGAAAATGCTCGTGTACAGAATTGGGACCCTTGCGATACATTATTAGTGGTGTACGATGGCTACCAAATACCAACTTCTTTAGTAGGCAGTCCGCAACTCAATCTGGGCACAAATATTTATGACCACGCGTCAGAAGTAAAATTTTGAATTTTGACTGATTTGGCCTTGAAAAATGACTCTGTTCCTGAAGTTGGCTTAAGGGGAGGGAAATTGGCTCGTTCACCGCACTGGACTTATATGGTATCAGGTTTTGTTATCCTTAGATTCATGGGATTTTGAGATGGAAAGTACTTTCATGTCAATCTATGCAAATGGAAGCTGTGAAAGTCAAGATTCCTTAT
Source organism: Chloranthus sessilifolius (assembly GCA_021018995.1). NCBI lineage: Eukaryota > Viridiplantae > Streptophyta > Magnoliopsida > Chloranthales > Chloranthaceae > Chloranthus > Chloranthus sessilifolius. The sequence goes on from CM037587.1 coordinate 135,474,360, forward strand.
AAGGATTCTAAAATAAAAAAATTGAAGCTATAAAAGTGGATTAAAAATTAAAACTCTTATCTCAACGATTCCCATTCACAGACTAGCTTTTATGGCTTTGTGAGGTGCAATATTTTGTATAAAATAAATAAGATTGGATTAACGAGGGTATCTCTGGAATCACGAGGCTATCAAGCTTGAAGCACATTCTAGTGCCGAGACTCAATGAGAGGTTTTGTGGGGCCATGAAATCCATAAAAAGTATACTTTTGACACGATTTCATATGTTTGAAGGTGCTTCATGACCGTATGAAGCTAGTGAAGTGAGTAAAATCTCCAGTAGAATTTTAGGTTTAAATAAAATATTAATGGAGGCTCTTGCTTCAAATCAGATTTGTGAACGATTTCAAAGTGAGTCAAAATCTCCAGCAGGAGACAATGGCTTCAAATCAGATTTTTGAAGGATTTCGAAGGGATGGGAACTCAAGGGCGTTATAACAGCCTATCAAAAAAAGAAACATATAAGGATTAATGGAGCGTGACCAGAATCATAAGGTTAAACATTGTGTAGTAATAAGCTTTGACAACCTCAACCCTGTGAAGAGTCAAATCTATAATTAGAGAGAGAGAGAGAGAGAGAGAGAGAGAGAGAGAGACACACACACACACACACATTAATACATAAAATGATTAAGGAAAAATAAAAAAAGAGGGAAACGTAAGGCAGCACCTAGAAATATTATGATCTAATAGAAAACTTAAATTATAATTAATAACTAAAGTAAAAACAAATAATCACAACAACAAGACCTACCATCCAATCCCTAGCGCACAAAAATATACTGTACATACACATCTGCTGTGCTGCCAGAAATACACCCTTTTTCCATAGCACGTTTTCTTCTTTCTCATGCTGGTTAAATAAACCCATTAAACAGTCACTCCTGGACAACACCCACCTCCTGATCTACGCGCCAGTAGTTCTTGTCATTAAACTCCAAAAGCCCGGCATCATCACCGGCTTTCTCCTTCTCCGACACCATGGTGGGGAGATTCCTCTTTAGCGGGCCAGCCTCCCCCACGATCCCTTCTTTGAGAGCCTGCTCCATCGCTCTCTCTGTTCCCTCCAACTCTACGCCAACAAACTCCACATCTTCTTCAAACAAAGAAGGGACGGGTCCACGATTAGCCGGATTGTCACCAGAATCCGACACACTTACCAGACCATTCGGGACTCTGACCTCGCCATTTGACGTAGGGCCGATTGGAGCCACAGTATCCTCCGTGGGAACGGACCGAGCGATATCATGCATATCATTGTCCTTGTATGGATTACCATCCGATCCACCGACTGGAAAATCTGATGACTCGCGCCATCCAACCCAATCTGGTAACGGCCGATCACCAAATAAATCGTCATTGTCTGTTGTCTCACACTGGAAAAAAACAAGATCTTCAGAATCACTGGCCACCTTCCCTAAATTTGGAGATTCTTCATCGTGTAACTTCAAATCTCTCCCATTCGTGAGACCATTTTCTGTAGCTCCATTCCCAAAACTTGCAGTGGATAAGGACACCCCATTAACAGAAGTGGCGGTGTCAACCAGCTCTTCGTCCTCTCCAACTACCACCTCATCATCGCTACTGCTGCTCCCACCATTAACTGTTCCATTGAGATTGATCTCCTCCATACTTTCTGAGATAGAAGTGCTCAGAGGCCCAGTGGCGGTTCGGTCTTCTTGGAAAGCAAACCAATTGGAATTCGTAAACAGGCAGCTGTAAAAAATCGAAATATTGTATCAGCCGCCGGTAATGAACCAGGTAATCCTTGCTAGTAGTATGAGCGAACATTCAAAGACTCAAAAAAGTATTTATAAAAACTCGCCGATCAGTACTCCTTGTCGAAAATCAAAATATGGACTCAGAGATCAGCCAAACGGGACCAATCAGACAAGTTTCAAATTATCACATCATTATTTTAACATTGATTGAGAAAGCAAACTGGACCATGGTCACAATCTCCCTTTGCAGGAAAAAAGAATAAAAGAACAAAAAAAGCAATGGTGACTCAAAAAATACCTCTCTGGGTCATCCCCAAGCCTCAGCGACGATATTACAACTTCAGCAGATTCATCATCGAAGTATGTGTCCTGTGGTTTTTCAAGTCAATCAAAACATATCACAAGATCAAATTTTACAATGAAGTTTTAAAGATTTTCTTCTCAATATTCTTTTCCAAGCTTTTTCTTACTAATTACATTTATAAACGTCTAATTAATTTATGAGTTGGTATTATTACTATTAGGTACTCAACCCATTCCCAACTGACTTGGAAAATGGATCACCTTCCTGGGCATGTGGCATGTGGCTTCATCAAGCCTGCCGTGTGATTTGAAGACTATGATCTAGAGATCTATAGTCTCAAAATTGCGATGGGAAAAAACATCTCCATCGCGAAATTCAAAGTGGTCAAACACTTCCAAAATTTCGGCTACATTTGATTATAGGATTGTTAATTTTAAAATTGTTTGACCACATTGAATCACATGATGGAGAAGTTTTTGTTTCCAATCTTCTAGATATAAATGTCTAGATTACGGTCTTCAATCACATGGCACGGTAGATGAAATCACATGCCACGTGTCCAAAAAAGTGACCAATTTTTCAAGTCGGTCAGGAGCCAAATAAAAACTCTTAAATAACAAGAATATAGTGTGCATGGGGCTTAAATGTGTATGTTAAGTTGGATGAGTGAAGTAACAGGAAAGGGTCAAATTAGAAGTAAATGAGACAAAATTTGCGTGACAACGATAAAATTTCATAATGTCATTTGTGATGGTTCGGACACGTCCATCAAAGGTCAAACACTTCCAAAATTTAGGGCTACATTTGATTATAGGGTTGTTAATTTTAAAAATGTTTGACCACATTATCACATGATGGAGATGTTTTTGTTTCCAATCTTCTAGATATAAATGTTTAGAAATCTTCTAGATATAAATGTTTAGATCACGGTCTTCAATCACATGGCACGGTAGATGAAATCACATGCCACGTGTCCAAAAAAGTGACCCATTTTTCAAGTCGGTCAGGAACCAAATAAAAACTCTTAATTAACAAGAATATAGCGTGCATGGGGCTTAAATGTGTATGTTAAGTTGGATGAGTGAAGTAACAGGAAAGGGTCAAATTAGAAGTAAATGAGAGAAAATTTGCGTGACAACGATAAAATTTCATAATGCCATTTGTGATGGTTCGGACACGTCCATCAAAGGTCAAACACTTCTAAAATTTAGGGCTACATTTGATTATAGGGTTGTTAATTTTAAAAATGTTTGACCGCATTGAATCACATGATGGAGATGTTTTTGTTTCCAATCTTCTAGATATAAATGTTTAGATCACGGTCTTCAATCACATGGCACGGTAGATGAAATCACATGCCACGTGTCCAAAAAAGTGACCCATTTTTCAAGTCGGTCAGGAACCAAATAAAAACTCTTAATTAACAAAAATATAGTGTGCATGGGGCTTAAATGTGTATGTTAAGTTGGATGAGTGAAGTAACGGGAAAGGGTCAAATTAGAAGTAAATGAGACAAAATCTGCGTGACAACGATAAAATTTCATAATGTCATTTGTGATGGTTCGGACACGTCCATCAAAGGTCAAAAACAAATCCTGCACGAAGGATTCAGACATTACAAGAACAAGGAAGTGGCCAAAAAAGGACCAGTGAAGATGTGGAGGGAAGCAGTGAAAAGTGTAAGGATTGTGGAGTTACGCAGAACTTAGTGTTGTATAAAAATATGACAGGCAGAGCCGACCTCTCAGAGATAAAGCTATGATGATGATGATGACAAATTTCATGAAGGCAAAAAATTCGTGCACACCCAACGTTTATCTGTGCAAGAAAACTAAGATTGTTCGGTATATTGCCATTGATAAATAACCCGTCTACCTAATACAAACTCAGATGATGGATACTGTTTTTATCCCAATCCTCCACATAATAGAACTTGGGCTCAAAGGCCTACTATCAGACAGTCAGATGTTGATTTCGCCTGGCACGCATCTCAAAAAAGTGAATGTGTTTGGTGTAACATCAAATGTGGTTCACATTTACTATTGGGGATTTGTGTAATGTGGAATCAACATCTGACAGTAGTAAGCCCATGATTTCAACATCCATTGAGTAGAAGATTGGGATGAAAAATGATCTCCATCGTCCGAATTAAAGCAGTCAACAAATTTTTCCTTTGTTTAACTGAGGCGGCTGGAACATAAAGTGGTGTGGTAGTAACACCAGCCAATAAAAAATCTCTCGCTATTGTTAGTTGTATTCTACTTCTAATTCTTTTTTATCTATGGTTGTTTGCAAACTGTGGTTTGCATCACCCCCTATGATTGCTTGAATGTATCCATAGGCATTATTTTCGCAATGCAATAATTAACTATCCAAACTCATCGTTGTCAGGTTGGTGCTTTCTGCTCAAGCTAAGAGACATATGAAACCTCACATAATGCATTAGTATGGCAAAGTAATTATAAGAACAAAGTAAATGTCAGTTTTCCAAAATTTTCCTTGATGGTTGTTTTCATGGCATTTTTGTCTTTTTGGTTTCCTCTTGTCCGTTCCTTTTCTGTTTTGTTTCCTTTTTGTTATTTTCTTGGATGGAGCTCCTCTTTGATCAGTTGTAAGTTTTTTTTTTCCTGAAGGGAATTATAGCTTTAATATGGAAAAATAAATCACGCACACACATAAAGACAGCCAGTGCAGGATCTTATGATCTATTTGTTGGTATCAGTTCCAATTTTCATCAAGTACATAAAAGAGGTTCTAGCTTTTACATTGAATCTTGGTGCAGCAAATGTCCCAAGCACATGGTCAATGAGTTAAAAAAAAAAGTCTATTAAAGGAATCAAGAATCCCAAATCAAAAGGTCAAAGAAATACATGAAAAGAATCAAAGGTGAAGAGAAAACTCGCACACCCATAAACAAAATGAAGGGTGGTGAAAGGACTGCTTTCTAAAATCATGATGTGCTTATCCTGATACTTCTTACAACACTTGAACCCCTGAAATGCACAATGAACCTTTTATATTTTATTTATTTAGCTCTCCCAAACCCAAAAGCTCTAAATTAAACTCCCTAAAAGCCAGCTCATAACTCAACTCCCCCCCTTTGGTCCCATTCAAACTCATAGCTGGGCAGGGAAACCACAGAACTATAACATGCTGCTATTAGCTTACCTACTTGATCAGGAACATGACCCCCCCCCCCCCCTCTCTCTCTCTCTCTCTCTCTCTCTCCCCAACCAAATAACAAAAACAAAGTCTAATTAAAGAGAATTATTTCCTTCCATCATCTTGTAAAAGTTTTTTGTTTTCATTTCTCTTCACAATTTATGTGATTGCTTTTATCAATTGCAAGTTGTGTATTCCGACAAAATACACTGTATATATATATCGATGTGGACATTAGACCCTTCAAACTGTACCGGAGGCGCAAAAAGAGATCGAGAAGATATCTACCTCAAGTGAAACTTTGAATGGGTAGTTGAAGGCCTCGTGTGCATGTGCAACATCAGTGTAGCCTCCGAAAATACTTTTTCACTCATCAGAATTGAGTGTTTCTTGGCTCATTGGAAATTTACTTCGATAAGCTTTCAAATAAGACCAGTTTCACATCAATCTGACGTCGTTTGATGCTTGAAAATTGGTCATATGTAATTTTATTTTTTTAAATGAGATTGAAATTGAGCTATCAGTGACCATCCAAAAGAGGCTTTTAATGGATAGTGAACGTGTTTTTCTTTAGTAATTAGGGTTCACTTTAGAGTTGGCTTTAAATATCTTTATGTAAAGAGACTTTTATGATTATGATATGGTTATAAATGTCGAAAGAAAGAGAGATTTTTCTTCTTATTCCCCAAGAAGGGTTTGGTGTGAGGCCAATGGTTCTTTTACATATTTTCTCTAGTTTTTTTATCCTCCGTGCAATGTAAATATATATTTTTTAATTTCTTGATAAGCATTGAAATTTTCAAACTTTATTCTCTAATATAGAAGGGTCTTTTTGTGAATCTAAAATTTACCCTGCTCAAAATTAAAATTAACCTTATTTGAACTTTTCATTCTTTCAAACCCTAGAATGGAATCGAAAGACGCCCTCATGAGAGGTCGTTTGATGCCCTATGCTAGTGGAAAGCAAAAGCTATCACTAGAATCCTTGTTTCCAAGTTTAGAAGGGGCCGCATTGCTGGATGGGAACACTAATCGAATTAGGGCATAATTATTATAATGAGATTCTTTAATTTCTTCCAAGAAACAGCATTTTATTCATATATCTCAGCCATCAAAATTAGGTTTTAGGGTTCAGTCCTGCATCATATTAATGTATATACATGAACTCAGGATTGAGCATGTAGCTCAGTGGAAGGTTGACAATATTGCAACCTTGAGGTCGCAGGTTCAATCCCAGTTCACTCATCATATATATATATATATATATATATATATATATATATATATATATATATATATATATATATATATATATATATGAACTCTCCCCACAGTTAATTTCCGTGTTCATGTTTCTTCTTAATGTGGATTGCACATGATCATACATACATGTTTGCACGCATAAGAAAAGCTTTGAAAGCAATACATGCACAATGTTTTAGAGGCAATGAACAATTGGATGTATTACCTCATCGTCGCGCTCAAGTGATCCATGAACCTGCAGTTGGTAAAACAATTGGACCAAATTGGAAACAAAACAGTAAACCATGCATTTATTCAAAAAATTTAAAAAAAAAAAAAAAGCATAATAAATCTGCTAGTTTTAATGGATAAAGTTGTACGTACCTCTTCTGCATCATCATTTTCATACATGTTGTATCTAAAAGCCTGACTAAGGTTATTTGCTAGTGCTGCCACATCATAATCCCTGTCATGGAGGTCGTCCTCATCACTGTCTCTTGTCCTTTCCTGCAGTGAAGTCGGCCGGCTACACGAAACAAAAGAGTCGAGATAATCTTAATTAAGTTGGTAGACAAGAAATATGCCAATATAGAATTTAAAAAATATGATGAAATCCAATTTCCTATATTCCACTAAAATATCTAAATCTCAACAAATGTCCCCGCTTGGTGTGGTGGTGGTTTATTTTTATTTTTATTGTTTTTTGCTGTGGTGTGTGTTAAATAGAGAGAAAAGTTGAGAACATAATCCCTGTTTAATAGTAAACTACTTACATTAAAAATCAAATAATCTCAAAGGAACAATATAATTTTTTCAAAGCAAATGAATGCCACTGCAGATTAAATAAACAAATGAATGGTTGGCTATCAATATCCCGTTAATGCATAAAGTAGGTATGGAAAATATTATCTACACATGGTATATTTCATTGCAGAAGATAGAATACATACCCACATGCCCATTTGTATACATTTTCCACGATATTACGCTCATTGAGAACATTCGATTGCCAATCAGCCCATTCATCCTTTTCCTAAAAATGCAGAGAGTGAAATTCAACCAAAATTTACATGTCATACAAATTGGTAGGCGTTATGTGATGTGAAGCACAATGTTCAATAAACCATTTTTTAGAATGTCATAAGAATACACACACACACACACACACACACACACACACACACACACACGGAAATTTAAAACCTTTTACAGACAAAATTCATGGAGGAATAGGGACTAAAAAGATATGGGAGGGCAAGGGTCACATGGTGGAAAGCTTTTTTTTGCGTGTTTGTGTATGTTTGAGGAGGGAGGGGGGTGACAGTAAACGCCCTAGCTTTCCTTGACAACAGAACTTACAGCATATCAAAGTAGGGCACAGCGAGATACTTAGCCTGATATTTTAAAAATAAAATGAAAAGCAATACAAGGAAGAACAAAAACAGAAACAAAGCAACTGAACAAAAACAGAAACAAAGCAACTATATAAAGAAGAAATATAGAGAAGACACACAGCCCCCCCCCCCCCCCCCCACCCCCACCCACAAAGAGAGGGATCCAAGGGAACAAAAAATAAGCCACTAAGGAGGATGGAACTCCCTCCAATACCTCAACAACTATCCAACCGAACCAGTAGAGCACTTTGGTGACCTCAAGCACCACCAACAAAGGAACTAAGAATAGTATCATCAATGTGTGCTAACATGGAGAACTTGTTCTCTAAGATCCTCCGGTTACATTCCATCCAAATTTCCCACACAATTGCCATGGGTAACAGCAATTAAAAAACTGTCAAATTGTTGTAGAAAGGAAGCTCAGACTATCCAGCAAGGACCATTGTGCATGACTCATCAAGACACAAGCTAACTCCAAACCCAAACAAATACGAGTCCCACGTTTGGCCGGCTATCTGACAACGAAGCACAAAATGGTTCACTCTACCGTCCCAAACATGGTGGAAATTTGATTGGTTTAAAACCAAGAACTTTCGACTGAATCTTGTGGAACTTCCTATATGCCAAGTTTCTAGTAAAAATTGCAAGTATTGCACTGGATTTTCTAGATAATCAGAATTTCATCAACCTTTAGATATGCCTGAATGTGTTCGTTGCTATTTCCCAATTGTACAAGTTTGTTAGCAATTCGTGTACTGTGCCCAAGGTTGCCTATCCGAGGAAACTGCCTTCCAGCTACAGGTAATGTTGGCTGTCAAATCAAACAATAAGTATTTCATTTTCTGGACGGATTATGTAATTTTGTAGAAAAAGAGGAAAAAATTAACACAACAACAGATACCCATAATAATATCATATAAAAAATAACATGACATTTATGAGTTACATACAGAAAAACATTATGCCATTATAGTAAAGGGAAAATAATACCAAACTCGCATCGCGTGAAAGAAAGGGATGTCTATCCGCTTGAAGAATTTTTCCAATTAAGTCACAATCTCGGAAAAGATGATCAACAATAGTACTGTTCTTGCTCTCCAAGCATGACCCAATAATACTCTCTACATGATGGTGCAATGAGTTATTGAATGGGTACCTGCATCCATTATAAAAATATATATAAGATTAGATGCAGTTGTGTTTGCTGTAAATAAAATTTTGAAACAATAAGGCAGCTTACTCGAAGAAGAGGTGCAGAATTCTCTGGATAGCACCAGAGTTAACCAATTCCTTCTCAGCAACTTCGTTACCAGTCTTTAACAATACTGCAATGAACTCCACAATCTGAACTCCAGTTTCAAAAACAAAAATTAGAGAAATAACATGGATATTTGAGGAATATATATATATATATATATATATATATATATATATATATATATATATATATATATATATATATATAACTAGTTGCTTCCTGCGTAGACCCAATATCCTAGGTAATTATACTTGAGAGTATCAATTATTTTGAACAACCAATAAAACATCGTCACCGCCTTGTCCATCTATTTGGGGTCATGACTGAACAACCAATAGAGGAACTTTTCAATTCTCTCTAAAATTTTAAAATCACCGACTCCACCCTATTTTGAGTTTACAAAGTGAAAACTAGCTATGAGTGGAGAAATGACTCAATGGAGACCCCAAATGGATGAGAGAAGGACATGAGATGAAAATGGAAACTAGTTAGCAAAATTATTTAGAACTTAACAGTCAAGTTGGGGAACATGGAAGTAAAAGGATCTCCTACAAGACAGCTCAGCCTAGTTTGTGTGAAACCTCAGCTTACATTCGTGTTTGGAGGGGAGGTAGGAATCGAAAAAGTTCCTAAAATCAAATGTACCGACCATAAAGCAAAATAAATCCAAACTGAGTGTCATGTTTATGAACTTTGATGAGCAGAATATAGGCATGCACCAACAGCATCTCAAACTACATTTAATTTAGCCAAATAGAATTATCTCTGCCAGTTAGAATGTTTTTTCTCTTTTTTGACCAGTAAGCTGGGAATGAACCAGAGACTTCAAGGTTGCAATATTGTCAACCTTCCAGTTGAGCTACAGGTCAACCCGACAACTAGTTTAAAAAATAAATAAATAAATAACTTTACAACATCCTTGATATGCTGCACTAATATCCTAGAGAGACCATACCTTTAAGCGATGTTTTCCAAGAGGAGGCCGCAGTTCCCCATAAGTAGTGGACAAAACATTTTCATCAGAGGACACATTCAAAAGCATGAGCAAGTCACCTGCACCATAACAACTCCACAGGCATGATAGTGATGCAGTAGAAGCTCTGGTAACAAGAAACTAACCAGTGACTAGCAAATAAAAATAGCTTATTTTCGTCTCCATGATAAATTACATTATGATCAGAACATCAGCAAGCATCCAAATTAACAGAAAATTCCATGTCTACCGACAAAAGGTATGACTATTTCCAGGGGAAAATGCATGAAGAAATACAAAAATCTAAATGACTTCCCACTTTGTTGTTGAAACCACCTTAAACTAATAGGCAATTCATTGAACATGCATTAAAAAATTTATGCATCAATATGATTCATTAATCTTACAAAGTTATAACCATGTGAACACCGTCTAAACGTGTCCTTAGTTCGAGTGATGGCACAAGTGATGGTCCTTGGAGATTGTGCCAGTAGTGGACGAAATTTAGATAATGATCTTAGTTGTCAACACCTTATAATATCAAAAGATGAGAGGCTGATGAGGATGCCATGCCAACTCTTTATTTGAGACACTTATCATTTATGATTTGTATCCTCGATTATAGTTTTTTGTATTAAGTCCTCAGTGACCTTCACTGTATGGGATCTCCCTATCGTTAGGACCTTTTTCTATATGCTATTCCTTTGTTAAATTTTGTATTTGCAATAATTATAAAAAGGTGAACCCTATAACCAACATTGATTAGGTGAAATCCATTCTCTGGTCGCAACTGCAATAAAAGAATCTCACAGAAATATAAAGATGATGAAGCAAGAAAAACATTGAACCCACCCCCCCCCGGAGGATGGATGAGAAATAATCTCAGGAACAATCTGGTGGATGAGTAAAGCCTATTAACAACAGCATAGCATTAAAAAAATCACAAATCCTCCATCTCCTTAACAGATGACAGAAAGAGGTTCATCCACATTAGAGCTGAAATCTGTACAAACATCTTATATCAATTAGAAAGAAAAGATTAGCAGCCCATCACTGTCCGACTGAAATAACACCCTCCCCATCCCACTTCTTAGGCTCACGAGACAATTTTTACCAATCCAAATCATCTAACTAGCAGAAAGTCACCAGTCAATTTGGGCATTTCAATATGGATCATTGGTCATGTCCACCGTAGGATGGTCCACATATTCAAGTACTCAGATTGGATGATATGCTCATGTTTTCGGAGCAAATGCAGTTCATATGATGTTCTGCCACTTGGGTGACTTGTAATGGTAAAAAAATGACTGTCGTGTGGCAACATGTGGCCATAAAGATAATATAGGAACATATAGGCTAATGCACAGGCCTGCTAGAGATGAGGTGAACAGCAGTCCACCTCCTTTATCTCAATTCCTAGTTTTTTCTCACACAGGGAAAATGAAATTCTCGAGAGAAATTGTGTCTTTAGTTATGGGCCCAAATAATCACTAGACGAGGCCCACTATCATTAAAACCAAGCCCAATTACTTAATGTAACATACTCGGGTCAGCGTGTTAACCTCCGTAAATCTAGGCTGGCGGGTGTCAACATTGGGCAGGATCGCCTCACCAACATAGCCGATGGCATAGGCTGTTTGCGTGAAATTTTACCTATCACATACCGTGGTCTCCCCCTGAGTGTTGGTAAGGTTAGGGCTCAGTATTGGGAACCGATTGTAGCTAAGTTCCAAAGGAGGCTGGCAACATGGAAAAGCAAAATGCTCAGTAATGGCGGTAGACTTACCCTCATTAAATCAACCTTTTCCACTATTCCCATCTTCTTTATGTCTATATATATATTGCGCTGGATAAGGTGGTCCACCAGTTGGAGAAAATTGTAAGACATTTCCTGTGGGAGCGCGCAGGGTAGAGCAAGAAGTTTCATCCGATCTATTTGGGATGCCTGTTGCAGCATCAAGGAGGATGAGGGCTGGGACTTAGAAAATCGGCTCTGGTTAACAAAGCTCTTCTAGGAGAGCGGCTTTGGAGACTTGGTGACGAAAGACAACAGGATAAACTCTGGTTGAAAGTTGTCTCGGCCAAACATGGAATGGAGGAGAAGAAGTTGAACTTTCTCATGGAAGGCAGAAACGGCTCCACCTGGTAGAAAGCGATCAAAACTATAGTTCTGGAATATCAAAAGTGCATTAGATTCAGTTAGGGTGACTAAAGAAGGATCTCCTTTTGGGAGGACACGCACGGGTGAGGCTAAGCATATAGAGGCCTATATCTACAGAATTGCATCTCGGCAAGATGCTATGATTGGAGCCTTAATGGAGTGGAGGAACTCTACCCCAGTTTGGAACGTCAGCACTAGACGTTTGCTAAAAGATGAAGAGATATACGAGTTTATCAATCTCTTCTGGACTCTCCACGCGGCGAAACCTAATACGATACACAGGGAGATTGCAGGATCTGGGACAAGAGTACCAAAAGCAGTTTCTCAGTCAAGACTTTCTACAACCACCTCTTGGTCACCCATCAAGTTCAGGGCACAAGTGTAATAATCCCACATCGGATAGGAAAAAGTCATGGCCCTGGGCTATATGTGATTACAAACGCTACATGTCATGACGTGTTTTGGGTGGGGACGGCGAAACGAAACGCCCATACCAGAAACAAAACTGAGGCGGGGACCTAAGCTTAGAACCGGACAATATTGTGGGATGTGGGTTTGGGTCATCACAGAATGGTATCAGAGCCGAGGACGACTCTTCTATAAGATAGGGGGATTGTAATAGTCCCACATCGGATAGGGAAAAGTCCTGGCCTTGGGCTATATGTGATTGCGGATGCTACATGTCATGACGCGTTTTGGGTGGGGACGGCGAAACGTAACGCCCATACCAGACACAAAACCAGGGCGGGGACCTAAGGTCAGAACCGGACAATATTGTGGCATGTGGGTCTGGGTCATCACAACAAGCCTAACTAGACCAAATTTTGGGAGGTCAAGATTCCTCCTAAGATTAAGATTTTTGCATGGTCCGCACTCTAGAGAAGATGCCTTACTCGAGACCAGCTGATTAGATGAGCGTTAACATTCAAGATCAGTGCTTCTTTTGCATGAGGGGAGCGGAATCGGTTGATCATTTTGTGTTGCACTGCCCTGTCTCAACCAAAATTTGGGTGATCGTTTTAGCCGCTTTTAGCATATCCGGGGTATTCCCGCTGAAGGTTGAGCACTTGTTGCATCAATGGGAGTTTGTTAGCTTCGAGGGAAAGAAAAGGGATATGTGGGCCGTTAGCATCCGTGTTTCTTATGGGGTCATCTGGCTTGAAAGGAATAGCAAGGTCTTCAAAAAGATTGGGAAACCATGTAAGTTTGTGAAGTTGCCACGGACCTCCTCATCAGATGAGGGTCATGATTGGCCATAGTGAGGTGGTGACAGGTGATTTCTCGGCTCTGAGGGAGTGGAATTCCCTCCTGTAGTTTGGTTGCCACATTTGTCGGGTCCTTTGTGTTTTGGGCTACCACTGATTCTCCCGGGTTTGTGAGACCTTCTGTGAGCTTTTCCCGGGTTTTTCCCTTCTTTTCTTGTGGGTAGTTCCTTGCTACCCGCCAAGGTATGAACTCTGTAACTTATTTTTTCTATGTTCTTTGTAACCGTTCAAAAAAATGTAACATACTCCACCTTTCTCTTTCTTCTTTTCTTGACCGGTTCAGGGGAGGACTTACTTTCAAAACCAATGGATGTGGAGGATGCTAAAACTGAAAGCATTGAAATGGCCATCGTAAAACATACACGACCTCATGTGTTGTGTATCATATGCGATGACCACCAACAGACAGTGTTTACCAGGAGTTGGTATGAGGTTCTGGAATTGGTGCTGATATGTTAGGGGGGAAGAAAGTTTCAAGCATGCTTTCTATTGGTATGTCAATTGTATGATGTTGGTACGATATAAGTACAAAATCAATAAAACATAAATACGAAACGGATATGACATAAGTATCACATTACTACAATATCATCATTTCCTAACTGTACATATAAGATTTCATATTTATATTTATAAGAGTATTATATTTATTCTATTAAATTGTCATAAAGTGGATGACATCGAGATGAGAAATATCTTTGCCATTATTGTGAAAGAAGGCCAAATACCACCCAGGTTATTAATTTTTCGTACACACACACATATATATACATAATATTTATATATTTACTAAACAAGTACGATATTTATACTACTAAACTACCAGCTATGAAATTGATGACACTAGGATGATAAACATATTTCCCATTATAGTGAGAGAAGGCCGAATATCACCAAGTACAAAGAGTTGAGACACTACAAGCACAAGCAAATAGGAGAAGAGGAAGCCTAGTGAAGACCTGGAGGGAAGCAGTGACAAAGGATATGAAAGAATGCAAAGTTACAGAGTGCTTAGTGGTGATCATAAGCGAGTAGAGAAATATGAATCGCAAAGCCAAATGCAAATAGATGAGATAAGGATGTAATGATGATGATGATGATGATTAATTTTTTAAAATGATAAAAAAATATCATTAGTTATTTAAAGAATGATAACAAATTTTAAAGAAGGCATCATAGTCCCTTGCCAAAAAAAAGGACATTAAATACTTGTTGAAACAAATCTTTCCTCCCTCTGCCTACTCCACACTCTCCCCTTTTCACGCCCCTTCAAACCTCTCAAGTGTATCTAATATTCTAATCTAATCTCCCAAAAGAGGTTTTATTACCTACCTTACATTAGCACCAAAATAGGTGCATGAATCAACCTCCCGCAACGAAAGTGGTCAAACTCTTTACTTCTTCTCTGTCATTTCTCTCACATCCATCACTCTGCATTCTGCTAGTACCACTATGAAAAATAAATTTATTGTACGTGTTAGTTAAATGTTTGAAATTGGTTATTTGTGGTGGGGTTGATAAGTTGTAAACGATATACTTTTTTTATGCATTAGTTATGGCATGGTTTATAATTTATTCATATTTTCTTTTAACAAAACAAATTATACTTGTTTATAAATAAAGTTTATTTTTCTAGATGAAACTCGTTTCAACGTAAAGAAATGAGGTCATTAAAAAAGAAACTGTGCTTGAAAGCAGTCTATATCAGAGCTAGATACTGGTACACACAAAAACTAGCACAATGACCAAAATAAAGTTTATGGAATATAATTCGGATATGCTCTAGAAAAAAATGGAATCCCTCATCTTAATTGCATCAATCCGTCTCTATCCAGGAAAATCAGTAGAGTTTCAACTATAACATTCAAAAAAGAGCCTAAAGGAAGTCTCTTGCCCTATCAAAATGCATGTTGACACGCCATTTTAAGTTATCCAACAAAGCCACAAACAAATATATACGATGACAATTTACAAGATATTCCAAATTTAATGCAAACCAAAAAAAAAATCGCAAAGTAAAGAACCCCGTACTTTATACCACTCGATTAAGCGACCGCTTACGACAACAGTGATTGTAATACTATCAAAATTACTAATTTATTGGCTTTTGAGCAATAGCCAGTGGACATAATATTAGTTGTAGACTTGTAGTGTTTTAAATAGCATTTGGCATTATGCCATGGCATACAAAAGTATGCGATGGCATAAGCCATGTTTTATGGCTTATGCAATCGCATACTCAGTATGCGATGGCATAATGCTCCAAGCATTTAAATTTTATTTTATTTTGCTTTTTAAGGTCCCATTGCCTCTATAAAAAGGGTGGGTTGGGTTCTCTACTCCTCACACAACTATTTTGGCTTAAACTTCCTCTTTAATCTCCATTTTTTACTCCCAATCTCCTCCCATCTATCTCGTCTAGTTTTTATTTTATTTTGTGTTTTGTAATCCTTTTTTTTAGTGAATTAAATTGTTGTAAACTTAGTAATATTAATGTTAGTTTGTTACAAAGCCTCAAAGGTAAAGGTAAAGATCAAGATTCAAAAGTGAAGTAAGCTTATAGTTCCAGTCTTCTATCAATCAAGTGACCCGGATCAAGCAAGCAAGCCTTTTGGGAGGTTTGAGTTTTCTTATTTTTGTTCTAAAAGTTTTAAATCTCTAATTTTCTTTTCCTAGTTCCTACTTTCTATCATCATTGACCAATTAATTATGTCTACATCTTCGACCCCGAATCCTCTAAGACCTAAATCGAATGATCCAAGTTGAAAATATGGCCAGTCAAATAATATAGATTCCATACTAGTGAGATCGGATGAAGACAAACAAAGGAAGAAGAAGAGTTGTAGAAGGAAATAATTCCGATGACGACGGCAATGCTAGTGATGATGATGGAGATGTAGCACAATGGGTTAGAACTGAATGTGTAGAGTACATTGTTGGTACTCAGTATCAAAACTAAAGTTATAATTTTTAATATTAGTATGTGAAACTTCTTTTTTAAATGCAAGAATGTCTATTTTTCCCTTCTAGAGACTTGAATACTTATTGTTATTTTTTATTTTTTTTTTTATTTTTTTATTTTTTATTTTTGAAAAAAAAAAAGTACGTCATCGCTTAAACGATTAAGCAATTCGCTTAAGCGAAATGCAGCCAAATCGCTTAAGCGAAATTAAGCGAATTGACAACAATGATTACAACTAATATTATGTCCACTAGTTGATGGATCTCTCTTGCCCATTGAATGATTGAAAGCTGTTAGATTATGAACTTGAACAAAATCATTTTTTATCAACATAGTAATATATAGATGAGAGACAAAAGGGAACACAAGCATGTGCAACAATGAGAAGCTAAGAGCACAAAGGCCAAAAGGAAAAGACAACAAACAAAACAAGAAACAAGCCCAAAGAAGCCTACAAAAACCTAAGAAAAAAGCCCTAGGGGAATAAATAAGTGATTAGCCATGGTTGCTCTCCAAAAAGCCCTTTTGATCCCTCTAAAAGCACCACGGTCCCCACCCACAATGAGAACATCACAAGAGTAAAGGAAGACAAATCACACCAAAGATCTTAAGAACTGAAACCCAAACTCCCTCGCAACCCAACATTGAATAAATAAGTGATCAACCGACTCATGCCCTTGCAAGTTGCAAACATAGAACACATTGATTCTGCATTCCCTTTCCTCTCTTCGACAATTGATCCATTGTGAGGATCCTATCCTACCCCAAGCAAGACATGACACGCCTACTCATAGGACTCTACAACCACTGCCCTTGAATTCAAAGTGATACTATACAAATCCCGAAACCGCTCTTTCGAAGTCAAACCGCCAATCTAAACATTATCCCAAAAGTAAATTCTATCCCCCAGCCACCAATCAAATTTAAAACACTGCTTTTAAATTCTCCCTCTGTCAAGTACAACCCACTCCACCGAGCTAAAGCTATCCTCCCCTCTTTCAACTATTAATGCCCCATCCATTATTTGGCTATCAGAACTTGGGTAACAACCTGAAATTTTGGCAATAAAAAATCTTGTTTTACTCTCTAGTCTATTCTGTACTTAATACAGCTATAGGTTGTACATATAAGGCACATGATATTTTCCTTAGTTTGAGATAAAGGACAAAACTAGAATTTTCTTGCAATTGCAAGTGTACAACAGTAATTTCCCCACTAAGGATTGAATTGGAATTTTCATATTATGACAAGGATAAATGCATAACCTAGCTCAAGCAGCTTATTTTGCATTACCAAATTGTTAAGGGCAAATCTGACTTTTGGCATTAAGGGACAGATCCTAAATTTTTTTTTAATGTCAGGTGTATAATCATAATTTTAGCCTCGAGAGCAGAATTGATATTTTTGGAAAGATGGAAGGACAAAAGGATAAATTTGTACCAAAGAGACAGTTTCGATATTTTTGAAAGTTTGAGGGACAAGACAGCAACTTCCCTAAGAGATAAGGTTAAAAATAAAATAAAAAACATAAAAAGAAATAAAATAAATTAAAATGTGTGGTCCATATGGAGCCATGTGTTGGCAGGCATATGTATGAATATGTGTGTGTGTTTATGATTGGCCAAGAGGGTAGGTGCGGCCCCTTGGGAAACCTATAAATAGGAGAGGGAAGGGGGTGGAATGCTATCCCCATTCCCCATTCGAGTGGTAAAAGGAAGAGAGAGAGAGAGAGAGAGAGAGAGAAAGAGAGAGAGAGAAGAGGGGGAGGAGGAGGAGAGGAGGAAGAAGAGGAAAGAAAAGGTGGCAGCCTAAAGCGACGCGGTCCTGTCCAGCCAGGCTCCATAGTCCATAGGCAAGTTCTATTTCCTTTAATCTCGCTTAATCTAGTTAAGTATGATTTAGTTAATTTGGATTATGACTAATTAATCCTGATTAGCCTAATTAATCTTGATTAAGGCTACTTAATCCCGATTAGCTTAGTTAATTTTGATTAAGGCTAATTAACCTAGTTAACCATGATTAGGGTTAATTAAGCTTGATTAACCTAGTTAATCCTTATTAGGCCAGATTAGCCTAGATAATCTTGATTACGGCTAATAAAGCCCCAATAACATAATGAATTCTGATTTGTTTAATTGAATGTGCTTAACTAATTAAGCGTGCTTAACATAATAAATCTGGATTTGTGTAATTAAATGCGATTAGTCCAATTAGTCCTGCTTTCACATGAAAAAGAATTTGAAGAGTTTATGTCCTGATTTTATTTTATGAAATTAATACCTGCTTTGATACCTGATTAATTAACGAATCTAATTATCAAACTTAATGCCAACCCTAAGTTATTTTTATAACCTAATTTTCTTTACTAAGCAGTTTTATGATGAGAATTGACCAATGAAATTGTATTAAAAAGTTGATTTACTTTCTGCATTTCCTGAATTTTCTGAAATTATTATATGGGATACATTGATGATTATTATCAATGATTACCTGATATTGCCTTATTTCTTTTTCCGTGATTAGAATACCAAATACATTGATGCACCACGAATTGTGAAATAGTTGGCCAGCAAATGAATAAATTTCTGACTTTTCTGAATTGAGCACCTGGGATTCGTGCTTGTAGCTGCATAATAGCTCTAACTATTTCGTAACCCAACCGCCATATGTCAGTTCGCTAAATTAAGCGATATATTTAATACTGAAATTCAAGACTGACAATCCCGGTTTTAAATGATTGAATTTCCTGAATTAAGCAATTGTATTCTTGCTTGTAGCTACATAATAGTGTAATTATATGTGATAACCCAACCGCTATAAGCCGGTTCAATAAATGAAATGGCTAGATTAATTCCACTTTAAGTAAAATTGTATTCAAACTTAAATGTCTAATACATGTTTTCTAACACCCCTGATCACAGCCTCTTGTTATATTTCCCAGTAAGATTGTATGACATCTATACAGATTTGATTTCCTTATCACTTGTTATGATTATTGTTTTGCCATCTCTTGATATGAATTTCATTATAGCACATCCATTATACTTGTTCTAGACTTCAATAAATAGGACTTGCTGAGTCATTGCTTGTATACTCGCTCTAAATGCCTTACCACACATAGAAAGGATCAGATATAAAAGGGAAATCAGTCAGTGACTAAAGGAAAGGCGCAGTTTTCAATTGGTTATGAGGTATGCTGGAAATAGAAGAAGAATTTTAAATTTGCGGTTGTAATAGTTTAGTAAACTCTAGTTGTAATCCAGTTCTTGTTGTTTTCATTTTTCACTTCAACTGTACTTGTAGAATTTTTAAGGAGTCAAATGAAAGTTAATTTTAGCTTTTGAAGTTCTGTTATTTATGCTGCATGCTATTATTGCATGTTTTTTCTATCCTAATCCCATGTTGCCAGGTCCTTTTGATATTATATACCTCACACCCTGAAATCTATGTGCATGGATTTTGGGGCGTGACAACTTGGACCCATAAACTATTTCTATCCATTACAACTCTCCACGGCCACTTCCCAAGACGAGCCATGTCCATTTCATAAAGCCTGTGAATCCCTAAACCACCATCTATCTTGGAGATGTACCTCCTAGTTATTCAAATCATATCTCGTCTCGTCTTCATCCCTTCCTTTCCAAAGGAAGTTCCTTTCAATTGGTTCTAGCTGCTCGATGACAGTCATCAGACATCTACCATAGACATGAAATAAATCGGCAAGTTTTTCAAGGTTTTTTTATAAGAACAAGTTGCCCTCCGATCGAGAGAAGGTTTCCCTTCCACACAGCTAACCTCACCTCAAACCTTTGAACCACCAACTCCCACAACGATGCAATCAATTTCCCCACACATAGGGATAGCCCTAGGTAGGTAGACAAAAGTGAGGCCCACCAAACAGCCCATCTCCCAAGCCAAAGAAGCCAAAACACTCACATTAAGTCCAATACCCAAAATTTTAGTTATATGAAGGTTCACTTGTTGCACAAAGTTAGCTTCATATATATTAAGGATAGTCCTGATATGTCAAATCTCAATACTAGAAGTTAATGTTCTTGTCGTTGGGCGTGCTCGAGCGGTCAGGTGGATGTTTGGGCGGAAGTTGGTGGGCGGCGCCCAAGCCGGATGTCACGGGGGCGCGCTCCGACCCCGCGCGGTGCCTCGCTGCCGCACCGCAACGAGGCCAACCATTCTCTCTATCAGCTCTGATAGCATCTGTCACGGGGGCGGGAACTCTCGACATGGTTACCTTCTTTCCAAGGTCTACCATCCGTTGCCTTGGGCCCCATATGACATGCTCAATTGCACCACTATCCCATACTTGGCCTACTCAAGCTGCACCCTATGCACTGCACTAGTACCTCGCTTCGCAACAGTATTGGCATGCAGCTCCCAATGCCATCATGTCTTACTCACATACCGAACCAAGCCCACAATCATGTGCCTACCTCATGCTGTCATACTCAATGGGGTCTCATGCAGCCCTCATGCTGTCGTGCTCTACTGAGTCCCACGCAGTGCTCGTGAAGTTGCCCAACCGTATGCACCGCGACGCGTAGTCCGGGGCCATACTTCAACCTCACCTTAGGTGCCACACGGTATCGCTGCTTCGACGTCCAAGGCCCACCCTTTCAGGCCTAGGAGACACTTGCGCCCCCTCTGGTGATGCAAGACCCCGTGTGGGTAGAAGGCATTCTCCAACACTTTTCCCACATAAATGATCCAAACACCATCAATGGGTAAACAACCAGAGGACCTCAAACACGTTGGTTTGACATACCCCCATGGCACACGTCTCCTGCCCGTGGCACACAGTGTCAAGTCCCAACCAACACACCCATGACTCCCCGCATTGTCCTCCCAAGCAACCGTGTCGTGACCCACAGCGCGACCACGTCACAAGGCCTTCATGGCCCCATGTGGCATGCCCTGCTGACACCACATGTCGTGCCGTCCCGACACCAAGATGTCGCATGCCCTCTTGGCACCACATCGCGTGCCCCATGCACCATGCTGCAAGCTCGAGTATTGACCCCGTCACACAGAGCCCCAAAATTCGGGCAACCCCGAAGTATATGTGTATATATATAATTATATATACATATATATAGCGACATGCATACTTTATTTCAACATAAATGTATATAACATTCAGATCTACTTATAGGCTTATCAATCGGATGATTCAAATCAACCTATAGGCATGTTTCCTTGGGCAAAGACATGTTTCAATGATAGATTGCCACTTGGACAATTTAGATTGATCACAAATGTTCACCACGTGGTCTAATGATAATCACACTTCAACACTGTGACATTAAAAGTCTTAACTTTAGCGGTATAAGATCATTTAAAGTTTAAACACCATTCTGGTGTTTAAATGTCGGTCAGGAGCCATTATCCCTAGGCAACAAGAGCTTTAAAGTTTAAGGGTCACGGATCGGGTTGGGTGGTGTCCGACAAAAAAATGGCATATGCCCGACCCTTTGACAACTCGAACCGATCTGGTAAAAGCTCGCTAGTTTACAAATTGACTCGCCCCGCCCCTCCTTTAAAATGCCCAAGCGGGTACCTAAGCGCAGCTTTTGACAATAGAGGCCAAGTCCTTTTGATATTATAGAGCTCACACCCTGAAATCTACGTAAGTGAATTTTAAGGCGTGACAACATGGACCCAAAAACTACTCCTATCCATTCCAACTCTCCACGGCCACTTCCCAAGACAAGCCTTATCAATTTCATAAAACCTGTGAATCCCCAAACCACCATCCATCTTTGAGATGTACCTCCTAGTTAATCAAATGATATCTTGTCTTCATCCCTTCCTTCCCAAAGGAAGTTCCTTTCAATTTGTTCTCGCCGCTCAATGACAGTCATTGGACATCTACCATAGACATGAAATAAATCAGTAAATTGTGAAGGAATTTTATGAGAACAAGTTGCCCCCCAATCGAGAGAAGGTTTCCCTTGCACGCAGCTAACCTCGCTTCCAACCTTTGAAACACCAACTCCCAGAAAGACGCAATCAATTTCCCCACACTTAGGGATAGCCCTAGGTAGGTAGACAGAAGCAAGTCCACCAAACACCCCATCTCCCAAGCCAAAGACACCAAAACACCCGCATTAAGTCCAACACCCAAAATTCTAGTTATATGAAGGTTCACCTGTTGCCAATAATCTGAAATTTTGAAATTTTCGAAATTTCACTTTAAGTTGTTTTTTTTCTTCCCATACATTAAAAAATGGAAGAAAAAAAAAACAAGTTTTAGATGAGAGAAGATCCTTGCGATGAAAAAAAAAGGCAATTTTCTTACCTCATCTTTCGGCTATCTTCTCTGGCGAACGTCCTCGAGACTGAATGAAGAAACAAAAAGGAAGATGATGGAAGAAGATGTGGTTTATTTTCCATTTCACATTTAATGCTTTTACAGGTTGTGATTTCATCATACCAAGAGGACATTCTCGAGAGGTTACAACAGCTGGCTATTTTAGAAAGGGCTAGTACTTGGTGCTAGTATTTGGTGTTGGGCAGATATACATTAATAAAAATATCTCTAACAAGAAACCCACGTGGCCTAACAGCTGGCGATTTTAGAAAGGGCTGGTACTTTGGTGCTTGGCACAAATACATTAATAAAAAACACTCCGGTAACCAAGCTCCCTAAAAAAATGCCCAAACTATCCACGAATTTATCGGAATTGCACCGACCTAACCCCTGGCCGAATTACTGCCGAATCACGAATCACGAATTTGTGACTATGATCTTCGGCCATAATCACCATTGTTGGGTCTCAATTTTTCTTAAAGGTAAGAGAGGGAGAGAGAGAGTAAAAGTGAAGGGAAGCCAACGCTTGTTAGGGCCACTATTTTGGGATTTGTATCATGTGGAACCTTCACCAGTTTTTGCGATTTGTGCCATGTGGAAGGGGAACTAACGGTAATAATGTGAAAGAGTTAAAAAATATAAAAAACAAAGTTCGGCAAAGTTCAGAGCATATTACCGAAAATTACTGAAATTTTGACCGAAATTTGATCAAATTACGGTTCGGATGGTGACCAAAACCAAAACCGAGATTTTGATCCATGGTCGAGGCATCTATCTTCCCAATCACTGATCGCTTGTTTCGCCTAGGCAAAGTCAATGTATCATAAGGTTACATTCTTCATTGGATATAAGATTATTTGTAGGAATTTTTTGGTGTGGCTGTGATGCCATCTACTTTTGGTCAAGTTTTGGGTTCTTAGTTATTGGATCCTCTCCAACGATCATGTGTCTACTTTTGCTCAAATTTTCGATTTCTTGGTTAATGGGCCCTCTCCCAACAAGAGGTTGCAATTTGTGGATGTTACATTCACTAGTCATTGCATAAGGCATTTAGCAAATGAGAAAGTGGATTATCACACTTTCAAGGATACTGGCTATCTCTACTCAGATTATCACTGACTTGTGTGACATTCAAATTCATTGGAGTCACTTATCATTGTTGGTGAGGCTCAAATTACAGAACAAGCTACTATGGAAGTTGAGTTTAAAGGTTCCAAATGATAGGCATTGTGAACCTTGAGCTTCCATGGAAGTTGAGTTTGAAATTTTTTGACATAATCGTTTAGTGCCTTCTTTAGAAACACTAACACACACAACGAGCTTTTATGGAAGTTAATTTTAAGCCTCCCAACGATGAGACAATGTCAACCTTGAGCTACTATGGAAGTTGAATTTTAGCAAAAGCCCATACAATGTGGTATTGAAAGGCTATATTGTCGAAAAGTTTCAAATTCAACTTCCGTAGTAGCTCAAGGTTGGCAATGTCTTATTATTGGGAGCCTTCAAATTTAACTTCCATAATAGCTTGTTGTGTGTGCTAGTGTTTTTAAAGAAGGCACTAAACAATGATGTCAAAAAAAATTCAAACTCACTTTCCATGGTAGCTCAAGGTTGGCAATGTCTATCATTCAGAACCTTCAAAATCAACTTCCGTAGCAGCTTGTTATGTAATTTGAGCCTCGCAAGTGTGCTAGTGAATTTCCATGATCAGATTTTTTATGAGTCCATCCTTGGGGCTTACTTGGGTCCTCCTAGAATTTGCAATTCTTCCGATGCAAAGATTTGGCTTTCCTTTGCATGGGTCAATTTTATCTACTCATTTACCAATTCAATTGGTTTGGATCTTATCAACTCATTTCCCAAATCTAGTCATACTGAAAGCTGATTCTCTAAATGTCACAGGTTAGAAGAGCAAGCACAGAGCCTTCCCACAGAAACTCACAGATGAGGTGGAACAAGTTTAGGATTGGAATGCCAGCAGGACATCTACTTTGGCCATGTGGATTGTGAGGTTACTTTGTAAGTTAACCGCATTCACTTTGTAGCTCATAGGTGTTGGTCTCTCTGAGACTTGTATTTAGCATCCTGGATTCTCCCTCCATAACCATCTCGTATATGTGGATTTTGTTCTCTGTTGATTGTTTGATTACCAACCAAAACATGTACTTGATCCAACTGACCATTATAGAGATACGTGAAAAACAGCAACCTTGAGAAACTACCTAAATTAATGAATATGCTAAAAACAGCCTTAATAAATTGTAGGTGTAAAGAGCTGAAGCCGGTAGCAACTTCAAAATTTAGCACCAGGAGAAAGAGAAAATGTGTAGCAGAGTAGCACTCCACGTTTACTAAGTCAATATTAATATCAACAGAAATAGGCATCAAAGACATGTATAAGAAGCTACTGCCACAAGCACCAGTTGAAACTTGGCAAGAATATCAATCTGAAGAAAGTCCTGGTCATATTTTGCAGTATGGATAATACTTGCCAAGAAATTTAAAACATAATTAAAAAAACTACCATTAGTAATTGAAAGCCACACCAATCTACATTCACGAACTTACCAAGTTTTGGCAGCATGGCACTAACAGTTTCTGGATTAACAGGGATGGCTGATTCATACAAATGTTGACTTCTGAGAGAATGAAACAAAGGATTGGAAGCTGATCTTTTGGGATCCAGTAACGAGATGCACACGGACAATGAGTGGACAAGGGTAGATTTTGATTGTGAATCTTCTAATGCGTGATCAAATATCCGACAAATAAAACTGCATAAGAACAACTCAATTCATCTACTAAATGAACATATTAAAAAAAATTCTTAGACGACATTTCCAATAACTACAAACCTTGCGCTAGAGAGTCTTGAGGCTAGTGCTGATGGAGCACTTCGAGTGATACTACAGAGTGTTTCTGCTGCATTAGCATGAACCTCAGTAGGACTCTGATCATTTAAGAGAAAAAGATCTGGCGTTAGCAATCCATTCATCACATTATACAAGATTGATGAACTAAAAAAACTATGTTATCACGCTGCATTTTACATTAAATAAGTATAGAACGAGAAATTGGGAAAAACTAAGAAATAACAAGACAATAATGACAAGTGGAGCAATCATTATATCAACATTAGCAGAAAATGTAGGATTACAAAATCTGATACAATCCTCAGCAAAACCAAAATGTTCATACAAAAGTCCATAACCAGAAATAGGCCCATTTCCATCCACAAGTAGGTAAAATCTAGACATGCATGAACATTTCTAATGAGGATGCGCAACCCTCAATACTAAAAATCAGGTTAATAGATCAAAACCTACTAGAACTTCTGTTTTGCAGCGTTAAAACACAGTAAAACAGCCCTAGTTTACAGTATTTAAAGTGCAGATTTTCAATTCACAACCGTAAAAAATTCGAGATCTTTAAGTGCAGTAGTTGCACATAATCAGATTCTCTATAACACTGGTAATATGAAGAGATCAGCAGCAATACCTGCAGAATAATTAATAAACTGCAACCAAAAGAGTTTCAACAAACTGGAGCTTTGGTGGTAAACACAAGGATAAAAACCCTGGGATTTAGCAGGCAGCCAGGGACTCAAAAGCATTACAATATTGGATCAAACCCCCACAGGTTTTCTCAAAAGAAAAAATAAACGCAGAAAGTAAATCTTATTTCAATAATCCAATAATAATCTCCTTCAGTCTTTTTTACAGATACATAAAAGAAAGTAATCCTGAACTTTCTATAACTAGAATTTTGACTAGCTAGGACTGTTAAAATAGAAATAACTTTTACCAACTAACTCCGATTCACTCTCTAATTAGGAGTCTTTTCAACTTGGACTCAAGATATAGGAATAGAAGTAAATCAAATTTTACTGCTCCTATTTTATATGCCCCTAAAATTCTAGCGTGAAAAAGAAACAAAAAAAGGCAAAAAAATAATTGCTTCTTAGGATTCACCCGAATATGATCCTCGTGAATCACAGATTACATGATCACTCAAGTAGGTCAATGTGGCCTGTTAATATGGCCACTCTCAAAGCCCATTTGGCCCATCTGATCAAGGCCTTTTGGGTTTTCATTTGAGACAATATTTTAAGACCCTTCTCAGCCCCTTTAACCTTCAGATTTCTGTGCCATCTCCAGTCCTGTTTCGCCTTCTTTTCGCCATAGCTTACCGCCCAAAATCTGCCCTGCATCAATTTCAAATGAAGGATCTCCCAAAAAAGCATTCTCAAACGGAAATGAATTTTTCCTCACGGCCTATTCTCAGGCCTTACGGAGACTAAGCCCCTGACTGTGCACCATTAGATGATTCATTCATAGGGTCTGGATCCATTCTATTTCTACTTTCTAGAATAAGTGATTGGAAGCTAAATAGTATTTTTCCAATTTCTCTTTAATTATTTTAGTTTTTATATAAAACCTTGATATTTGCAGTGATGCAGCGTAAATTCACAGAATAATCAGTTGATCTATAACGAATGAAGTGAAGATTAGCTGAAGCCAGCCCTAGCCACAAGAATTTCAGACCATGCCTGAGAAAAACATTATATTTGTCTCAGCACGGTCCAAATCCCAAGACGTCTCACCCGAGAAGTCTCGTTTTGGATGAAATTTAAAATCATGCCTGAGGGAGAGAATATGCATGTGTGGAACTTCCCAAATCTGTGAAAGCAAAACCCACCAATATGCCCGGTATATCAATTCCAACTGAATTAAGTCATTAACCATGTAATGGAGGGGACAATGAATAACAATCATAAAACAAGTAAAACAGAATGCATTATTCTCCATGAAAAAATTAGCCACATTTACAGTATCCCTCTTTCAGCACTTACAGATGGGCTCAGTTTGTCCACAATCATTTCTAGCAAATTGCTGTCAGCTAACCACTGCATTACATCCATAAAATTGGGATACATATGATCATCAGCACCAACAAGTCGAACCAAAACCTGTGGGGATATAAGAAATACTCATTAGAAGAAGAATAATCATCATTTAAAATTCAGAATTTAGAATCCACTCAAAAGTTATTACATGATAAAACATCATGATTGATACCACCAAAATCTGTAGAGTAAACTATGAAGATTTAAACTAATAGAGCAAGAAAAAAAATCTAAGACCCATACAATTTTGTTTGAAGGGCAGGGAAATTAAAGACAAATACTATGGCTGTGTTTGGCAATGCTCCCACTTGGGAGCGCACCCGCGGCCTGTCTGCTCCCCATTCTCTGCCTGCCAGAGCGGGTTTTACCCGCTCTGGCAAAGCAAAGTTTTGAAACCCATCTGCAGCTCCTTGTCAGCTCCCTGCCTGCTCCCCGCCTATTTACCAAACGCGCTCCCAGACTGCATCGGTGCCTCAACAGAGCTGAGAGCGTATGGGAGCAGGCAAAGCGATGTTTTGAAACCCATCCACAGCTCCCCGTCAGCTCCCTGCCCGCTCCCTGCCCGTTCCCGCCTATTTACAAACGTGCTCCCAGACTGCATCGACACCTCACCAGAGCTGAGAGCGTCTGGGAGCAGCCTCGGAGCATTGCCAAATGCAGCCTATCAAAAGCACTTGGGGGATGAAGAAAATGGATGAAAGGATATTATTCGACAACCAGTTTCTCCTTAATTCATAAATGGCTCGCTGTGCAGGTTTTTTTAAAGAGCTAGGGAGCCAAGGCAAGTCTCCATTCCTTCTTCAGTTTGCCATAGTTGTGGAATCTTTGAGAAGGCTGCTACCAAAAGTAAACCAGCCTGGTACGATAGAAGGATTTAAAGTACAAAGAAATGGGACTGATGTAAGGAATCTTCAATTCTCTGACACGCTGATATTTTGAGGGCTGGCCTTGAGGTGATCAACAGTATCAAGCTCATTGATGCTTCGAAGCAATATTAGATTTGAAGATGAAATTGTGTTGGATAGTACTCCACCCTAGGATGTGTGGAACCCCATGTCGGTATCTCGGATTGGCACTGCATATAAGAAAGTCACGCAAAGGCCTGTGGGACCCCATACTAGAGTGGATAAGTTGTAGGCTGGAAGCTTGGAAAGGAAAGATGTCCTTCGCTGGGCAAGTGATGCTCATTAAATCAGGGCGTGCATTCCTACACATCTATTTATGCCTACGTTTTGCTGCCCTCCTGGGTGAGAGAAAATTGAAATTTGGCAGAGGTATTTATTGTCGAATGGTACCGCCAGAGTAACTTCCACCTTGTCACTAGGAGGGTTGGGTGTTGATCAAAGAGAATGAGTATTAGAATTAGAAATTTGATACATGAAGGCTGCTTTCCTAAGTAAGTGGATTTGGATGGAGGGTGGGTAGCAAGATGGAGTCCCCTTTCTGCATTGTGTGAGGCGAAACATATGGGACTGTGGCTGGATATTCGAGCATTAACCACTGATTGCACCATCCAGATCAGGTGTTTGGGCTGTTGTTTGAAACCTATCAATGAAATTTAAAGAAATCAGATACAGTTGGGCAAGAAAACCACATCAGGTTCTGGGTGGGTAACTAATCAGGTGATTGCTCTTTCAGCTCAAGGTATCATGGAATTCTTGAACTGGTTAGAAACAAAGATCAGCCGGTAGCACAGTTGTTCAAGAGGGTCGAAATGGTAAATTTACATGGAAAATTTAATCGAGAAAGAATGTCAATGATGCTGAGAAATCTGAATGTATTGACCTCCTAACTGTACTTGAAATTTGCCATAGTCCTAGACAAGATGTGGATAAGAGTTATGGTAGGTTGATAGGACTAGTGTATTCTCTCGCTTCCTCAGTAGAGCTATCTCACCTATGTTGCATTATACTTCAGTTTGAGGAACTCCAGCGCCTGCAAGAGCCATAAGTTTGTGTGTGAAAGGCAGAACCTGATAAAATCCAGAACTGGACCCATAATTAGATGATCGCTAATGGATGACTACTGTGTGAGAGGGATCAAGATTTGGGGGACCATCTGATTATACATTGCCCCTATGCAACTGAAATCCGGAATTATTTTTTAAGAATGTTCGAAATCAGATGAGTGGTTCGATCATCAGTAGAAAATCTGTAGCAGGATGGTGATAAGAGCCATTTAGAAAAAGAGTCCATGTCTTACGGAATATTTGTCCAGTCTCCATTCATGTGGTGCATTTGGAACAAGAGAACCAAGAGAATTTTACGGATGCCTCTATGATCAATAAAAGTGCAGGAGTAGCACAGTATTAATATTAGTTACTGCATTTCACATTGTGCCATCCATTGTACTTCAGGGATTTTTTAAGGATGTCTCAATTAACGATATTATGAGTTGGCCAGTTGTGGCATTAAGTAGACTTCTCATGATCACGAAAAAAGCTCGCTAGATGACTCCACTGCCGGAGATCATTAAGTTGAATTTTGATGGCAGCTTTGTTGAGAATGAGGATCAAGCTGGTGTGAATGGGATCAAGAAAGACTGTTATGGGTGTTAAAATATTCACATTCTCAGGGCCATACGAGTGTAGTGACTGCACAGAAGGAAAACTCAAAGCTGTGTTGATGATATTTTTTATGTTCGAAAGGGGATCAGGAAAGCAGGTGACTCAAAAGTGCTTACGGTGTGGATCAGCATCAAATCTCACCCTCCTTGGACACATATCGACATTCTTGATAGGATCTGGGATACGATTTCTAATAGTAAAGAAACAATCAGAAAACAATCTGATTGCTCTTCCGAGCTACCTCATATTCCTAGGGAGGCTATTTCTGAAGCGGAACAATTGGCTAAGTAGGGAGTTTATAGGGGATTGATGTTCATTGGGGATGATTTACCACTTTTGTAATTTTTGTTTTCTGATTGTTTCTTTACTATTTTCTTTGGCTGAGCAACTTGTCCGGCTTCTCTTTTGTATCTGCTTTGCTTTCTTAATGATAATCAGTTAATTATCAAAATTAAATACAACTACTATCAATTCAAAGGGCAATTAAATACGAACAATATCAATTTACTGCCTCAATGTGGGAGATCAATAAATTTGCATCTCAATCTAACAAACAAAATAAGACCTGGTGAAATATGAGATTAATATAACTAATGCTTCTCATCAGGTTCACCTAGCCTAGAATGACAAACAGAAAAAGTGCCTGCCTGGTTAAAATTTGTTGAGCACATAAAATTACAAAAAAAAAAACTCAAGTCG
Source organism: Chloranthus sessilifolius (assembly GCA_021018995.1). Classification (NCBI taxonomy): domain Eukaryota; kingdom Viridiplantae; phylum Streptophyta; class Magnoliopsida; order Chloranthales; family Chloranthaceae; genus Chloranthus; species Chloranthus sessilifolius. The sequence continues at coordinate 135,505,337 of CM037587.1, forward strand.
ATAGTTCAGTTCAATAAAATAATGAAACAACAAAAAGAAGGATTGGTTTTTTATTTTTTGCTTAGGTAAGCTGGGATTGAACCTACGAGTCTACGACCACAAGACAGAATGTTACTGACCTCCATGATGGATGTGATACCAATCAGATCAACCAGCTGACGGAAAATGTCTTGATGGACCTAAAACAATCAGAAAGAGGTTAAATTAATGTGGTCAAGATAGTATCTCAAGAATTCCATAAACCAAAATAATGCATGAATGACAACTAAAGAACAAACCATGAAAGAAACAATATTATCAAATGATGATATCGAATAAATCTCTTGTAAAACTAAAGCGCACATTTATTTTCATTTCACGCAAAAAAAAAAAATGCCAGTTGTCTGTTGCATGGAAAATTCAGAAAGAATAATCAGATCTTCCGAAACAAAGTTACAGCAACCCAAACATTAATAACAAAGGTGAGTGGCAACATCACTGATTAGCTTTTGGCATGTAAATCCTTCATACATGTTGTAATGTCATGAAGAAAGAACGAACAAGAACAGTGTAGAGATGGAAGGAGACTCAAATGGGTTCGCTCATTCCATGGAAAAAAAAATGCCAGTCGTCTGTTACATGGAAAATACTGAAAGAATAATCAGATCTTCCGAAACAAAGTTACAGCAACCCAAACATTAATAACAAAGGTGAGTGGCTACATCACTGATTAGCTTTGGCATGTAAATCCTTCATACATGTTGTAACATCATGAAGAAAGAACTAACAGGAACCACAAAGAGATGGAAGGAGCCCCAAATGGGTTCGCTCAAGCTTAAATTCAACAGAAGTCCATCAGAGAATCCAGATCATTCCTCCGCTTGTAATTCAAGGCCACGATGGTGGGTTGAAAATATAACATTCTGGTCTGCTTGGCACTTGTAATTATAACAAGGAGATTAATAATTGTAGTACAAATATATCAAATGAGACCTACCAGATACTTTGGCGGACAGGATTATATCGAATAGATACTGAATATATACAACAGTTTGGAGGTCAGCATAGATCATGCAAACAAACAAAAGTACAGGGAAGATAACACAGAAGCAGTTAATTTGGCCAAGGAGGGCGAGGGCTGCACAAACATTGCTTTTGGACCATCACCCCTTATTACAATAGCTTCATGCATTATATTTCATGTCCTTTCTAGCATGGGTCAAAAAAACGTCCGATACCGATACGTATCGCCCGATACGTATCGGTTTTGGACCTGGGCGGTATGATACATTGCCTATGTATCGTACCCCCTAAAAAACAGGGTAATTATCGTCCGATACGGGCAATGTATCGCCCATATCGGACGATGCATTCAAATTATCGTCCAATAATTTGATTTTTGAGTTTTTTGAAAGAAAAAAAAAATGTATCAAAACGATACATTCAATGTATCGTCGATACATTGAATGTATCGGACGATACGCGATGCGTATCGAACGATACGTATCGTCCGATACGGACGATAATTTGATTTTTTTAGATTTTTTGAAAAAAAAAAAAAAATGTATTGAAACGATGCATTCAATGTATCGCCGATACATTGAATGTATCGGACGATACGTATCGAAAATTCGATATTTTGACCCTTGCTTTCTAGTCTTTCCACAAGCAGCTGTCTTTGCCCTAACATTTTTTTCCTAATATAATTTCCTTTTATTCTTATAAAGGACGCTTAGACAATATAAATAAATAAATAAAGTAGAAACAGGAAAAAAAAAAAAAAGCAACAACAACAACAATAACAACAAGCAAAAGAATGTACACGGTAAACCCTGAACTCCGTCCAGAAAAAGGAAATTCCTAAGAAGTACGAACAAGGATACGGCAATATTACAATTTAAAAAAATCAGGATACGATACGGGGGATACGTGTATTTACAAATTTTTTTTATTAGGTATATTTTAGGTTAATAAACATAAGAAAAAAAATAAGAAAAAGAAACAAAAAAAAACTTATAGAGACTAATTTCAAATAGGTAGGTTGCACGCTGGTAGGGTCCTTTGATTTCTTCTTTTTCTTCTTTTCTGGAAAACCCTAAATCCCAAACCCGCAGTCTGATTTCTTCTTTTAATTTTTTTTTGGGAAACGCCCAAGATACACATGCAGCCGTATCCCTCAAGTATCGGTATCCAATACGGATACAATATGGGTACGTTGCCAAAAATTGAGTATACGTGCTTCCTTGGGAAATTCTGTTGTAACTACATGCTAAAAAGTGTCAATGCACCAAATGACAAAAACCATGCTCAAAATTGATAGACTGGGAGCCTAGGATTGAACCTGAATGACTATCACATTAAAGCCTAGCAAAAAAAAAATAGCAAACAATGAAAAATGTAAGGTGACGCAAAAGAAATTAGATGAAAATGTCATTCATATTGAAAGCAGTCAAACCATCCATGATGTGATCCTTATATCAATCTAATGGAAGCCAGACATTAGATGAAAATAACCTGCTCACTAAAACAAGAGCCGACAACTGGCCCACAATTTATAACCATCATCATCATCACCACCACCATCATCATCGCCATGACCCATCTATTTTCAGTCAGCTTAGTGAGTCTATTTCTTCACTCATTTCTATTTAGAGCTAAATTCTTTGTGATTCCACAAATCTTCATGTCATATCTCAGGATTTACCTACAAGTCTTTATTGCACTTTCCCTCCTACTTCCTTGTTCTTACATTCTATTTCATATCAATACTTTTTACAGGGGTTGTTTCAAGCATGGGTCAAAATATCGTCCGATACCGATACGTATCGGACGATACGTATCGGTTTTGGGCGTGAACGGTACGATACATACCCTATGTATCGTACCATGATTTAAATGATGAAATTATCGTCCGATACGGACAAAATATCGTCCGTATCGGACGATAATTTCAAATTATCGTCCGATAATAAAGATAAAATTTGGAAAAATAAAAAAAATCAAAATATCGTTCGTATCGGACGATATTTTCAAATTATTGGACGATCCGATAATTTGAAAATATTGGTGGGCCCCACCAATAGACCCGACTTTCAAGTCAGGTAAACCATCTTTTTCCTTCCTTCTTCTTCCTCTCTTCTTCCTCCTCTCTTCTTCCTCTCTTCTTCCTCTCTAATTTTTTGATTATTTACACCCTAAATCGGCGCCAAATCGCACAAAATATCACGGGATCAACGTGGAAGGTACGTGTATTTCATTTTATTTCATTTTATTTCCTAAAATAAGGTAGATCTACACTTATTTAGTGTAGAACTGCCCTTAAATAAGGTAGATCTACACTAATTAAGTGTAGATCTACCTTATTTAAGGGTAGATCTACACTAAATTAGTGTAGATCTACACTAAATTAGTGTAGATCTACCCTAAATAAGGGTAATTTAGGGTAGGTCTACACTTATTTAGTGTAGATTTACCTTAATATTAATTAATATTATAGGTAAATTTATCATTTACCTATAATATTAATTATTTAAATTAATTAAAATAATTAATATTATTTAAAATAATTTAAAATATTTAAATTAATTAAAAATAATATAAATAATGGGTCAAAAATAATATGATGGGTCAAAAATAATTATATGTGACCCCATTTAAAATATTTAAATTGATAGGTCAAAAATAATATAAATAATTATAATTAAGGGTCACATGTAATCAATATGGGTCACATATAATATGGGTCACATATCATATGGGTCACATATAATTAATAAAATAATAAGGTCAATATGGGTCACATATAATTTAAACTTAAAATTAATATGGGTCACATATAATTAAATTTATGGCTCACATATTAAATTATATGTGACCCATATTAATTTTAATAATAAATTTAATTATATGTGACCCATATTGATTATATGTGACCCATATTGATTATATGTGACTGTCACATATAATTAAAATAATTAATATTATGGGATATGTCCCATAAAATATTAGAATAATATGGAATAAATTTCAAATAAATTTTTAAAAATTATAATAATATCAAATAAATATTCATAAATTAAAATAATATCAAATAAACATTCATAAATTATAATAATATCAAATAAATATTCAAAAATTATAATAATATCAAATAAATTTGATAAAATATAATCTGATATTTTTAAAATAGCAATAATTAAAAAATAAATTTTATTTTCAAGTGTAAATTAAATGTTTATTTTCAATCGGTTGCTCATTCATGCAGGTGAAATAAATAAATATGGTACGTTCGACAGATCCAGCGTGGCAATATGGTACAGCAATAGATGGTAATAGACTCCAGATTCAATGTAATCTTTGTGGAAAAAAACTGCCGGGAGGAGGTATCACACGATTAAAGGAGCATCTGGCTCATGTAAAGGGAGAGACAAGAGGGTGTCCTAGTGTACCCAGAGAGGTAAAAGAAAATATCAGAGCTAGTTTACAAGCGGCAAAGGGAAAGAAAAAAGCTGAAGTCGATCGTGATAAGGAAATGTATGAGAGAATCCGGAGGCCAGATCCAGAGTTTACATCAGGTGCACCTGAGGATGATGAGGATGAGGATGAGCAGATAGCGAGAGCTATGAGAGAGAGTGCTAGGGAAGCTGTGACGTCGAGATCGGGAAGAAGCCGATTATCGGTTTCGGTCGAGAGGTCCATCCATGCACACTCTGGTGGTGGATCTAGTCATAGGCCACATGTTGTTGATGTTGATGAGGATGTTGAAGCGGTAGTCGGGTTTAAATGAGGCGACATCTGGGAGGGATTATAGGCCGTCTACTAGAGGCCGTACTACAGCCCCCATGGATCCATTCATGTATCGCACTGAAAGCTCCAAACAAACCAAATTGAGTGCAATCTCACTTGCAAAAATGGGGAAGAAGCTTGGAAAATCCATTGCCAAGTTTTTTATATACAACCACATTGAGCCAAGTAGCGCATCATTGCGTACTTCAAAAGCATGATTGATACAAGTATGAAGTTGGTCCAGAGTTAAAAAGCCTTCCATATGAGATATCTGGGCCCTTACTAATGATGATGAGTACGATGAGATAACCGCCATGTACGAGCTTTGAGGATGTATGGGATGAGAGAGGTTGCACAATTATGTGCGATGGATGGACCGGTCCCACAAAGAAGAGCTTGATAAACTTTTGGTTTACTGATGCCGGAATCGTATTTTGAAATCGATTGATGCTTCTAGACACGTAAAGACCCTACCTTTAAACTAATGGATATGGTAGTTCATGAGGTTGGAGCGCGGCCAGTGGTGCTGCATAATGCGACAATCGACAAACTACAAAGCCGGATTAAAACCGATGGCGAAGAGACGTCCACCAGTCGACCCGTGTGCCGCATATATTCTTGAGGATTTAGGAAAGAAAGCAAGCACAACTATTCAAAGGGAAGAACGATTACTTCCTACATACAATGACAAAAGGTCAATTTAATGAGAGCCTTCACGAACAATGAGTTGCTTCGACCTGCGATTACACGTTTTACAACACAGTTCTTAGCCCTACAGAGTTTGGCTAGATATAGGCGTGAGTCAAAAAGCATGGTGTCGCTTAAGAATGGAATCAACATGAAATAGGACTCCCACGGCGAAGAGACTAGCTTGCACCTTGAAGTTCTTGACTTTGATCTACGCAGTGTTGAGATTGGTTGATGGTGATGACAAACCAACAATGGGGTACGTTTATGAGTCAATGGATAAGGTAAAATTGGATATAAAAACTAAATGTCCTACAAAATAAACGAGATACTGGGCGATTATCGACAATAGGTGAGATGCACAATTTCACCAGTACTTGCATGCAGCAAATATAACATGTTGCACAATTATGTAGTGATATTTATTTATTTATTCATTATTTTCATATACTGATGAAATTGCTCATATTTGATGTGTAGCACACTACTTGAATCCACCTTCCAAGATATACACGGCCTTGAAACGACACGATGAAGTGTATACCGGTTTGCTCAATGTAATCCAAAGAATGCTCCACGAGTTGGCGGACGAGAATAAATGTGAGTGATCATAGTATCATACCTTAAAAGTAATAAATCAAATGTCATGTGATATTATCATCTATTTATTGATATGTGCCTTACTGTGTTTCATCTTTATAGATTGACATGTTTCGCAAGAGACATGGGTCATTTGGAACCCCGTTGGCGCAATCCCAAATTAAACACGACAAACCCCGATTGGTGGATGCATTATGGAGGTGATGGTCCGATATTGAGGCGGTAGCAATGAGGGTATTGTGCAAACGTGTTCCTCGTCCAATCAGCTAAGGGAATTGGAGCTCTTTCTCTCTGATTCATACTAAGACAAGGAATAGACTAACTATGGACCGATTGGAAAAGTTAGTCTACTGCCACTACAATATGCGATTAAAGGTCAGGAATATACAGAGGACCAACCGTGGTAAGCAATTACATGAAGTCTTAGATCCTCAATTATATGAAGTCTTACTTACATATTATACTAATTCATCTATCATATTCTACCTTGCAAACGGTGATTATTTTGATCCCATCCAGTTGGATTATATATTCGAGGAGGATGACCCTTTGAATGAATGGATCGAAGAGAGAGAAGAGCCAGTCTTGGATAGTGAGAGCACTGAATGGCTGGACAATGCTGAAAGAGTAGCGGAGCAGCAGGCTTCCCAACCACCGAGGCGGAAAAGAAGATTGAATCGTCATTCAGTGGTTGGATCGATAATGAACGCAACCCGGTAGTGATGATGGGAGTGGTGAGGATGATGGTGGAGGGCATGATGGTGGAGGGGATGTTGGCACTAGTGGTGGAGGGGAGGAAGCTGGTACCTCTGATCTTTATAGAGATATGGCGGCATGGGACGATGACTCGTGCTAACACTTCGACACTCCTACATTTAGAATGGGAGGGTTGAAGGAAGAGAGGCGTCGGGATCATATCAAACACCACCACCACCACAAGATGATACGGATATGGGTTATATGACTTCTAGCTTCGATTCAGGTTTGCAAAATCAAGATTCAAAGAACTAGTAACCTATACTACCACCACAACAAACCTATTCGCCATATGACTTCGTTGGTGATTTTTGGAGGACCGGCCTTTACGTACTTCTCATCGAGCCTCATAATCATGGGTATCAATATGGGCAACATTATAGGCAAAGGCCGGAAAGCTCGCGCACCGATGATGACGATGATCATGAGGGCCAAGAACCACCACGAAATTCAATGTGGCTCTAAAGTAAGTTTTTCATGTACAATTAAATTTATTTTTATCAACATAGCTATTATTTTTGACAATATATAATTTATTTTTGTCAATATATATTGTAATTTACTTTATGCGTGACTGCGTGTCTGCGTCGATCAAATTATGAAATATTGTTAATAAAATAGGCATGTGATCAGCTGATCGAACATAATGTTAGAAGATCTATTACATTAAGTCAAAAATGTGATCTTAAGACAAAAATAAGTTACAAAATAGGGATGTGACTTGGGTTAAGTTACAAAATAGGCATCTTACTTATATATTCATCTAAATAATGCATCAAATAAGTCAAAAATAAAAGCAAAAATAGTTGAAATAAATACAAAATAAATAAATATAATTTTTCAGATTTTTTGGGATTGTCTGGGATTTTTTTGAGATTTAAAAAAAAAAAAACGATTTTTTGAATGTATCACACCGATACATTCAATGTATCGCCGATACATTGAATGTATCGGACGATACCCGGTACGTATCGTCCGAGAGGTCCGGACGATACGTACCGAAAAACCGGTATTTTGACCCTTGGTTTCAAGTCTATGATGAACTTGCACAAACCATCACAAACGGCATTCCTTCATTCTCCTTTTATCAGGGCTGCCCCTAAACTCCCTCCTTTCATGCTCATTCCCAATTCTATCCCTTTTTGTTACTCCACGCATCCAGATTCCTGTATACATCTCAGTAACATATCCTTTTTTCATGTTGTCGCTTCTTCGTGGCCAGCACTTCGCAAGTACAATAATGCACGACTTAATGTCACCTCGTAAAAACATCCTTCCAATCAATTTACTCGTTGATCGTACGACACACTACTCGCCTGTCTCCGCTTTGCCCACCATGCACCTATAATGGTTGAGATGTCCAAAAACCCACTGTCTAACAGTATCATGAAACCCTAATACTAAAATCTATCACATTATGGAACTAACTGAAATTCTATTTTAATCAACTGTGCTCATGTTCATTAAACGTGCGATCCATTTATTGTCTTTATTCAGTTTATTTTCAAACTCCTTAACTATAAACCCTTTCTCCGTATTCTAACTTATCATGTATTTCTATTATCAATTCAATCATAACCAATGCAAAGGACTCAAAGTAAACCACATGAGTCATGCAACCTAACTCCAACGAGAAACTCAGTTGTCTCTCCGGATGCACCTCTTACACTAGTTACCACCCATTAATAATTTCCTAGGCATGCTATCACAGTGTTCACCAGATTATTTCCTTGTCATGCTATCATAGGCTCTCCAAATTGATATTAACATATATATAAATTTTCCCTCTTCTCTCAAAAACTTTTACATAGGTTGACTCTTTACGAAGCTTTGTGAATCTTCATAACATTTTTGAGTGACTTAAAAAGTACGTTGTATCTGGGACTTGAGCGTGTAGCACAATGGAAGGTTGACAATATTGCGACCTCAAGGTCGCAGATTCAAGCCCAGCTTACTTATCAAAAAATAAGTATGTCGCATCTAATTCTCTACCCCATATGGTAGTTTGGATTCTCATTTCTTTTCGTAACTTTACAGTTGAATCGCTATTCTATGCTTCCACACTTGGTTTCAAAGTGGGCTAAGAATAGGGATCCTGGAGCTTCACAGAGAGCACAATGTTTCCATTGGACTACATTATGGAGAGGATTTTCACTTTCGATCAGCTAGAAAGCAGGAAAGTTCGTCCCCATGATTTAATGTCAATTCTGTCATAACCAGTGGGAAATATTAATCACTTGTTCGTAAATTGTCTCTGGTTTAAAAAGATCTGGTTGTTTTTTATTTATCTCTTTAATGTTATTTATAATATACATTTTACATCTTCTCTGATGGATCTTTGGGAGTTTTGGAACATGCCAAGTAATTGAAAAAAAAATCGAGCATATTGTGTTTTTTGGAAGTTACCTGGGTATGGGGAAAGAAAAGAGAGAATATTCCAAGATAAAGCTTTCGACAAAGGTCAAATAATTAGTACAGTAATGTTTTCATATGTGCTTTCAAGGGGTGTCCTTTGCATTCTGAAATCTGATTAAGGAAAAGCCCACAGGGGGACTATTCCGTCCATCAGACCAGTTGGGGAATGGATTGGTTCACCATATATTTTCTTTTGCTTAACCAATTGACACTGCTAAAGCTTTTTTTTATTTATTAGGTTATATTTTCATAGATGACAATAAAACCGGGATCAAACTGAGTGAGGAGCTTAGAAGAAGGGAAAGAAAGAAAAAAAAAAACAAAGCGACAAACAAAGAAGAAGTACAAAAATCTGGGCCCCACGAAGGCGACCTAAAGCCCCAAACAATTACTCTCCCGAAGAAGCCTCGAGCCACTGACGTGTCGCCAATGACCAAGTCTATGACGATCTGCATGTAGTTACTTCTCCCGTCAAAAAGTCTGATATTTCTCTCCTGCCAGATGGACCCAAAAAAAAACACTTGGCAGCAAGCTGAAGATGGATTTAGTGTTTTGAGTGGCCTGCGGTCGCAAAGGATTCAGCCAGTACTTCTTTACAAGAACTAGGAAGACAGCCACTAAACCCCAGGAATTTTCCGAAAGCGTTCCAATTTCAAAACGACCCCGGCCTCCAGGTTAGGATGAACTAGCTTTCCATTACTCATTAAGATTAATGCATCAGGATCAGGGAAACTTTAGCAACATTATTTGTTAGCTAGACCATCCTTCTAGCCCACCATGGAAATTCATCACCAAGTTCAAAAAAGTTAACCAAATCTTATATAATGTAGAAGAAGATGCCTATAATATGCTTTAAGGGAGGGAAATTTTACGCTTGACACCTCAACCAATGGAATAGGCAGAACTAATCTATTAGCAATGGGAAGTGTCTAACTTTTCCTCTTGGGTTTGGGTAATTTTGGTTGTGATCCGGATCCCCATAATGAGTAGCCATAGACATTTGTGGTTAAGGTAATTGTTTTTTTTCTGGGGAATTTTCGTTTAGACTTTAGGAACAAATAGAAGTAGATAATTTACACAATCGAATGATAACAAAAGAAAATGGCTCCAATTGTTGATATTCCTGGCATAAACCCAAACAGGTATTCAAGAATAATTGATCATAGCATGGACTATAAGTGTAATATCCCAATGGTTGGCACAATTCAGGATTTCTCCGTTGTTCTTATAAGGAGCACAGTGCTCTTTCTCCATTTTTCCGACATGTTGCTTATTCGCAATTAGGATGCAAACGGTCCGGACTCGGGTGTTGTTCGGATCGGGGTCTACCCTGAATCAGAAGCTGACTCTAGCACGATTATGTTCCAGCCTCATCCAAACTCACCTGATCCGGCGCTATTAGCAAAATCCCTGTTGGGTCAAGTCAAATTGGGCCAGGTTGGATTGCGGACCTACGTTAAACCCAGGTCGGATCTAGTCTTCTCTAGGCTGGACCCGGAACTGAACCAGAAGACCAGGACCCAATTTAGAGTTGACAAAATGCACATGCGCAAAACAAAAAAAGTCAAGGGTCCCGACCCTCTCAAGTAATTAGAGTTAGGTGGGACCTGTGAGGTAAATATCTTACAGGTTGTGACCTCCCAGGTAAAAATTCTTTTATTTTTCATTCTACATGTTTTTATTTAAATTCGTTTTTTCGGTTTTGATTTCATATAGAAGAGTTAGTCCATGTATTTCACCAAATCACATTATAATACAAGCACATTTCAAACTACTTAGATGCACTATTCTTTTAATGTCAAGCATAGACAAGATAGGTGAAGGTTTCCAATTACACCAAAAATTAGGAAGAGATCAATTGGATAGACTCTATATTCTTTTTTTTATTCTTTCTTTCCCAAAGTTTATACTGAAAAAGACTTGTTCTTTGCAAATTGAATGAACCAGCCAAAACACTAAAAAACTGTGCGATTCACCGGTTCAACCTCAAAAAAATAGAAAACGGTTTTATACAGTCACAAAGGCTTTGCAGGTGCCTGAATGGAAAGAGGCAATGCAAATGGAAATGGAAGCTATTCAAAAAAATGATATTTGGGAACTTATTCCCATACCTCCTCAAAAATGCCCAGTCAGGCGCACATGGGTTATACACAGTGGCATATAAAGCAGATCATATAGAGGGGCAAGGCCCAACTGGTTGCTAAGGACTTCCCACAAACATATGGAATAGACTATAGCAAAACCCTTGGCCCCATGTCAATCTTAATTACACCCACGCACATCTATCCATTACTGCCAACCTTGATTAGCCTTTATTTCAACTTAATGTGAAGGAGGAGAATATGAATTAACTGCCAGGGTTCAGCGTAAGGGGGAGTATGGAAAAGAATGTAAGTTGAAAAAGGCAATATATTGGCCCAAGCAATCTCCTTAAGCATGGTTTGATAGATATAGTAGAGCAGTTTTATATATGGGCTTTTGTTGATACCAAGTAGAAATACAGTCTTTGACTCTTCGTTCATACGAGATAGGAAGGCAGGTTGAACTATTCTTTTGGCATACCTAGATGATATTGATGTGCCTAGGATGAGTTTGGGTTTATAGATCACATAAAGGAAACTTTGAGTCCAGAATTTGACATTAAAGATTTGTCTACAATACTTCCTAGGGATTGAAGTTGCTCGCTCCTCTAAGGGCATCTACATCTCTCAAACGAAGTATGTTCGTGATCTTCTCAGTGAGAATGAAGCTAGATGCTCGGTCAATTTCTCCTCCTATAGAGCAAAAGCATTCCTTCCATGTTGCAAAGGGAGATCTCTTATCTGATGCAGGGTTATAATAGCGTCAAGGTGGGAACTGATAATTTTACCATACCAGGAGAGATATCAATCATGATGTGAGCATAGTTAGTCAATTCATGCATGCTCCATTTAGAGGCAATTCAATGTACATTGTGATACCTAAAGTAAAGTGTTGGTCATGGATTTATGTTTTCTAGATATGGTCACCTAGATATCATTCGTTATTCTAATGCTGATTTGCACATTTGTAGGTGGGAACCTAGTTACATGGAAAAGTAAGAAATAGGCAGTAGATTCTTGCTCTAGAGTATAGAATTGTGGCCCATGTTTGTGTTATCTCTTATAGTTCCTTTCATTTAGGATAGAGCTACTTTACAATCATTTAGTGTCACATTGCCATACATTTCGCTACTTAGGCTCTACTTTACAATCAAACGGTGGATTTGAAAGGACGTCTCAAATAGGTTTAATGCATATTGGATGAAATTGAGGCAAGTTAACGGAGTATTGGGTGACCCAAGAGTTTCACTTATATTGAACGGAAGTTTTTATAAGACGGCGGTTGGATATGCCGTATTATATAGCGTTGAATGTTGGACTACAAAAAAAGCGACAAGTAGATAGAGTACATGCAGCCGAGATGCGTATACTGAGATGGATGTGTGAAGTAACAAGCTAGGATAGAATAAGCAATGAGTACATATTACATAAGAGAAAATTTGAGAGCGACACCGATAAAGAAAAAAATTACTGAGTGTCGCTTGAGGTGGTTTGGACATGTTCATATCGAAGGCCAAAAGTAGACCCTGTACGAAGGGTTGGGACCATGGTACAAAATTTCAGCTGAAATGTTTCGGTTTCGGTCTCCACAAAAACCGAAACGATAACACAAGATTTCAATATTTTTTGTATTGGGTTGAAGTTTTCAGCCAAAACTCAAAATTTCAGCCGAAATTTCGCTTTAAAATTTTGGTTTCTGTTCCCACCGAAACGAAATTCGATATTTTGATCCTTGGTTGAGACTCTACAAGTAAAATGACATAGGAGAAGAGGAAGACCAATGAAGACCTAGATAGAATCCATGAGAAGGGAGATTAAGGATTGTGAAATTACAAAGAACTTACGGCTAATCATAAACGAGTAGGACTCGCAAAGCTGACCCCAAATAAATAGGATAAAGCTATGATGATGATGAATAGATGATGATGATGATTTATGATGGAGCTTGATCTTCCTGCTTCATATTCCAGAACTCTTCACAATGACAAGCAGGTTGCTATTCATGTTGCTATTCATATTGCCTTGAATGTAATCAGGAGAAGCCGAAGCATATTGAAGTTTACATAAATCTTATTAATGAGGATTAATAAGATTGCATCAAGTCTTATCTCTACTCTGAATACTCACATTTCGCGTTAGCTGGCTAACAACTTTACTAAGGCTTTGGACCCCGCCATCTAGAGGTTATTATTGGCAAGCCAGGTATGATGGTATACATGCTCCAGCTTGAGGGGGAGTGTTAAGTGTCAACAGTTGAAAATGGTTAAGAGTGGTAAATTAGAGTTTCATGGAAGCCTTCAGGGCATTTTTGTCTTTCAATTTAATTCAGATGTAGTGCTTGTTGGAAAAATTGAAATGTTGATTCGAAATAATACAGGGAATCGGTCCGAGGCACGAGAAATATCGTTGTCTTTAAACCAATATTTGCCCCCACCACTTCGACAAAGTGGTCACCAACAGGTTACCGGTAAACTGTTTCCAGGATACAACGAACCGGTTGTGTATTCTTGTGAAGGATTTGGCAAATCCAATCACACTATCCGAACACCAAATATTGCAAGAACGCTCCGATAAAGACCTTTAAACACATAACAAGAGAGAGGAAAGAAGACTCTATTATGATGTCTAAAACAATGGTTTTAGATTCCTTAAATAGAAATCAAGTGGTGTGTTAATGCACCATTTTCCTATGAAAAGGTGCTACACACACCCCTTCGGAAAAGACACCACTTTGAAAAGACACTTCTTTTAAAAAGACACACCACTTTGGAAAGACACCTCAATTAAAAAGGCATACCTCTTGGGAAAAAACACCTCAATTAAAAAGACACACCTCTTGGGAAAAGACAAGTTTAATAAACTTTTAAATATCTAACAATCCCCCACTATGTAAAAGTTTAAATATCCAACAATCCCCCACTATTTAAAATTTTGAAATCAGAGCAAAGCCTGAAATATATGTATAAATGAAAATGTCTTACAAACTTGAATTTTCACTTTAGTGGAAATAGCTCAAAGTTTGCCAAGATTTTTAGTGAAACTAAGTCTTGAACTAACAATCTTATACGACAAACCGGAACTATTCCACACATATATTTCATATATTTAGTGTTCAATAAATTGGTTAGCACATTTAAGTCATATGCTAGTACCCTGATTTTCATAAGTGTTTATAAGATAAAGTCATGTCTCATTAAAAGTGGCTCCACCCTCACACTTATATAGGTAGACCTATAAGAAATGCCCCTGTAACTTTAACATCTCAACACATAGTGTTATAGCATCTATTAAGAGCAATGCTCAACCTCCCTATATTCATTACAGGTAAAACACTACCCTTCCTGGGATGTTTATGAAAATTTAATTTTCATCACTGTAGTGCCCCTTTGTCTGCCACGAATTTACGACTTGTTCTTCCCTTTGAACCTAAACATTGACTAAATAAATATTAGGTAAGGTTCCCATCGTAAGTGACTGTTTGGGTAAACGACTTTAAACCCATCCCAATTTTTGTAGATTAATACTTTCTATAATTGCTTATAATTGCAATTATCAACACATAAAGCACTTCTTCAGACATTTTCGTCCGGATCCACAAATCATTTGTTTTCTTATGAATTAACAAGAAAACAAGTTTCATAGAAAATTTTAAAAGTTATGACTTAATCTTTATTGGTACATCTACCAATGGGCCCTTAAGTCACTTCATTTCTCTACCTATATTCCATACAAGCAACATACTAAGTCGGATTTATAGTTACATCTTAACATCTCTTGTAAGATCATGACTCTCTTTATTAATGGAAAATCATTTGATTTAGATTTTCAATCAGTCATCCCTTCATTAGAGAAATATCTTCAAATGATTTAGAATATCAAATCCAAACCCATTACCTTTCAAAGATATTTAAGCAGAATCATTTGACCATCTCTACATGATCCTAGCAATCTTTTCATAACAAGTCGATGTTGCCAAAAGTTTATGGCCAAATCATTGATAATGATTCTAAGTTATGCCCACTCGATCAAGGGCACTTAAGTCCTATATGATTGAGGCCTGATCAACTGATCAATCATAGGACATATTTATGTCCACTAAATCGACCATTTTGTGACAACTTGATGATCAAACAATTGTGTTCTTAAAGGATTATTAATCATTGCAATAAAGTTTCACAAACATAGTCACATCTAATGATGGGTGCCAAAATTCATCTTAACAAAAAATAAAATTATGTCACTTTTGAAAAAATAAATAAATAAATAATTATTTCAATGAATTGACTCCTCCATGAAACAACCCCCCCCCCCCCCCAGGAATAGTAATGAGAAACTAAAAGTGTTCCATAAATCATGATCATGTCAACTTAGCCCACTCAATCATTTTCTTTGTCACTTGGATTGTCAATCTTTATCATTGAAAGGAAACAATTTATAACAAGCATGTACAAGTACACAATCATGTATGCATACATCATACAAAAATGATAATAATAAAATATCTCTTATACGTGACTTACACCATGTGCACAAGTTTCTGTGATGTGCCCACACGCACCTAACACATGTACGTGTGGATGTGTGTTGTGCACACTACATACTCACACATTGTCAATTCCCATAAAAGGGTTAGAACAGCATTCGCCATTAGTGAGGGATAGATAAATAAAGAAGAAACAAAATTGACGTCCAAATCAATTCAAAACCCTTGGATTGAAGAGACACCTGTAACTGAATTAAGAAGTTACAATAGAAACTAGATGTCTCTTTTATATAGTCAAACAAAATGATTTGGAAGCACTGTATCATGCATGTTCCCCATGCCGATCCAACTGGTTAATTCGTCTCCTTGAAATAGGTGACATTCCCACTCGAAACAGTATCAAATCAAAGTGAATCGTCTCCTTCATAGTGAAGGCACCCATAAAAATTAAAATATGATTTCAAACTCTCACAATACAAATATCATATAAAAATTGGTGGTCGGTGGAACCAAGTGTGAGTGGTTAAGTGGATACAAGCACACGGGTGAAGATGACTTCATAGGGACAAGTAAATACACACAATATTGATGTCAAGACACCGGTATCCTTGATGATGAAGAGAGTACCCTACGAAGACACTGTTTGGACCGAACAACTTTAACTTTGTTATATGGCCCTAAATACGGGAACATGAACGTCCAAAAGAGCACAAAGTAGAATCATGTGGAGTTCTACCAACGAGTTCCTCATAAGGCGATACATGACTGAACAATTTGATTGGGAATCTATTTATCAAATAGATTGGAGCTCTAAACACTTCAAACGATTGTAGAAATTTAATATTATGCAAGAATAAATTTTCAACATGCAGTTTAAATCTAGTGAAGAAATTGAATGCACGGGAAAGAATCATGAGTACTTTGGATTCATCCAAAACAGAATATAATACTAGGAACCATTAGTTGAATAGTGCTACAATGTCCAAATATCTAACCGTATTAAATCAAGAGGACCAAATGCAACAAAATCTGATAAATTAAAAGGAAGACTACTTTTTCCAAGACGGTAGTATTACAAGAAAAATTATGCCTTCGTTAAGTCTCATCGCTTGTGATGATCCAGTCAGCCATTCTAGCGGCCAGCCATCAAACGATGCCAATAATATGTAGACAAGTGACATTAAATTAGCCTCAAAATCAAATTTTCAAAGGATATTAAAAATAAGCATACCTCTTTGAATTCGAGGAGTGCCTTGTATTCCCATCGCATTATCATCATCTCCTAAAATTGTCTATAGCCGCTTCTCCAAAATTCAAACTTACTAACACAAATATTGGTTTAAAATTGTTGGAAAAATTGAAATGTTGATTCGAAATAATACAAGGAATCGGTCCGAGGCAAGAGAAATATCGTTGTCTTTAAACCAATATTTGCCCCCACCACTTCGACAAAGTGGTCACCAACAGGTTACCGGCAAACTGTTTCCAGGATACAACGAACCGGTTGTAAGGATTTGGCAAATCCAATCACGCTATCCGAACACCAAATATTGCAAGAACACTCTGATAAAGACTTTTAAACACATAACAAGAGAGAGGGAAGAAGACTCTATTATTATGTCTAAAACAATGGCTTTAGATTCCTTAAATAGAAATCAAGCGGTGTGTTAATGCACCCTTTTCCTATGAAAAGGTGCTACATACATCCCTTCGGAAAAGGCACACCACTTTGGAAAGACACTTCTTTTGAAAAGACACACCACTTTGGAAAGACACCTCAATTGAAAAGACATACCTCTTGTGAAAAGACACCTCAATTAAAAAGACACGCCTCTTGGGAAAAGACAAGTTTAATAAACTTTTAAATATCTAACAGTGCTCTACATATTCTAATAAACTAATGAGAGTAAACAACTCTCAATTTAATTCAGCTGCAGTGCTCTACATATTCTAATAAAATAATGAGACTAAACAACTCAATTTTTGTTTCCTATCTTCTCTTCTTCTCTCTTTCATCTTCTTGTTCCTCATATCTAATCACAAACCCTAATCTGGCCATATTTTCAACCTATCTATGCTTCATAGTTCATTTGCATTTTTTGCTATACTTTATAGGTTTTATTTTCTTTAAAAAAACTATTCATTATATTTCTATCTTTTTTGTATTTATTCTAATTTTTTCCACCTTAGTGGTCTAATGCTCAGCCTCGCACCACTACATTCTAAAACATTGGAATGGGCATGTCCTGCGCTACAAACAAGTTAAAGGGACTCATCTATACCTCACTCATTCTCTTGAAACATCAATGTTTCACCTGAACCTTTTTTTATCAGTATAAAATTATACTAACATTGTCTTGGGTAGGTTAGAACCCTTGACCTAATGTGGTAAAAGTTTATGCCAATGCATCAAGCTGTACTTCTTCCAATCCATCCCTCTTTAAATCATCAAATGATATGAATAGACCAACTAACCTTCTCAGTACTTCATGTTGATCTCAACTTCTTCCAATCTCTTTAAATGACACACTACATGCTCTAGTGGAAAGAAATAAAGTTAGAGGGGGGGACAGAGAGAGAGAGAAAGAGAGAAGATTGTTCCAATATGAAAAAATGTTCATAAGAAAGCAGCTCAAAAGGTAGAAGACGTCCTTCACTCCTTCCATGGTAAATCATAGTCCATAATAAATCATCTTCTTGAGAAAATGGATTCACAATTGACAGCTTAGAAAATATACAGCAGATAATGCAGAATTGATGACTACGCTGAAGCCATCTCAAAACCCCGACGTAAAAGGATGGTTAAGCGTCCAGTTGACAGCCGGGTATAAAAATCATGTCAGATCTTCTTACCAATCCAACCCAAGCCCAGATGATATAGAGAATTAGCGTCAGGTTGGCAGTCGGATAAAATTCTCGTCGAATCACTATGGCAACTAATGCAACAAATTCCCAGGAAATGGGATAAGGCGATGATGAAGTTGAGTATGAAGATGATGATCACGAAAAAAAATCTGCTAGTTTAGGAGGAAATAACTTTATATCAAAGAGGAACAATTCCTTTTTCCCCTTAAACATAAAGTTGTTGTTACATTGTTCCTACAAAGAAAATTGCATTCAAATATGCCATTCCAGAACTAAATAAATACCCAACATTCAAAGGTTCCAAACACTGTTTTCTACAAATAAAGACTCAGTTTCAGAAAAATGGTATATAATAATGGGAAAATCAAAGAAAACATGCCTTCACCAACGAAATAATGAAGGAATCTACTTACTTTAACATAATTCATAAGTGGAACAGTCTTCCGTAACATAAGGCACACAACAACCTAACAACACAAAAAAATTATGTCACTAAAGAACCGATTTTACTATCCAAGACATAAATAATCAAGACAACCCTTATTCCCACATAGGAAAAAAGAACAAGCACAAGGAGAAAATAATAGAAGCAAAAATCCCAATTTACCTTGCTAAAGTAGCCTGCTAGTAAGGTACTATGCGACCGGTTTGGTTCAAGAAAAGAGAAAAGTAAGTTCATCAACTGCAACAGTGAAATGCTAGTTTAGGAGCTTAAAACCTCAAGTTATTACTAAAACAAATTCTATCATTAAAAGGATGTATCACAATGAGCATGGCAAAATTGTACCTCTTCATCATCCACTAGGGTCTTGAAGATAACATCAACTTCACAAGTAAACACCTCACATGCAATGAAAGGAAACCTAAATCATGAAATAGGTGAACCCACAAGAAAAAGAATAAGTAATAAATATAAATAAATAAACCTAACTTAATTTTTGAACATGAAAGCATAGCCACTAAAACGATGGGAAGAAGACCACGCAAAAGAATTCCGAACAAAAAATTCCCATTGGTTCCAGTGACATACTTGAAGGTCCGCTTGCTTTCAGCATCCTCTGGAGCGTCTTCCACAATATATCGCAGCAGCTGCTCCACCTGAGCTCTATCACGAAGACTGAAAAAGTGCAAAAGCATAATAAGTTTTTGTATTCTATTAATCAGTGCTTGAGAAAGAAGAATATAGTGGGAGAGATTACAAATCACAAATGAATTTTCAGTCCATAAGAATCAATTGCCAACAACCACATACGATCTTAAAGAGAGAGAGAGCTACCCACACTTGGCTGGTCATTATTTTATTATTTTATCGGAAAATCGCTATAATTTTATTAAAAAATAACAAAGATTATAGCAGATTAAAGGAGTCTAGTGAGAAGCTCAACCGAAAAAAGGAAGAAAGAGGAAAAAAAACTATACAAACAGTACAACAGGGGGACCCAAAAAGATGAAACAACAAACAAACAGTCCCCACAACATCTGACTAGCACCTAGGGGGGGGGGCTAAGAAGATCCCATTCTCTGAGAAGCTCATCCATCGAGGATACCAAACATTTGGGAGAAGCCATACACCATCCAGCGAGATCATCAAACACCAAGTTTATCACTGCATTGCATGTTCCATGCTTCACGTCAAAAACCCTCCTCTCACACCCTCATTCGCAAAATGGGTAGTCACAAGTGCGATGTAGTCTGAATTCCTTGTATAGAAAAACATCACTTTCATACACTCTAACAACTTACAAAACTCAGCAAAAGAAACTACCTAAAAACAAACAATTGTTTCTAATTCACCCATGATCTTATAATGTGAATATCAATTCTAACCCTAAAATTCCTGTGCATATTAGCATACCTAACTACCCTTGACTTTATTGTAAATGCCTGACGTATGCCTAACCACCTTAAATCTCAATCAAAATGGAATTCCACGAAGTATTTTATGACCATATTGGAAAGAGATATAAAGCAGTTTAAATTTTCTCCTTTAACCAGGGTTGACTAGATGATATGCTGATTTTAGGAGTACTCAATGACCTTTTTTTTTTTTGATACGGTCATTCGGCCGAGAGGCCCGAGACAGCCTAGAGAACCGAGGAGCAGGCACGCACGCACATGTGACAATTGCGGAGCAGTGTGAGGGAGCACCAACTATAGTTGTGCGGGTTAACTAACAGAACCCAACCCACACCCTGTAAAGACAAGGGTGGGAAAGAGCGTGGATGACAAGAATCGGACCCACGACCTACTCCCTCACATTGGAGGGAGCGTACCAACTAGGATAATGCCTCTTTGGTGTGTACTCAATGACTTTGATTGCAAGGATAAGCCCATTATAGAATAAACCTAAAGAATACTGACATAGTTATTATGCAACATGTGTCATTTTGCAGCTTAGTTTTGACTTTTACTCGGAAGTTGGGAACCTTATAAATGCAACATTTCTTTTCATCATGGATTATTTGTTTACATAATAAGCTTATGATGTATCCTAAGTATAATGTATACATGAGTAGATTGATCCAGACCATCCAGGTTGTAGGTCACCAAATCGTTGAAATAGAACCAAAAAAAAATTCACCTCAACCACAAGTCCTACCTTTCCAATCTAAGGACCTCTGTTGTTTACTATCCATTCAATTAAATATGTTGGTAATATGGCTAGGATCATTGGACCAAGACAACATTTGCGCTGCAGAAAATACACTGAGATGGTCCAGTGTGTGTCGTATGTGCAGCAGGAGGTCTGGTATGCACTAAGGTATTGTATACAGTGCTTTAAGTAAAATTAATTAAGTTTATAATTTAAATATGGGCAACACTAATATCACCCACTTCATTGTGAGGTTAGCATTGTCCTTAGACAATAACACCTTCATTAAAAGGCATTTTTGTAAAATTAGTAGGGGTAGTTTAGTAAACTTGAACTAGATAATCAATGAGGTGTTTGCAATAAGTGAGGTGTATGTAATTGCAATAAATTAGGTGTCCTCTTTTATTGCAAAACCTCATTTATTATCTAGTTCAACTTTACCAAATTACCTATAATGACTTTACGAAAAATACCCTTCAACGAGGGTGTTATTGTCAGAGGACAATGCTAACCTCACTATGAAGTGGGAAAGGTCAGCATTGCCCTTTAAATATAGGCAATATACAGTTTCAAGGTTAATACAAAATGAACTTTAAATTTCCATTAGCTATTCGGAAATGCTTATAAGAAATTCTAACTTTAAGGAACTGCACACTTTTTACACAAACACAAAAGCATTACCATATATTGATACAAGAAATGGCATATTAGCACATTCAAAAGTAAACTTCCGGACAAACAAAACGTTAACACCAGTTTAATAAAATGATTCTTTCTCATGGACCTGGCAGGGTCACACTATGACATTGATAGACCAACTTCAGACTTTCAGAGTCAATACTGAGTTGGAGAATATGCCTAAAATTACAGCATGAATATATAAGTGAAAATAAAAATATATATATTACAAATTTATAAGTCGGCTGTTTAAAGCTTTGCATTCTTGGATTATTTCTTCCTCATCCAGAAGCTCTTCCAAAGTGAAGCTTTCTTTGTCCAAAACTGATTCCACCTACAAAAAAAAGCATGTACAAATAGATAAGAACAGATAAAGGATGCAAGTATCATGCATCCACACTTGAAAACCTATGACAACTAGACCATTCAATCCCCCTGGAGTACCCATTTCCGACACAACATAACATGGGTACAGGTACGAGATACCTGTCAAATACCGATCAGCAATACAAAAAAAAAAAGTAACAAAAGTTGGTTAGATATTCAAATTTTCATAACATAGCCTTGATCTTGTACCCTTAGATAATGAAAAAGCAAGCCAAAAAACAAATAGAGTTGTACCTGCCACCACTAATTGAATTAGGGCCACATAATTAAAAATGACAGACAAGAACAAGAATGTCTGTTCTTCCAATGTTTGTGCATTTCCACAAGAACTAATAATATTTATGAGAGAGAGAGAGAGAGATTGATTCTGCTCACCTATATCAGTAGATGGTACCCCTCACCAGTATACTTTTAGGCCATGTGGTTGGCCAATCTACTTCGTCCAAGTGGTTAGATATCATGCGAACTTTACTTAGCCCAAAAAATATACCCACCAGGTTATCGCTACCATCCAATCCAAGCACTTCAATATAGATACCATGTCAGCTATGAACAACGGTCTATATTAAAGAGCCAAGACCAAATGGTTAGAACCCCTTTGATGGGGCTAACATCAGTTCACACGGCAATTTGCAACTTGGACCACTTAAACTGGTAAAGAATGTGTGCCAAGTGTCAAAACAAGGGCACTTGTGAGTGTTCCATCTATTGATGTACGTGATGCCCCATTGCCTCAAAGGAGATAGATTGGATAAGCCATAACAGAATCCCAATAAACTACAAATTTAGAACTTTAAAAATAAATATTTTAAGCCAACAAAAAATATAGAAGTTGGTAATGAAAACTATCGTCATTTTCATTTATAGCAAGGGTATATTTGCTGTAAAACGCAGATATTTTTTATAGACACAAGTGATGGTCACGGCCACAAATTCTGGTCTGGCAGGTCAAAACAACAAACGATTTTCGTCGCTTAAATCCATGAAGGATCTACCCTCAGCTTCCGCTTTTCGCTGACTATATCCCTCGCATATATCTGTCTATAATAAGTGCGTTTTACAACAAAACTTTAGCAACTCGTCATAAGCTAATCGAAACCCTAATTTGTTTCTTCCAATTGAATTAAACAAAACAAAGCATCATATTCAAACGAAAAAAATACAACACAAAAATAGAGTAAAATAAAATATTTGCTAGGGTTTTACTTACAGGAGAAGATGCGGAAAGAGTAGGTATGCGCCAGAACATCTTGATATGCGTTTTTGCTAGAAAACGAGCTGGAAGTAGTTGCTTTGGAGATCTGAACACCCTATAAAGCAAAGAAAATTGCCCTAGAAAACGGGAAAAGTGCCCTAGTAACGAAAAACGAGCCCAAATAAGCCGATTGTGTATGAAAGCGATACCCTAAATTTAGGGAACTGTAGAGAGATAAAGACAGTGAGAGAGAGGATCGAAGGGAAAGGAGACGGAGATCAAAAGCTCCCAAAAAAACCCAACCCCTGCCTGCTGCGGCTTAGGCGATGATGCTGATGGAGGTTGCAAAAGTACAAAAGGGGTCGGATTTCGCGAAATGAGGATGTCACTAACTTACTATTATTATGAAGCTCAGGGTATTGATACATAGTACACGGAAGACAATGAATCGGCTTAAAACAAGCAACTTAAAAGTTGTCGAAAATGACCCTGTACGTACGTACAAATACAATTGGCGCGCCACCCGCCTCTCGGTTAGATTTTGATTTTTCAGTTTGTATTCGGTACACGGGACGTGTGCTGGTAGTAAATAGTAGGGTTCACGTTAAAAGGTCCGATTATATTCGGACCGCTTGAGATCAGCCCATACCCGGCCTGATTACTAATCTGGACGGGCTGGCCTGACATATTTTTCAATCGGTCCTGTATACCTCAACCCATAATCAGCCCATTCCGGGATAAGACTGGCAGAGATTTGGGCCGCCCATCAATTTCTATGTAACTTATATAGAGATGATCTCAAATGATCAAGCAAGACCAGCTTAAACAGACCAAATTTTAATCGGGTTGTTGGGACTAGCCCATATGCATCCCGACATACTAATTGGTCGGGCCGACTTGTTTTATATTTTGGCCTACCTACCTTAGCCCATACCCAGCTCATTCAAGACAGGCCAGGTTCAAGCTCGACCCATTGAGGCCCCTAATAAATAATAGAGCCTCACATAAGGGTGATAGCCTAAAAATGGCACAAAATGAACTATTGTGGGGAAGAGTGCGGTTGCACAAGCTCTAAGCCTAGGGGTGTTGGGTTGGGCTGGGTTGAGCTAGGTTTGAGTCGGGTCGTAAATTGGTAGATTATAACCAGGGCTTTTGGAACTGGCTCATATCTTGTTCAACTTACTAATGGATTGGGCCGAGCCAGGCTGTTTATATGAATCGGGCGTACTTACCGTTGTCCTTACTCAGGCCATGATGGGTTGGATCAAGATGGACCAAAGGCCAACGCAATAATCTTTATATAAAGGGTCTCATTTGGTCGGGTCAACCTGCGTTTGGGTCAATTTTTAATCAGGCTTCTGAAGATAGTCTATGCTCAACTCAAGTTATTAATTGGATCAAGCCAACTCATTTATATATCAGGCTTACCTACACCTATCTCCCTCATGGTCAGACTAAGTTCAAGCCAAAAGGAGCCAATTTTTAATTGGGCTTTTCAAACTGGACTGTACTTTGCTCGAGTTAGTAATTGGGTTGGGACAACCCATTTATATATTGACCTTACCTACATTAGCTCAAACCTGGCTCGTGGTGGGCCGGGCTCAAGCCCAACCCTTCTAGACCCCTATCTATGCCTTGGTACTCCAACTACCCGCCCAATCATGCTCACTCCCCACCATAGCAGGACTGCAGTTGGGCTACCTCTTTCAAGCCAAAGAGCAGTATTTCACTCCATTGGGGAACTACTTTTATGTTTGGTAACACAGATCTTTGCCTCATTTGTTGTGATAGTAAGTTATTTTAAGCGATAAAACTGCTCTTTGTTAAAGCAGATTTTATCTACTCTGGCAAGGGCAAGCATAGAGTTTTTCTACTCTTATAAGAGCTAACTCAAATTTGCATGTCCAATATAAAACTTTTGCAACTTTTCATGTGTCCCAAAATTTAAAGGTAGCTCTAAACGCACCCATGCGTTCTCTAAAGGCACCTACGTTAGAGAACCCTTAAAACCCATGGTTTGGGTTGGATCATATGAAGGAGACCATATTTCACCATGATCTTCTACACAATGGATTTTGAGACCATGTCGCACATATAATACCGTTAATTTTTTATTTCACATGTTACAAATCTCCAAAATATGGCCCTAAAATCACGTTTGAGTGTGATGTGTACCATTGCACACAAGGTATACTTTTTTGTGATATGTGACATATGGAATAAAAAAAATAACCATTTGATAAGTGAGACATGGTCTCAAGATCCTTTGTGTAAGAGATCGGGGTGACACATATCCTCCATCATCCGATCCAACTCAATTAACGGTTTTTAAGGTCGCGAGTGCTTTCTGGGATGGGTGCGATCATAGCTGCCCAAAATTTAATGGTGTAGTACGACCATGTACCTAATACCAACTTGTTTTGAAAAAAGTATCCTTTCATTGGAGGAAGTGATATATGTTGTTCGGTGAGTGACCAAGTGTACGTGCATTACGCATCACAAGTACCTTGAGACATGTGCAGACTTTATGCAGAGGTCCGCACGTCTCAATCTTTGTGGCACAGCATTAGGTGCATGAGTGATTCAAGAATATGAATCTTTCTGGCACATGTCGTGCACTAGCAATTGTTTTAAGGCTTGATTTTGATCATGCACATTTTCCACGCCACCAGTCATCACTAACTCATATATTTGACCTTTTCATAACTCTTCATACAAAATAAAATATGTGAGTGCCTCTATTAGCGCCTAAGCAATATCTAAAATTATCTATGTGTGCAACCCTTTCAAAATCACCGTTGCTTCAATTTAATGTTAGAGATTGCATTATACCCCGATCTTCTACACAATAGATCTCGAGATTATGTCGCACATATCAAACAATCAATTTTTTATTCTACATATCTTAAATATCCAAAAAATGCCCCTTGAATCCTATAACACATATCACCCTCAAATATGATTTTATGAACATTTTTTTGGATATGTGACATGTAGAAAAAAAAAAACAAAGCGTCTCAAGATCCTTTGTGTGGAAGATCGGGGTGAAATACGATCTTCATCATCTGATCTAAAGCAATCAATAATTTTGAAGGGGTTTCTGACGTGGGCGCTTTTAAAGATTGCATGGCCGCTAATAGAGGTACCCAAAATTTGTCGATGGATTTCTTATAGGGAGCTACAACTTGCACACGAGTTTTGTACTTTGACACATGGGCTAAAAAGAAAGACTTGGTACTTTTAGGACATGTGCGATGTGAAACAATATCCAAGCCATCTGATTTGAAGGCCAAGACATAAAAGATCGTTGATGTCAAAGATTGGCACGAAATACAATCTCTATCATTTGATTTAACACAGTCAAAAGCCAAACATGTTATTTAATGGTTGAGTGTGTAAAATCAGATGATTGCAACTGTATTTCGTCCCAATTTGTGTGCTAGTAATAGTTCCCTTTTTTATATTGTTGTAGTTTATAAATCATAGAGTAGGAAAAACATCTTTTTTTTAAAAAAAATTTGGGACTTTTTGGATTTTACCTCACAAAGTTCTACTGCATATGAATAAATTGCGTAGTCTTTAATTTACACCCAATTTTGTTATGCAACAATCAGTTCCTCCAAATGTAGAGAATTCGAAAAGGCTGCGTCAAATTTAGGCATTTCAAATTCATAATTTGAAATATTTAGATTTGCAAATCTCTTGTCTAGATGTTTAAGCATTGCATTAGGATTTGGTCCAAGGACTTATAGATACTTCATTTGCCTATTATTTTTTTATAAAAATAATTTATATTTCATTGGTTTCCTTCATTCTATATAGGGGTGGAAGTTTTGTGAGGCAAACCAAAATCGGAACTGAAAATTTCGATTTTGGTGTCAATTCACCTAAAATCGAACCATAATCGAAATGTTTTGAGTTCTGTTAACCGAACTCTCCACCCCCTGAACCAAAACAGAAATTTTTTGAATATATATATTCGATTTTTTAGCTTAGGGTCGGTTTTCATTTTATTGGAAATTGATTTATCTTGTTTGATAATATGGAAGTATAATTATATTGGTGGAATAAAAATTGTGTTATAAAATTAAAGTTTGACCAAATATCAAACTTTGACCACAGATAAAAAATTTCATTACCAAAATACAAATAATACAATAATAAGCATTATCTACTGTCAAGATACACTTCTCAAATTTTGACTAAAGTCAAATTTGAACTAAAAGTCAACTTTGACCAATAAAAATAAGATAATATATTTTAAAGTTATAAATTAAATAATTATATATATTTTTAATTATAGTATTCCATTAATTACAATTTATAACTTTTTATAGAAAATCGAACTTTGAAAATAGTCAAACTTTGACTAAAGAAAAATTACACTGATACAATATAAATTGATATAGTTGTAGACTCTATCTATAAGCAGGTTTCGAGTTTGACCCAAAATAAATTATGTGTGAGAGTCAAAATTTGACCAAAAGTCAAAGTTTAACCTTTTAGTCAAACTTTGACCAATAAAAAATGAGACAATATATTTTAAAGTTAAAAATTAAATAATGATAAATATTTTTAATTATAATATTCTACTAATTAAAATTTATAACTTTTTATAGAAAATCAAACTTTGACAAGAAGTCAAACTTTGACCAAGAAAAAATTGAACTGATACGATAAAAATTTATGTAGTAGTAGCCTCTATCTATAAGCAGGTTTCGAGTTTGACTCAAAATAAGTTTTGTGAAAAGTCAAAGTTTGACCAAAAGTCAAACTTCGACCACTAAAAATGAGGCAATGTATTTTAAAGTTACAAATTAAACAATGAGAAATATTTTTAATTATAGTAATCCACTAATTAAAATTTATAACTTTAAAAAAAAAATTTGAACTTTGACAATTAGTCAAACTTTGATCAAAGAAAAATTACACTGATACGGTATAAATTTATATAGTAGTTGACTCTATCTATAAGCAGG
This sequence comes from Chloranthus sessilifolius, assembly GCA_021018995.1. Classification (NCBI taxonomy): domain Eukaryota; kingdom Viridiplantae; phylum Streptophyta; class Magnoliopsida; order Chloranthales; family Chloranthaceae; genus Chloranthus; species Chloranthus sessilifolius. The sequence goes on from CM037587.1 coordinate 135,533,820, forward strand.
TTTTGAGTTTGATTAAAAATAAATTCTGTAAAAGTCAAAGTTTGACCAAAAGTGACCAAAAGTCAAAGTTTGACTAATAAAATTGAGATTCTAGTATCACATTATAGATTAACATAATTTTTTTTGCTATCAAATTGTAGGAGTCAATTTAATAAAAAGTAAAATTTTAATTAAAAATCAAAGTTTGACTTTGAAGTCAACCTTTGACCCTCGGTTAGGATGCCTCATGCCCAACCCAACCGGATCAGTCAAACTTAAAAGTACTTGACTCAGGTGGGTCGAGTATCAGATTGAACTGTACCTATGATAGCACTGAGTAATAACTTTTTATTCATAAAACATGACCAATTATATGATGATGTAAGATTTGGATTTTCAAATAATACCTAGGAGGTGTTATTTACAAATCCATTTTTTTACATACAGACATGAATTTCTAAATTCTGATGGATTTTCCAAATCCAAACACAAAAATGTAAAACCAAATGGTGGATTTGGATTTAGGAGATCCCAATCCAAATCCACGTTCCCAAACGCAACCAAAGTTCTCTTTCATGGCTTATTAATTTTGTTTATTACTTTGTTCATATCCATGAAATTTCAAAATTAAGAATTCATAAATTATATTTTTCTATTTATGTTTCTTAGTTGTTTAAGTTATTTGTTTATAAATATTGATTTCCAAAAGCTATAATATTTTATTCCATAAGCACTTAAAAGCTATAATAGGGTTCACTCTAGGTCCAATCATAGGTAAGCTGAATTCCTTGAGGATGAACAGTAAGAAGCCATCAGTAATTGAGATTGAGTTTACTCTTATTGGAATTTGCTACAAACGGTTAAATGAAAGTAATGATTTGGAAGAAGATACATTTAGGTGCGCTTATAAGGTTCAATTTGAAGGTTTACATGCTATTGTGAAGAAACTAGACCACGTAGGACATAATTGTGAACTAGAATTCAAGGTATTCTTCCCTCTTATCAATTTTGATGTACATCTTTTATCCATTTTGTTTATGTTTTCAATTATACATGTAGAATGAGGTGTATTTGATGGGTAAAATTAGGAATGCAGATGCGATTTACCAAACCAAAATCGAAAATGTTGGTTTTTGGTTGGTTATTTTTTTTAAAACTGAAATATGAATATTTCTTTTTTTTTTGTTCTTTTTCAAATTTTTAATGTATTTTTTTCAGTGTCACCTTGTTTTCCAAGACTTTGGTTTTCAATTTTTTGCAGACAAAATTGAAACCAAACCGAACCAAAATATGTTTAGTTTGAATCGATCCGGGGCCGGTTCGGTTTCCTAGATTTTCGATCCAATTTCAGGTCAAACCTTGCATCCCTAGGTAGAATTGGACATTCGAATAAAATTTTGGGTAGCTTTAAATGCACACACTGAATCTTACTGGGCACCTATGCTAAAAATCGTTGATTGCTTAAAATTAGACGATGGAGATCATTTTTGTTAGGTCCCATGAAATCTAGATCGTTGATCAATCGCCTACCATCACATGATTATCGAGATAAGTGCCGCTAGGCTAGTGATCACCTTGATCATTGTGGATTTCTTACGGGCATCCATTACCCAATCATTGGCTTTAGTGCCCTTGGATCAATTGTAGTGCTATCACCACATACAACTTTTTCTACATACAAATGGGATGTTAAGCCCATATATATAGACTGTTCGGATATACCGTCAATGTTCAATAAAAAATAGTCATCTTTAATCACGTAATAGTCAGTCATTAATTACAATTAAACACATAATTATAACAGACTAATGCATAATGAAATTCTTAATCTCTATTGATGAAGTCGCATGACCACATGTACCAACATCTCCCACTTGGTTATAGAAGTCGAATCAATATTTCATAACGTCTTTGCCATTGTAGGATTTATTACGTTTCATCGGTCATGACGCTTTACACGCCAAAAGCAAATTTACCTATCATGAGTATGAGGTTTTGTACGCCAAAGCAAATTTATCCATCATGATAAAACTTATTTCAATCGTGAAGTTTTGAACCCCCAAAGCGGATTTTCCTATCATGATAAAAATTATCCCAGTCATGAGGTTATGTACGCCGAAGCGGATTTACCCATTATGACACAAAATTTTCTTATTATTGGGTCTTATTCACTACATTACTAGGTAATTTGTGTACCATCGAATTATTTCTGTACACTATCTTCTACCATTATACAAACTTGTACATTAATTTAAAATAAAAAAAATATCTTTGATCATGGATATTTACACGCTAAAAACGGATTTAATCAATTATGATAAAATTTCAAGTGCCTTGGAATTAACAGACTTAGGCATCCCCAAGTCCAACAAAATTTCATACTTATACCTTTTAATAGAGGATCAATAGTTAATAGAAGGTATATGACGTGTAAGCACTTTACCCTTATAAACTACATCCAAGATGCAGTATCATCTATTCACAAAGTATGCACACAAGTCCGTCAGTTATGCCAACTTCAAGTTTTTATGAAGTGTCTTATCTAGACGACCTGAAAAATCAGCATTACGCTATATTTTTCTTACTCAATATGAGTATTTAGGTAAACAAAATCCCAACAACTCCAAATAGGAGAATATAATTTGATGTGAATTATGTTTTTTATATCCTTATTCTCAACATAATAATAACTTAAGTTGGTCAATTAGCAATGAAATTTTTACTATTTAGATTTTTTATCATGCTAAAACAATGATCATTTAGTTCAATCAAATTAAATGATTATAGTTGATCAAAACAAACTACTTTCCTAATTATAAACTCTCACTTTTTGATAAATAAATGCTCCCATATTTTTAATCACTCTCACTTTTTTATGGGTACTCCACTTATTCACACGTCTCTAATAACATATATCATGTGTCCAAGATAGCCATTAATTAGCAGTAATATTTTATACTTATCAATACATGCCCATAGCACATATTACGTACACATTATATTTTTCATTATGTTATCTCTAATACTTTTTATAAGTATTTAACCTCTGATGTTCAATCATATCAAATAACTAATACATGTATTGACATAATAAAAAATTATAACTATGACATAATCAATAAAATAACACATAAGACATATATCCAATTTATAAATGATCTTTGACCTCATAATTAATTTGTGGATTATGCATCTAATGATTCAAATCCGACATTAGAAATCTAACAGTTGAGATATGAAAATATATTCGTTACTTCACATGCTATAAAAGAATGCAAACGTTTATAGGCGATTAGTCATCTAATAAATCTCACACATAATAATAATTAGCCAGTAAAATCTATTTTCTTGTAAGAAATAGGTTTTCTATTTCAATTCTTTCCTAATTGGGTTATTTAGCCTCAATTAGATATGGAGGCTCATCCAAACGGCTAATTGAGTTATTTATCCACAATTAACAATAATATTTAATTTCCAATGTTTTCATGCAATTTAAAAAATAAAAAATTATATATATAAAAATATACTTTAATGGAAAAAATAAATAATACAAATTTTAAATCAATGAGAATTAAATCGAATTTACACATAGCATGAGGGTATGTGCAATGCGCCAATTTATCCATCATCATCATTAATATTCAATCTGAGAGAAGTGCGAGGCCTACATGGCCACATTCACACTTACATCTCTCGCTTGGCCAAATGAGCCGATAAGCTTGTTTAACTAAAGTGAATTGTATTTGATTGGCTCGATAACTACGATTTGTAAATTGAACTTGACTCAACTTGTTGTGATTTGAATTTCATATTTTTAATACACCTAAATTATATATATGTGTTTAATAAAGTATTCATCGCATGCCTTGACTTTTCAAAGTATTTTAACTAAAAATACATATTTTGGTTTTTCAAGCTCTTATATTTATTTTTTTCATTAATAGACATAGGTTGTGTAATAATCTACTGGTTAAAGGCTTGAGTTCTAGGCAACAAGTTTAGGGATCAAACTTTGTTATGTGTGTTCTAAACCTCTATTTTAGATTTTGAGGCATATACACCATTCTTTGGTGTGTTAGCTTAATACTGGATAATCTTTAAAATGTTATAAATAAGTGTCTTACAGAAAATCTTAAATCATAATTTTTTTTTAAGTTCTTCTTAATAATAGAACTGTTAGAAACCCCTACCTTTTCTAGAATCTTTCTTTTAAAAGATCGATAAGACGTTGACATATATTCTTAAGCAGCCTTCGCTTCTTTTTAAACGTTGAGGCTTATACACCATTTCTTGGTGTGTTAGCTTAACACCGGATAATCTCGAAAATATTATAAATAAGTGTCTTACAGAGAATCCTAAATCACAATCTCATTTAGAGTTTTTCTTAAGAATAGAGCTATTAGAAACCCTTATCCTTCTAGAACCTTTCTTTTGAAAGATCAAACATATATTCTCAAGCAACCTTCGCCTCTTTTATAATCATCATCGTTGTTGGGATCTCGATCTAATCATAGTGATACGATCAATCTAAGTATGGAGAAATCATGTTTTCATTTAACTTAAAATATTTATTTTTAAATGAATTTTATGTAAATTAGTGTGTTTATTTCATGAATAATGATTGCATAATTAAATGAGATATATGCTATAATTAGTGATATTTAATATTGATAATTTTGATTAAAAAGAAGACGGATGAAACCCCATCATGTGATTTGATGCATTTTAAGGTGTGCTCACGAATTGGAGTCAATCGATTGATTATGGGAATTCAATCGATTGAGTCTGAATAATTAATGGTAATGAAATTATTTTGAAAATGTACAAATTGGATTCAATCGATTGATTCTGAGAATTCAATTGATTGAGTTTGAATAATTACTGGTAATGAAATTGTTTTGAAAATGTACGAATTGAAGTCAATAGATTGATTCTGAGAATTCAATCGATTAAGCTTGAACAGATACTGATAAATAATATTGTTTTGGGAAAATGCACAAATTTGAGTCAATGAATTGATTCCGAGAAATCAATCCATTGAGCCTGAATACGAATTCAATAGATTAAGTCGAACTCAATAGATTGAGTCTGAATACAAACTCAATAGATTGAGTCTGAACACGAACTCAATAGATTGATTATGAGAAATCAATAAATTAAGTTTGAACACGAAATCAGTAGATTGAGTATGGGCAGTTAAGTTCTATATTCAGTTCTTCTCTTAACAGTGTGATTAAATGTCATTATTTATGTATCATGATCATATTATATGCACTTCAATATTTATGCATCATGATTGTGTACACTTCAATATTTATGTATCATGACTAAATGCACTTAAATACTTATATATTATGATCTTACTCATATGCACTTTATATGTTCCTTGATGATCTATAAATGCGCAATCAAAACATGTAAAACATGACGAAATGTCGAGCAATGATTAATGAGTATTAGACCCGACATTTTATACATGATGGAGTTTAAAAAGATATTAGAGCCAATATCTTATGCTTGATGAGGTCTAACTAAACACGATTAAGAAGTATTGGACCCAACATCTTGTATCTGATGGAATCTAAGAAGGTATTAGACCTAACATCTTCTGTATGACGGAGTCTAACTAACAAGAACATGATGTGCATGATTAAACCCAACGTCTCGAGTGAGACAGAGTTTGACGTACAATAAATGATATGATTGATTAGATCCAACGTCTTGAGCATGACATAATCTAAATAAACAAGTGATAAGCATGGTTATGACCCAATGTCTTGAGCGAGACGAAGTCTAACGTGCATTAAATGACAAGAAAGATGAAATTAAAAAAAATGATGTATTCATGCAATATTGATTTTCATGTTTATGTTCAGTTCAATTCAGTTTTTTGAGATTATATATGGCACAAGCACACTCACATGAAATATACATAAATATTCATATGACTATGATTGATATTTTATGCTTCAATGAATTACATGTCTAGTCCATACATGTGTAAACTTACACTCCTTATTGATGTGAGTAGTCAGATGAGACATATGTAATTGAAGAAAACATATTAGTCTATGGTGATGAGATTGCATATGGTGCTTTGGAACCTGAAATGAATGGTGATGAAGGCTTTGTGGCCTAATTTTTTATTTTCCTTTTTAGTTATTATTACTGATTTTTAAATAAATGAGATAATAATCAGTTAATATTTTTTTATTACTGTTTAAGCTTTAATGATGTTGGACTTTGTTATTAGAATAAAAACATTATTATGAGTTTTATTTTGATTAATTAATATTATAAAGAAATTTTATCTTTCGCTATTTAAAGCGCTTTTATTGTCTTATTATGTTTCTATGATTTACGATACGAAGGTACGGTCTAAAATCTTACAATCAAAAGGTTGTAAGATTTCAGGTCGCTACACAACTAGTTTGTTGAAATCAAGCCAAGACTTGAATAGGCACATGTCATGCACCACTAAATTTTTTTCATACACAACTTAAAACCAAGCCATTTTAATCCGAGTTTGACTTAACTTGATCCAATAAGGTTATCAAAATCTTACTCAAGCCTCATTTGTCAACTTATCATACTAGGCACATTAATTATATTAGAAATTTTATTTAAATAAATTAGTTTCTCAAACATTTTAACCAATCATAGTATCCTACCCATTAAGAAAATACAAACGATTATAATGAGACATAAATATACTGGCTATGATCTTATTTATCCATCATATTAATCATGCTATATTAAATCTCACATGTCATAAGGTTTTACATGTAAAGCGAATTTCTCCGTTATGATTATATCCAATACCTGATTGCATAAGTCTATTTGGACGTTTCCAAAAATTAAATCAAACACCATATGATAAATCAATCATCTAATGTTGGTATGCTCCTACTATTTTAGACATTTCATCATATATTTATTATAAAAAAATCTATGGGATTACGGTTTGAAAAATATACCGTTTTCGTTTCAAGTTTACCGATTTTTGTGTTGAAGCCCATTGTTTTCAGATTTGACAATGAGACCGATTCCGATCGTTAATTGGAGAGCACAACTACGTACCCTTTTTTTTTTTAGAAGCCCCTTTAATCTTCTTTTAATTTTGCTTTCTCTACAAGTTGATCAACCAAAGAAGATTTATACGATGGTCATCAACACGTGATGTATGATAATAAGAAGATGGTGACGATCAACAACAACAACTAGTTAGTGATGTTGCTCTGTCTTTGGTGATGATGGAAGCTATCAACGGTGGGGAATGATGACTAGCAAAAACTACCAATTGTGGCACAGTAACGCAACCTAAGCTTTGATACCACTGTTAAGTCCCGTGAAATCTAGATCGTTGATCAATTGCCTACTATCACATGATTGTTGAGAGAAGCGCCGCTAGGCTGGTGATCACCTTGATTCATTATGGACTTCCCACGAACATCTATTACTTGATCCTGACTTTAGTGCCCTTGAATCCATTATAGTGCTATCACCACACACTGCTTTTTCTACACACAAATGAGATGTTAAGCTCATATATATAGACTGCTTGGATATACTGTCAATGTTCAAGAAGGAACGGTCATCTTTAATCACGTGACGGTCGGTGATTAATCACAATTAAACACATAATTGTAACTGATTAATGCATAATGAGATTCTTAATCCTTATTGATGAGGTCGCATGGCTACATGTAGCAACAATTTTTCCCTCCAATCTTTCACACAAGGGATCTTGAGATCATGGCGCCCCTATCAAATGGTCAGTTTTAGATTCAACACGGCACATATCCCAAAAACGTAGCCCTAAAGTCACGTTTGATTGTGATGTGTGCCATGTGATTTTAGAGCCACACTTTTGGGATCGATATCATATGGAATTGAAAATTGACTGTATGATAGGTGCGCCACCCTTGCATGGTTATGGGAGCAAAAAATGATCTCCATCGTCTGTTTTAAAATTATCAATAGTTTTTAGCATAAGTGCTCAGTAAGATTCGGTGAGTGCGTTTAAAGCTACCCTATAATTTTGCATTTAAATTATTACATTAAGAGAGAAAACTCATTGGCATAGCAGTTCCCTTGCTTCTCCACTAAACACTGATAATGAGAAAAATCTTTAACTTGTTTCCTCCAAAAAAATATCCACTCTCCCTCTATATCCCAGGTGCGTTTCCAGCTACCTTATAATTTTGCATTTACCTAAGGCGGTTTACATTTTAACGAGGGCAAGAAGTTTCTAAAACCAGGTAGGACATTAAGCAGTTTGCGTTAGTTGAGTCTTGAGAGACAGAGAGAGGGCTAAGATACATGAATACAAAACTTCACATATGCATTTGGGGAAATTTACCTGATTGACCCTGTTAGATACACCTTCTACGTCTGTGGCCCTATATTTTCACCTTTACCCAAATCGACTAACTGGGAGCCTAGCCGATCTTAAGGATAACAAAAAGTCTAAATTACCCCCTTTCTTTATCGCATAAAAACATCTTCTTCCTTTTTTTATTCTGTTACAGTTTCTAAAATTCAGAAGTGGCGAAGGTGACGGTGTTTTCTCCTCAGTCCAATCTATTCCGATCTGCTATTTGGATCGACCCAGATACACCTTTTTCGTCAGAGACTGTGGATACACCTATACAATTTAAAATTTAAAATATTTGTATTTCTCTATATTTACGTGATGTGAAACGAAATCTATACCGTTTGATTTGAAGGCCATTATATAAAATCGATAGTGTTAAAGATAGATATGAAAAAAGGCGATATCGACTCTGTATACAGTCGATATCAACTTTGTACACAATCGGTACCAACCATTTTAAGAGTCGTCAATGACTGTTTACAGAGTCGTCATCGACTCTGTACACAGTCGCCATCGATTGTTTAAAAAAAAATAAAATCACAGTCAATGGCGACTCTATACATAGTCGTCATCGACTCTGTAGAGAGTCGCTATTAAAAAAAATTTAAAATGATTTTATATATGTATATATATATATATATATATATATATATATATATATATATATACAATCGATGGCGACTCTATACAGAGTCGCCATCGACTCCGTACAGAGTTGCCATCGATTATATAATTTTATATTTTTTTTATACAGTCGATGGCGACTCTTTACAGAGTCAATGACGACTCTTAAAATGGTCGGTACCGATTGTGTTAAAAGTCGTCATCGATTGTTTTAAGAGTCGCCATCAATTGTTAAATTATTATTATTATTTTTTTTAAAGAGACGATATCGCCTTTTTTTGTGACTATTTTTGTCGCAATTCATTTTATTATATGGCATTCAAATCAGACGACATAGATCCGATTTCACATCGCGTAAATATAAAAAAATATAAATATTTAAAACATTAAATCATGTAGAATGAAAAAAAGTGTAAGAAGGGATATTTCGGACTTTTTGTGCTAGCTGAAAATGGCTTGGCTAAAAGCTGGTCAGTTTGAATAAAAGTGAAAATACAGGGCCTTTGATGTAAAAGGTGTTTCTAACAGGGTCAATCAAGCAAATTTCCCATTTATTTGACTAATCACATCCTCCAAATGGCCGAAATTAGCGGGCACACTTTACACTTCAGCTAGCACATTGAATACCGAAAACATGCGCCCCGCGACACAAGCCCGACAAATTGAGTGTTGTAAATGGGTCATGTACCTTAGTTATATCCCATCCATTTCAGGAATAATAATAATAATTTCTGATCTCCTCAACTTCCCATAAATTGTTATAAATGAAAAAACACTCCCATAATTAAGCATAAAGCCACGTTCATTAGCCTGCTCCTCGCGTACGCTAGCTGAGTCTGCCCATATAAAACCTTTTCTTCCCAATTCCATGAATTAGGGCTTTCAGTAGCTTTTCCGCTCTACAACTCGTCGAATTAGGGTTCCTGAAATGCAGATTTTCTCTGTTATAATATAGAACAATGAAATTAGGTGCTTATATCACTGGAATTAGGTCTTTAAATGAAAGCACGTTCTCTAGTTTGTTATGAAAAATCCACGGGTCTCAGCGGTTTTCCCCCTCTTCAAGTTCATGGAACTAGGGTACCAAATCAGAGACTTTAGCTTCTAAAGTCTGCAAATATCCAAAACTAGATTTGCTTTTGAGTAGGAGATTTTGTATAGAAATCCATGAAGAATGGAGTATGATTTGAAGCTACCAAAGAAATGAATGTGAGCCATCCGGCGGTGCACCCCGAAGAAGCTCCTCCTCAAACCGACGGTGCCGCCGCGAACAATGTGCCGCCGCGACTGAGGATGAAGAACGTGCAAGGCATGCCTGGTACCACTGGGGGCCTCGCGTTGCGTTTAAGCCAGTTCGCTTTTGCAGTTGCTGCTCTATGCGTCATGATTTCTGCCAGCGATTTCACTACCGTCACCGCCTTCTGGTAACACCCTGCCTTATAGTGTTGCGATTTTCATCTTGTTTTACTTGCAAGTGCACGAATCGTGATGTAGTCAGTGAGTGCAGAGTACGAAATCGTTCCCATGATGATTGGTTAGAAAATTTAAAAGATGAAATAGTAATTAATCAAAAGAATTACTACAGATCTAGCATAGTATTTAATTAGTTTAAAGATTCGTTTGATGGATGAGATAAACACTAAACAATAAATTAAAATTTAAATAAATAATGAAAGATAAGGATTGTGATACTAAATCCTCCCATCGTAGGTTAATCATTCATGCAATACAAATTTGTAGATTAAGATATGAGATCCTCAAAAGATATCTATGTGGGAGCACTGGCCCTAAACACACATGAGTTCTAAATTGCAGATCTGAGATCACGGAGATGTATGATTAACATCCCATGAGTGTATGACTAACACTCACACCTTGGATAACATTCAGAACCCAATCTCTGGGGTAAATTTCACACTACCGATCTAAGATCACGGAAATGTATAATTAACATCCCATGAGTGTATGATTAACACTCACACCTCAGATAGTAGCAGAATTTAACCCTGAGATGGACAATAATTAGGATAAAATCATCATTGCAGAGCTGAGATCACAGGGCATGATTAACTCCTAGATCTCAGACCGCAATCAAATTATATCCATGTCAATAATAACATTAGGGCCCTTAAAAGAATCTAGCATCTCAACCAAGGATCAGAATTTCGGCCGAAATGATCAGAATTTCGGCCGAAATAATCGAAATTTCGGCCGAAATTATCGGTTTTGGCCCCCATCGAAACAATAATTTGGGACCGAAATTTCGGTCATCAAAGGTATAGACTTGAAATTATCGGCCAAAATTTCGATCATTGATCTCAACCACAATTTTGATCATTGAAACCGAAACCGAAACGAAAACCAAAATTTTGATCAATGATCTCAACCACAAATTTGTACTATTATAAATGAATACCTCGGATGGGATTCATTAGATCCCCATCCTCAATGAAATTAGCCACGCATGATTGACATAAAAGGTATGATTAAAACAAAACTACTAAATGACATTTGAAATACTGTAAAATATCTCAACAATTCCAACAGAAACTTTAATCTAGCTTTTAATCCAACTGGTACAATGATTCTTCGAATGCAGAAATTAAACTAATCTATGACCTAAAACTAAGAAATAGAAAGAACAATGCTTGAAAAAGGAAAGGGGAAAGCTGAAAGAAAAACTAAAAATGCTAAGAAAAATAAAAGGCTCTCCAAAGGGAGAGATCTTTGACCCTAACTCTAATTTTCCCTTAAATAGGGTCTAATTTCGAAACCCAACTTTTTCCCCCAATTTTGACTAATTTTTTGCTTCAAAAATATAAAGATTTGGCTCAAACTCGATTGATCGAGTTTGTTGCTCGATTCATCGATTTTCCTAGATTTTCGTGAAACTCGACCCGACTCTTTAATAGACATAGTCTCAATATTTTGGCCATAACTTTTTATCCCGAAATCGGATTGAGGCGATTCTTGCGGCGTTGGAAAGAAGGCAACGACCTCTAAAACTTTGGAAATTTAGCAATTTCACGAATCCAATGTTTTAAAGGTCAAAATTAAGCTGCAAGTCGGGATAAGTTCTAAATGATCCAAGGTTGTACGAATTTGACGTTATTTTCTAAACTCTTGGGCTATTTTATGCTCAACTTATCTCCAGACCTGTAAATCACTAAAATTATACAAAATATATTAAATAGCTTTCATTGGGTGGCTAAATGTAGGTTTTAGGGTGTGAAATATGATCATATTTCACACCTCATCATTTAGTTTACTTAATTCTAATTTTTCTTTTTTATCTTCTTCTACCACCTGTTTTGAAATTTGTCGTTTTATGTTTTTGGCTATATCAATACCGTCATGGATGAGAAAAAAATCCCTCTCTTTTATTTCTTTAACTTAATTAATTATTATAGGCTGCTCATTTATATTATTATATATAATATGTTTATGTGATGTTCCATTTATGATGATCTTTATGTTGATTGAGAAGTCCATGGAATTTACTGTTTCACTATAGCAAAGAAACATGAGCAGGTCTCATCATTTGAGATAGGTTTAATTTTCAATGAGATTAAGATCATCTTTTAGCTAGGTATTGTTTTCATTTCATTTACCAATTAGGCAATTTGTGAACTTCATCGGTGCCCAAACGGGATCTTATGTAAAGAGGGGGGGGGATGAGACAACTGAAGAAAATCCATCTTATTGAACTGACTAGAGCTCTTCTTCAATCTGGTCACAAAACAGAGTGTTCAAGATGTTAACTTAAATTTTTTAATTTTTAAACATAATCCTCATCCACATCTTGGTGAAACAGACAAGCAAGCTAGAGGGTTGACCCAACTTTGCACTGTGTTTTCGACTAGTATCTTTGTTCTATATGAATGACTTGTTGAGCCTTCTACGTTTTGTGATTCTTGCCATGATGATGCTAACACACACCTTTTGTGTGTGTGTGTGTGTGTGTGTGTGCATGTCTCACCCACCCATCCACCCATCCACCCACCCATTGTAGGGTTCACCCACATGTATATATATATATATATAATCGTAGGGTTTGAACCCTACGATGACGTCCATTTGGGCAGTCATGTGGCACCCCCTAGGGTTCACGTGTCCCGTTAGGGTTTTAGAAAAAAATATTTTTTTGAACTTTTTTACCCTTCAAGTCACAAGTCAAATATCTTGGTTTTGCCCAACAAACATGGTGTAGTGAATTTTTTCCAACTTTGACCCAATACGCAACATTAAAAAAAAAACACCCTTTTTAATTTTTTTTTTGTAGATTGTACCAGATCGACCTTGGGAAAGTTGCTGCAGCATCCAATCCTCGGATGGTTGCCACATGGTGCCTAACTAGCCACGTCCAAGGGAACCGGCACAACATTTTAAAAGAAATCCATATTTTTTGTATTTTTTAGAATGACCACCATGCCCTTAGCCATTGTACCTCCAAATATTACACCATTTGGGATCCACCTTCTTCGCATCTTGTCTCTTAACTTGCGCTTGATCTGTATGCTCATTACCACTGCAACCGAAGCTCATCACCACCGCAACCGAAGCGGCTGTTTTGCTGCAACTCACCACCGATTGAGACCTCATATCTCTCTCTCTGCATTTTCTCATTGAAAATCTTTGATTTTACAGGTCTGAGAATTTTCTATCCATGATTTCTTGTCGGTTTATTGTTGAATAAGTAAAGGGTATGGTGGCTTCTTTGGGTGGTCATATGGTCATAGGGAGGCTAAAGGGTTCGGGTTTGGGGATTAGAAATGGAAGAAAGGGGGAAGGGGGGGGGGGTTGTGGGTTTGCTGTTGGGTTTTGCATTATAAAGTGATCTAGTGATTGTGTGGGATTCAACTTCTTTTTTTTGTCCAACTTATTATTATTATTATTATTTTTTCTCTATATTGTTTAGATAAACTCATCTCTCTTTCTCTCTCTCTCTCTCTCGCTTAATGTGACGAAACTGGAATTCTGTCACTCATCTTAAGACACCAACACCAGTGCCTTGATCTTTGTGGAGATTTTCAGCAACGTCAGAGATAAGAGAGGCATTAGAGATGCGTGTGACCAAATTCGACTAGAGCTGATGTTGGCCTGTGCTTGCAGCACTGTCACGTCCTTGTAACAAGGTTTTGCGTGCCACATGTTTGTTGTAAGAAGATGATGATTAAATACTGAAGTGTGCAATTTTTTATTTTGTGCCTGTGCAATCACAACATGGTCGTGGTACATTTAGGTGCAATCACAACACTATTTTGGTGCCACATGGATCTCAGATGCCTTTTTTAGATTAATTTAAGGAAAAAAATTCAATTTTTAAAAAAAGGCAAAACTCAAACATTGATTGATTTCAATGGGTCATATTTCATGCCCTAAAAACACATGATGAAGATGAAAAATTTGATTTTCTTTTAAAGATAATCTCTAAAACGTAACCTTGCTCCATGTGGCACCAAAACAATGTTTAGGGTGCCACGTGGAGCTCCACGTGTCACAACGTGGTACGTTCACCCTATCATGTCGTGATACACAACCCTTTTCCTATATATAAACACACAGGCACTCACACGCACACGCACACACACACACATGTGCACACACACACACACGCACACACACACTCACACATAGATACATCCCCAATAATAAAAAAACATGTTCTGTGTGGCTATACCAACACTCCACAAGCGTGAGTTTTGAGGTCAATTTATTTTATTTGTGAGCTAAGGTTTACCTGTTTTGATGCTTTCAGACGATAGGACATTCACATGGTGAGCCAAGGTTTACCTGTTTTGATGCTTTCAGCCGATCATCTGTAATGGAAAGTGACTCCCTTATAGTGCTATTGGGAATAATCATAAGGTGCAAATATACGTTTCCATGGGGAGATAAAAATCTCACTCTCTAATCTTATAGTGTTTTTGGGAATAATCGTAAAGTGCAAATATAGAATTCCATGGGGAGGCTGTTGTATGTTTGATGATAACTCACCCTTTTTCTTGGATCACATCACATATTTCGTGGCTGCGGGACTTATGCAACCTAAATTCCTCAATATGGCTAGTGGCTACTCTACTGTGTTGATACTTTATGGGTAACTGTAACTGCCACATTCATGTTATTGATGCCATGTCAATGGCCTTTATTGGTAACATAGGAGGATGCTCATCAACCTCCTATGGAAGACGGAACCGGGATCCATAATAAAGGTAGTTAAGGCGTTGTGGTGAGGTCATGGCGAAGAGGCTCACCATGCCATGGTGAGGCCATTTATAATTTTTTTTTAAATATTAATAAATTTTTTTAATTTATTAATCATTAATATATATATATATATATATATATATATATATATATATATAGTTTTTTACTATTTTTTAATTCATATATTTTTTCTAGAGGAAAAAATTCAATTAATTAATCAGGCATAGACAAATATCAATAAATAGAGAGCAAATATTAATTATGAAATATGAAACCTCACTAAATTCGCAAATCGCAATATGAACAAGTATAAGTAAAATATAAATATGATTTAGAAAGATTGAAAGATATGAAATATTTAATAACACGCCACATACTGTAGTGTTGCTATTGCTCAATTTCTAGTGGATGTGGACTACTGGACCATGTGTTTGATGAACTTTAATATTATCCATTTAAAATTTCATGATTATCTATTTATAATCTATGAACAATTTAAATTGAAAAAAGATTTGTAAAAATTTCCCATTGGAAATAAACTTCACTGCCTCACCAAATGCTGAAAATTTCGCATTAAAAAAAAAGAAAACCAAACAATAGCTGAAAATCGTTGACTGCTTCCAATTAGTCGATAGAGATTTTTTCGCCCCAATACTTCACCCAATTATCTCAACTGATCCTGAGATCATGGGCATATTATCCCCCGGTCAGTTCTTGACTCCATGTGACACAGTAGTACACATGCTTACAAATTAATTTTTAGGATGAAAAACTGACCATCTGATGAATGTTAATATTCTAATGATCTCAAGATCAATAGTGGGAAAGATTGGAACAAAAAATGATCTTTGTTGTCCCCTCAAAGCAGTTAACAGGTTCAGTTGTACTTAGTTTCAAGAATCAAGCTAGGGTTGTGCATTTTTTTGGACCGAACCTACCAAACCGACTGAACCTGACCAAACTGGTGGGTTTGGTCCGGTTTGGATGAGTACGGGTTTGGGTTTGATTTGGAAAAAAGGAAAACCTAAAATTTTGGTTTGGTTTTGGTTCCAAGCCTCCCAAAGCCGAAACCAACTAAACTGAATGTAGTTTGTAAGTAATTATATATATATATATAGGCGGGGGTTTTGATTAATTTTAAAGGGCATTTAAGTAAAATGCATATTTTTTTATATAAAACCCTACCCTTGTCTTAAGCCTATTCCTAAATCCTAAAGCGGTAAAGTAGAACTTATAGAAAAACCGATTGAAAAGTTGAGAAAATTTTGATGTGCAAGTAGAACTTATAGGAAAACCGAAACCGACCGAACCAAACTGAACCGAATAGAATCGGGTTGGTTTGGTTTAAGAGTTGGACGGTTTGGTTTGAAAATCTAGAAATCGATTAGGATTGGTTTGGTTTGAAAATCTAGAAATCGATTAGGATTGGTTTGGTTTGTGGTTTTGGTCCAAAACCTACTAAACCGAACCGAATACACCCTTAAATCAAGCCCCGACAAAAGAAAAAGATTTAAAAAATAGACAATAAAATAAAAACAGAAAAAATATATGTATATAGAATAAATTATGAAAAATTGCAGAAAAACACACAGAAGACAGAAAAACAAAAAATACACAGAAAACAGAAAAACACAGAAAAAGTGAAAAACACAGAACAAAAAAAACCATAAAAAACCGTCTGAGCTTGCCGATTGAAGTGATCGATTGCGAAGGAGATTGATAGTAGATAGCTTGTGATTTGTAAAGGTGTGAAGGCGATTCGTTGTCAATTGATCGTCGATGGAGTTTGTGAAGGTGCAAATATATAGAAAAAAATAGCCGAGAGAAAAGAACAAAAAAAAAAAAGAAGCTAAGAGAGAAAGAGACGAGAGAGATAGAGAGAGAAAGGGGAGAGACGAGTGAGAAAGAGGAGAGAAAGGAGGCGTGAGAGACTGAGAGAAAAAAAAACAGCGAGCTTTTTTTTTTTTCCACTGAGGAGAAAGGGAGGTGAGAGAGAGGAAGACGAGAGATAGGAAAAAAAAACATCGTACCTTTTTTTTTCGCTGAGGAGAGACGCTGAGCATAGGAGACGCCGAGGGGAGGAGAGGAGCTGAGTCGAGAGATGAAAGGGTGCCCTAGAAGAATCCCTTTTTATATAAAGTTATAAGTAATAATTATATAGCTTAAGTTATATATATAACTAATAATAATATATATATATATATATATATATATATATATATATATATATATATATATATAATGTTTATATTGCGAATATGGCGAAATCCTTCGCCATTCGTCATGGCGACGCCTTAACTACCATTCCATATATATATATATATATATATATAAGTGTGTGTGTGGGGGGGGGGGGGGAGAGTGCGTGTATGGAGAGAGAGAGAGAGAGAGAGAGAGAGAGAGAGAGAGAGAGAGAGAGAGAGTGTTTCAGCACTTAGTGTACCTTTGTAATCTGTTTGTTTTTGGAAATAGTGGCGCATGACCGTCTTTAAACAAATTATGCCATTCTTGGTACATGGCTTTGAGCAATCCAAGTCGTCAAGATGGTAGTTCATATATTAAACTAAAGTGGGCCAAAAATACAATCATTGGAGGAGCCATCCAATCTATTTATTATAAAATGAACTGAGATTCATAATTTTTTTAACATTTGAAATTGAAGGGCACCAATCAGATGGAGCACATGCTCATTGCGTAGATCAATTAAAAAAGTTCGATTTTTTTTAAAAAGTCCATAGTTCAAGGATTAAAACACGGTGGCGATGAGTTTTATTTATTTATTTATTTATTTTTTATTTTTTTATTAAAGATGATCTAAACAATTCACCCGAGCTGCATATGGCACCAAAACACTGCTTTGGGTGTCACGTGGAGCTCCACTGTGGACCTTGGAGGACGGTCACCATTCTCCAATGGAGGACGGAACCCTTTTCCTATATATAATATGTATCTTACTTTAAAATAGATAGAGTTTACATGTTCAAGGAAAAAAGAAGCAACAAATACAATGGAACTTATTAGAGATACAACTCCATAACAGACATCCTAGAAAAATGTCATCACTCTCTCCAAATTACTTTTTCCTGGTCCTAGTCCTCATTGGCCAGTCTATTCCCCCCACCCCAAATTGTTCCATACCTCTATGTTCTCTTTTTTATTGGTATTCTGAACTTCTATCTTTGGGGAGGAAGTGGTTTCTTTTGATGCAAACCACAGTTTTCTTGGTCTCTTTTTTATGCAAACAATTTCCCGTTGAAGGTCAAAGAAGAAAGCAAGCAAATAAATACTCGGGAAGAACTAGAAAAAAGAATGACAGATACACACCCTCAATGGGTGTGTGCCTGAACAGTAATATATGTAACAAATCAAATCTGAGCAGTAGCATCTTTTAAGTGAGCCCTCTTAGAACCGCACGTTAACTTGAAAGTCAACCATAAAAAAAAAGAGGCAATACCCTCGGTGATTTGAGATTTTCATGATCTGAGTCCTTATCAATTATCACTACCTGTTTGAATTAGGGGCTTTATAGATGTCACGTGACATAGATATAATTATAAATTCCCCCTTAGCCTATCTCACTTTATTTGTCTTGTAAAAATCGCCTAATTTTTTGCGCACTTTAAATTACCTATCCAATTGTATATCGAGCTTCAATTCTTTGATTTTTTATTACCTTTCTAATTGAATAACCATTCCCATCTCACTCTTACACTCTTAACCAATCACAATTAAGGACTATAACAGGTCTCACATGACCTGTAAGTAATCACTGACACATGACACACTGAAGTTCTCACTCTACTCTCTAACACGTGGGCTCTGTTAATAGAGGCTTCTTTGGTCCTTTTTTCAGCTCCTTGGCCACTTCAACAAATCCAACCTGTAACAGGCCTACTTCCTTGATGAAACAACCGCGTTCTTCATCTTTCTCTTTCTATTCTCTTATTCTTCTTCTCTCTTTTCTTACTCAGTCTTCACTTTGCCTGTATTGCATCACCTTCTGTGGTACGGTCAAGAAGAAGCTGAATTACTTGAGTTTAGTTGAAATGCGAATGAGAGCTTCAGGTCTTGCAATTGATGGTTTTCCTTTGGCTGTTTCTTTTAACTTTTAGCTGTAATAATCAAATGGCATGCTGTGCACTTGAATCATGACCACACAAGCCAAGCAACAGTGTGAGAGTATTTTACAATTGGCAAGATTCTCTATAAATCCCAATTTGTGCCAGTTGATCTAAAATTAATCATTGAAGAAACTTAGTTGATTCTGCATGAGTTTTTCACCAAGAAGTTTGAGGTGACCTTCCTTTTCTCTGGGGTTTCTCTAGGGCAGGTACAGTAGTGAGCTCTCATCATGCATAACTGATCACATGAGCAAAAACTTTTCTTCTTCTTCTTCTAATAGGAATGATGCTTCAAGCCTTTAAAGAGGAATGTGCATCAATCACCAAATAGGCCGACGATGCCCAGTGGAAACTGAGGAGATCACTCTGCAATATAAAGACACTGAAAAATGATAAAGCATGTGCTCCGAGTTGCATGAAGAATCAATATGAGAAGAACAAGAAGGAAGATGATTAGTGAGATTAGACTTTTTTTTTACAATAAAAATAATAGAAAGTATTTAGCTACAGATCTCGTCTCTCATGATGGTTATCTTATCAAAATTCTGATTCTCGAGGATCTTGTTTGGTGGTGACTGGCATCCCTAAGTTGCTTGGCTCTATTTGATGAAGATCCTGAAGGATTGGGAGCAACTAGGGCTGCCATAGTCTGATTTGCTTATTCTGATTTTTCCTTTCGTTTTTGTTAGCTGTTTTTCCCCCTCACTTTTTCCTTTTTTGTTTTTGTTTTTCTCTGGCTTAGCAGTTCGCTTTACCCCCTTTGATCTGCTATATTCTGTTATTTATTAATGAAATCATGGCTTTGTTTCTATAAAAAAATATATAAAATGACCATTTATAAAAGAAAATTACTTAACAAAAAATTCAAGGCTTAATTTAATACTAACAGTCTGTAGTCTTATCTAATTCTAAACTGCTTATTTCAACACATGTAATTATTATTACCATTCTTTACTCAGTAATAAGACATGTAATTATCAACTACTGAACATATCAAACTTGCAGAAGTTGGAGCATGTAACCTAGTGGCGACTTCCTATAATGAAGTTTTCTTTACAAGTAATTCATGGAATTAGTATTTGCTCCTGTGACTGACTTTTTGCTTCTGAATTCCAACTATTGAAACATAGTTTTTCTGCTTTTATTTTCCACTTTTGTCAAATTTTACTTATCTTGCGATTTTGATGTTAACAAAGCCTTTCAACAGACAAAATCATGTATTTGTTTTTGCTTCTCTGTGCGAGTTGGAGTGCAACCAAAGCCTTTCAACAGACAAAATCATGTGTTTATTTTGATTCTCTGTGCGAGTTGGGGTGCAGCCAAAGCCTTTTAACAGAAAGCTGAATCATTGAATTGAGTTTTTGGATCCTCAACTCATAAAAAATAGCATTTGCATTTGGTTTGTCTCAGCTATCTTGTAGCTGCTGTTATCTTGCAAAGCTTGTGGAGCATATCTCTAGCCGTGGTGGATATCTATGCCCTTTTGGTGAAGCGTTGCTTGCAGAATTCCCGAGTTGTCTGCTTGTTCACCATCGGTGATGGGGTAAGAAAAAAAGTTGGCTTTACATAGCAATGAAAAGTTCAAATTAATTTTTAGATTATTTGTGGCCAATGATAGTTAGGACCCCAATTAAAAATTAGATTAGTTTCCAGTAGTGATAATCACTTAATTCTCATTGGTCAGTGCCCAAAACATTTTTTTATAGAGAATAGCATTTCTATACCTACATCACACGTAGGGCGTGGAGACTGCTGCTCTGTCTGCAAAAAAGGTTTGTATAAAGCTCACTGCCTTCCAATTAGTTCACATGACAATATCATGGGCCACTTCTGGGATGGGACCATAGCCCAAGAGTTGCATTGAGGAGATCATGACCGTCCAATCAATGAACTACTTTATGAATTAGATATGGGCTACTTCTGGGATGGACAATAATAGCCCAAAACTTGCATTGACCAGAGATCATTAGGGCTGTCAACGGGGTGGCTTTTAGCCCGGCCCGGATGGGCCTGGTTCGGGCCCAAAATTTTTAGTATTTTCATAAATGGGTCGGGCCGTGCTAAGCCCGAATATAAACGGGTTCGGGTTCGGGCTTTGATGTGTAAATAAACGGGTTCGATCCAAACCCGGCCCAAATTACACATTTAAGTTTTAACCCCCCTTTACAACCCTTTATAAGTTATAACCACAACTTAGGGTTTTAGTTCATTTTCGTTTCTTCCCTCCTCCTCTCGCCTCCGAAACAGTGCCACCTAGGGTTCCAACTTCCAAGCGCCCGCCTGGCCGTCGCCCGCCGCCCGCAGCCTTCTCTATCTCTCTCTCTCCCCGCTTCTCTCTCTCTCTCTCTCTCCCTAGTCCCCAACTTCTCTCTCTCCTGGGTTTCTTGCAAAAAGTCTTATATAGGTGTGAAAATGGTGCAGGGATGCTGGAGAGAGGTGTATTGCGCCAGGAGCGCATTTTAGTAAGTGTTTAGAACCCATTAGTGTGTTGCAGGATAAGAGGAGGGTGTGGAGCGGGGGGGGGGGGGGGGGGTGACAGTGGAGAATGGAGATAGTGAAGGGGGGAATTTGAAAAGTTATGTGACTTAAAAACTATTTAGGGTTTAGGGTTTCTCCCTCTCCCTCTCCCTCTCCCTCTCTCTCTCTCTCTCTCTCTCTCTTCCTTTCTCTCCCATCTTGAAAAGTTATGTGACTTAAAAACTATTTAGGGTTTAGGGTTTCTTCCTCTCTCCCTCTCTCTCTCTCTTTCTCTCTCTCTCTCTCTCTCTCTTCCTTTCTCTCCCATCTTCTCTCTCTCCCAAGCTCCCAATGGACCCAATCCCATCCCATTCCCAGCCCAGCCCGAATGGAAAAATGTAAGGTAAAAATTAGAAAAAGGCCCGCCTGGCCCGATTAGTTCCTGGCCGGGTTTTTTTGGGTCAGGCTCGGGCTCAAATATTTCACAATCGGGCAGGCCGGGCTGGGCCCGGATAGGATATTGGGCCAGGCTCGGGCCTTACTTTTTACTCTAAAAATTAATCGGGTGTATAAAAATCCCGGACCGAACTGGCCCGTTGACAGCCCTAGAGATCATGACCCTCCAATCAGTGAGCTATTTTATGAATCATTTCCAGTAACTTCATCGGCTGTTTAAAAACAAGCTATTGATCAGATGGTTTGGAGCATCTCGTTCGTGCAAATTTTGAGGCTATGCCTCGTCCAAAAGGTGCCCTTCAATTGGATAACTGGATTGAAAGCCATGATTTGTATATACATGGATCATCGCCAATCTAATGCCCACATTTAGGGATATATTGAAACATATAATAATATATATACTTGTAAATATGGTCACAAACATGCGTAAGTATCGATCTGAATTCTGGAACCACATTTCTTAACTGTATACTGCATCTTTTCCATTGATTATCTGTGTTTCCTATTGCAGATCACTTCAACCCTTACATTTGCAGCAGCTTGTGCATCTGCGGGTATCACCGTTCTCATCAGTAATGATATTGGCAGTTGTTCCCAGAATCACTGTATGCAGTTTGAGACTGCTACGGCCATGGCCTTCATCAGCTGGTTCATGGCTTCGCCGTCTTTCCTCTTGAACTTCTGGTCACTGGCGTCCCGATGAAAAGCAAGCAAAACCCATTCCTCCAAACTCTTTTTGTTTGGGTCCTCAATTGGATTTTAATCATCTCCAACACGCCCTCGTCATTATCATCATCACCATCACCACCACCATCGTCTGAGCCTTGTCTCATCTATTTGGGGTCGGCTTGGTGGACTGGCTAGTACTCAACTATCCCTGCCGCCTCTGTTATTTTTCGTTTTGTGGCCCCATTTGGATTTCGATTGCCTCTACCATGTATATTGCAGAATTCTGCTTGAATTTATAAATAGAAGGCATGTGAGTATAATGTGGTTATTTGTGAAAAAGGAAAAAAGAATTGCATTTCTATGCTTTTGAATCTATCAGTCTAGTGTTGAATGATGATTTCTTATGCATCGAATTGGACTAGGTTGTGGGTTATAAATTAGGCTGGTGTCATCATCACACCACTTTATGGTACACCCACCTCTCTTAAACAAAGAAAAAATCCACTGACTGCTTTGAATTAGATGATGGAGATTGTTTCTTGCCCCAATTATCCATGCAATAGATCTTGAGGACGTGAACTTACCATCAAACTGTCAGATGTTGGTTCCGCATGACACATCGAAAAAGGTGAATGCTAACCATTTTTGATGGTATGTCATGATTATATTCACCTTTCGGGATGTGTGCGATGGGGAATCAACATATGATCGTCTGATGGTAGGCTCATGAGCTCAATACATTTCGTGTGGAAGGTTGGGATGAAAACCAATCTCCATCATCTGAGTCAAACCAGTCTACATACTTTTTGTTTGTTTAAGTGCGGTGACTGTAACGTAATGCGGTGTGGTGGTAACACCAGCAGATAACTATAATTAGTTATTTCTGAGTTTGTACATTCTTCTGAAAAGGATTTCAATATTTTTCCAAATCAAGAATTGATCCCGAGGCTTCTCTTTTGCTTTGAAGACTGGTATTTAACTTTTCTGGTCATTTCTCACTTATTTTTCTTGGAAATCATATGAATTACTTCATTTATTTAGTGCTTTTGGTTCCTTCAAAGGAGTAATGGTAGCATTGAAGTATATATTATGCTTATGATCATATTGTGGGGGAATTTGTTTACATTGATCAGACGGTTCATTGCGAGTTCACTCCATACAATGAGCTGACGGTTGTTTGTAACTTTTTTGAAATTGGGGACAATGGCTCCTAACTGGCGTGAACACCGACATGGTGTTTAAGGCTGTGTTTGGCATTGCTCTCTGCCAGCTCTCTGTCAGAGCAGGGTTCACTTGAGCTGGTCCCCTTCTCCTTGCTAATTCCTTGTAGAGCAGGATTTACCTACTCCAATTATTCTCCCCTATGCTTTGTCTGCTCCTTGTCAGAGCATATTTTATTTGCTTTGACATGAAGTTAGCAGAGAGCAGGGAGGTAGTTGCTAAAATAGGTAAATCCATGGTATCAAATATCGGCCGAAACCGATACGTGTCAGTGATACAAATCAGTTTTATGGCAAACCGATACGTATCGGCGCCGATATATATCAGGTTCCAACTCGGGTATCGGAATCGGTATCGGCTGATATCGATATTTTCTTAACATATATATTTTTAAAGGTACCGATACAACTCAGTATCGGTCCTTCATAGACCGATACCTAATAACGAGTTTGACACCTTGGGTATATCCTGCTTTGCAAGGAGTTAGCAAAGAGGAGGGGCGTGCTAAAGCAAGTATATCCAATTCTGGCAGGGAGCTAACAAAAAGCTATGCCAAATGTAGCCTAAATGATCTTACACTAATAAAAATGGACTTTTAAAAAAAAAATAAAAAATCTCACACCAGTATGTTTTATCATTATACCATGTGCACATTTGTCATTTGTCTAAATTGTTCGAGAGGCAATTCTTTCATTGGAACATTTCTTAGCCCAAAGAAACATGTCCATGAGTAAATGTGAGCCTGTTGATTGATGAACTTTAATATTATCCCTTAATATTAGAAACAAATGATTGATATTATACATGGATGGAATGGTTTAAATCTCCCTCAACGCCCAACTAAGCCCCGAGATACGTTTGACGCTCGCACATCACATGTAGAGCACCCAACTAAGTCCGGAGATACGTTTAACGCTCGCATATCACATGTACGAGTCAGTGCGGATGAATCCTTATGAGTGATGACGGGTGGGATTCGAACTCATATCCTCCATTTCTTGTGGCGTGATTCTGGCCAATGTGCAACCCCTGTTGCTTCATGAACATACTTATGACTATTATTGGCTGTGCAGCTATTTGGACCTTAACGTGTGCACAGATTTTCCTGCTGTGACGTCTAAGGGCTCAATCGAGAGTTGGGAAAGTCCAAGAATCGGAATTGGTGCTTCGAAAGTGACCAGTTTCTGCCTTATTCCGAGTGTTGTACTTGTTCGAGAGTTTGTATGGGTCCTATAGAAAACATAGCACTTTCCTAGTGATAGTCACGCACCATATTTGAGAGATAAATCTCTCATCAGGGGTTGTGTTATTGTATGGAGCTATAGAACCATATTTGAGAGATAAATCTCTCATTAGGGGTTGGGTTATTGTATGGAGCTATAGACGGATATTAAGGTGTATATGCTCTAATATATTTAATAAAAATAAAATTAATTAATATATTGTGCCTAAAGAGGTTTGTGTAGAATTTCATGAGCCTAACGCAACCTCACAAAACCGACTTGTAAGGTGAAGAGTGCCCAGATTGTATATATCCCAAGACCTCCAAGCCCAGACAATGTGGGACTATTCTAACATGCCTACCCACGTGTTTGTGGAATTGAGCCAAACCAAATCATGTGGACAATTGAATTGGGTGGCCTGGAGTGGAGAAATACTTGCTTTGATACCAGGTAGAATTGCAACGGGCCTAACTCAACCTCACAAAACCAACTTGTAAGGTGAGGTTTTCCCAAGTTATAAATAGCCCAAGACCTCCAAACCCACAACCGATGTGAGACTATTCTAACAGTTTGAACTTAGAAGTTAGGTGTCACTAACCAATCACTCAACCACTATAACATTATACTAAGTTGTGAATTTATTTTTTCTTTAAATTTAATTTAGTATAATGGCTCTTGGCCAACGTTTAAATACCAAATGGGGTTAAAATGATCTAATACCACTAAATTAGAATTTGTTATCTCATACAATTGAAGTGTGGTTTTCTAATAAGCCCTGTAGCACCGATTTATCATCAATGTAAATGGTTCGGGCCGCAATCCATCATTGAAAAATGTTATAGGCTTATAGTCAAAGAATCATGTCCATAAGTAGATGTGAACCATCTGATAGGCAAATTTGAATATCAACAATTAAAACTACACACAATTGTTGATATTAGAGTGCACAGATCAAATCGTTAAAACCTCTCAAAAAATTTAATTTTTGGGCGGTCTTTCAAGTTGTGATCTATCACTTTGACGGTATGGATTACTCACACATTGAGTCCATCAACGACATACAATCAATTAAGCACCATTTTGGTGGTTAAATGACGGTTAGGAGTATATATATATATATATATATATATATATATATATATATATATATATATATATAATCGAAAGGGAGCCATTACTTGCACTTGGAAAGTTAACTCTTGCCCTGAATTTGGAGAAAAAGTCGGTGATTGTTTTTTGAAGGTATTTTATTTTGGCATTTTATTCTTTGCCCGGACACTTTCATAAGTTTATAATATTTATTTACCATATATATATATATATATATATATATATATATATATATATATATATATATATATATATATATGTATAAGGTTTTTAGTCTTGTCCTTCTAAGTTCTACTAGTTGTATTATAAAAAAAAATAGCATCCAATATGCTCTACCTCGCATAGATTGATAGCTAGTAAAATTTTGATCATATCCGAGTTCGACTCATATACCGATGACTAAATAACATGTCTATGGTTGTAGCACAACCAACATTTCAACTGATTCTGAGTTTTTATGAGTAAACTTAAGAACGATAGGATTATTAACTTTTCTAGAAAAAATCAGGAATCGAAGTGATTAAGGCTGTGTTTGAGTTAGCTCTTATAAGAGTAGAAGCAACTCTCTGCCTGCTCTTTGTCAGAGCAGATAAAATCTACTCTGGCAGCGAGCAGGCAGAGAACATTTTTATCACTTAAAACAAGTCCCCGCCAGAGCAAATGGGGCAAGGAGTTGTGCTACCAAACATGAAAGTAGTACTTTGTCGGAGCCAAAGAGCAAAAGAGCTGCTCTTTGTCCTAAAAGAGCTAAACCAAGCGTAGCCTTAAGAACACATATGAGAAAAGCCAGGAATCTGAATCTGTCAGGAATCAGCAAGAATCAGAGTTGTCGATTTTCTGGGCTTTCCTGAGAAAAGCCAGGAAACACCCAAACGAGGCCTAAGTGACTAAGGTTGTGTATGGCATAGCTCTCTGCTAGCCCTTACTATAGTAGAGTTCACATGTTTTAACAAGTTCTCATCCTTTTTGTTAACATCCTACTACTTGTTTTATCAGGTACCCCTTTTCCTTGATAACTCCTTGTATAGTAAAATTTTATGCAAGATTTACTTGTTCAACAGTTCTACCCTCCTCTCTACTCATATCTTGCAAGAGCAAATTTTATTTGTTCTAATAGGAAGTTAGAAGAGAGTATGGAGGTTGCTTCTAGAGCAGGTAAATACTCCTTTGCAGGGAGTTAGAAAAGAGAATGAGAATCAACTAAAACAGGTAAACTTTGTTGTGTGATAGGAGTTAGTAGAGAACTATATCATACATAAGCTTAGTATAGGTTCATGGACCTTATGGTGTGCACGGATTCCATGCTATTTAAAATCTGTGCGTATCTCAAGGTCTACTAGTGCGCAGGCGACGAGCTGAGACATTGAGCTGTCTCCTCATTGTTAACAATCATTTTTTTTTTTTCAAGTGGTTTGTGTGATGTGGATTGATAATGCCGATCTGTAGGTTTTGTTAGCTCACTGTCCAGCCGTCCATTGGGACCACAGCTAAGGTGGTTGGGTGGTGCCTTGGTCCGGATCAAGGTTTTAAAGCAGCATAATAAAGGCCTTTAGCCGTTAAGGTTATAAGTTATAACTCATTTTAATGGGGGTTATAATCCATTATAATAGTAAAAAAAAAAGTTTTTAGGAATTATAATGGAATATGGATTTTACAGTGTTAATAAGTGTTTTTTTTTAAAAACTTTTATAAATATTTTAAGGTGTGGGTAATCTATACCGTTAAAGTGATGGATCATACATTGAAAGGAAATGTGACAAAAAGTATGACTCATTGGGTGACTGTGCACCTTCGTAGCAGCCCTTGTTCTTATTTTTAATGCCTGATATTTATTTTTTTTAAGCCATTGATCGGCCAATAAGGCATTGAATTTGCTTCCTTGTGTTTCGTGGCAAATGGTGGACATCTAGCTTGGGGGTAAATGAATTCCTAAACGAATACGGTGTCCCAAGCTTGAGCTTGGACTAATCCCTCGTGGTGCCATCGCTCCCATCATGCTACTGAGTATTTCATAATTTATGGCACCTATTTATTGCGAAAGAGGAGTCATTTCTAACTCATGACCTTTGGAGCATACCCAAGTCTTTTTAACTGATGCATGCTTTGTTTTAAAGAGGGACTCGACCCTCCTGACCCCATTTCAACAACAAAATAGTGTTTAAATGATCTTACACCATCAACAGTTTAGGATTTGGGTGATCCCTGCGGTGGAAGTGATAGATTAAATACTGAAGTGCAATAGGCCCAAAAATGGTGTTTTAAGGAGATTTAAACCATCCGATTTGTTGACTATAATGTCAACAGTTTTGATGACTGATATTAAAGTTCATCAATCAGATGGTTTACATTCACTTGTACGCATGTTTCTGTATGCTGAGATATGATCATATGATCCAATGATGGATTGTCACTTTAAAATTATACATTTTATCTCACACCACTGAAGTATGATTCATATTATGCCATGTGGCGCATATCTATGGCCATTATAAAAGAAAATGCCTATAAGTAGATCAGAATCATCCTATAGATTGCTCCCATCATGCACCCATCATAGCCATCGCTCCCATCACGCACCCTTCCTTCCAACCATTGTCTGATACTAAAAACAATGGTTGACTTCATAGCCAACAGATTGGATGGTTTAAATCTTCTTAAAATATCATTTGTGGGGCAATTACACTTCAGTATATGATATATGACTTTGAAGGTAGAGATCACCCACATCTTAAACCATTGAGAGTGCATGATCATTTAAAGACGATTAATTAAGGAGAGTCGGGTTCCTTCTGACTTGGGAGAGAGAAGGAAGAGTGGGATCATCTTTGACCGGTCAAGCATGTCATGAAAGCAAACTAAACTCGGTGGATGCAAGGTTGGGGACACGGATCTAACATCATTACATGACTCATTATCTTTCCAGATTCGGACGTTACATACCTTCCAAATTCCAACTCTTTTTCTTAAAACAGAAACTAGAGCACCAAATGTTTTAAAATTAAAATGGACAGTGTTACATGGCAGACAGGTTTTATGCAGGCAAATTGCAGGCAGATGACGTGGCCTGACACAATTAGCTGCAAGTGCAGTGGGCCCAAACTATGCACATCAGGGCAGCCAATCGCGCCACGTCATCCATCCATCCATTAATGCATGGATGGACCTTAAGAGGCTGATTTAATCCTAATTCATCCTCCTTTATATTAAACAAATGTTTTAGGGAAAGAGGTACACGTTTTCCCGTTCATTCTCCCTTTCCTACTGTTAGGTTCCAGTAGTGACCGTTATTTTTCAAACTTCCACTCCTCCAGAAAGGTTTGACCTCCTAACTTTGTCATTTTCGTCACGAGTGTCATGTTTAAGAGCGTAAGAGAGAAGAAATGGGGACAGATAACGGTTTTTTTTTTTTCTACCTTTTGGGACCATAACGGTCGCCGAGTAAATTTAAGCAAACGAAAGCACGCTTTATTCGCGCAATTTCTTGTAAAGCAATCTTTATCCATGCAAATCCCATGTTCTTAGCACTTTAAAGAGACCTCCATTTAAAAGATAGCTTTTGCATCTCGTTACGCCAAGCTTAGTAAGAAGAAGAAGAAGAAGAAGAAGAGAGAGAAGCATTGAAAATGTCTAGGGAAGATGATAAAAGACAATATCAGTGTTTGAGAAAGTACGAAGAGATTGTAAAACAGGTAGCTAGATGATTGGGAATGGTGATACTGGGTTGTTTTTATCATCTCTCGCTCATTTCTTTATTTGGTATTTGTTTTCTATTGAGCTTAATGGAATAAAAAAAAGAGGGATAATTAGAAAAACAACTTTGAAAAACAAACGTTTCAGCAAAACAACCCCGAACTTAAACGTTTTAAAAAAATAATGCTTTCACGGTTTTTGGAACTTCAAAAATCCGTGACAACACTGATTTTTAATTATTATTTTTTAAAAAAACAATGCTTTCACGGGTTTTTGAAGTTCTGAAAACTGCAAAAGCACTATTTTTTTTAAACTTTTAAGTTCAGGGTTGTTTTGCTAAAATGTTTGTTTTTCAAGGTTGTTTTTCTTAAGTGCCAAAAAAAAACGAAAAACTTTTTCTTAGAAATTTATTTGATTTTAATTTTTATATGAATGTCCAATATTCATTGTAGAACAGTTTAAGATCCAGTATTGGCTTTTTGATCACTACAGGATTAACATACTACAATTGGTTCTTATGGACTCAATAACAGAGTTTAAAATCATTTTCTTATGTAATATCCATATGAAAGTGATTTAGAAATAGGAAAATTAAGCAAAAAAAAGCCTATATCTATATTTATCTATTCGATTCTCAGTTAAGAGTTGTAATTAGTTCTCCGACACCTGCTACACTTGGGTCAATCTCCTTCTTATCACTTGGCCAAGCCTCAGGAAGTGCCCAGTTATTTATAAGCCAACAAATCAGTGATGAAAGCAATATGTTGACCTTTGACTGATTTGGTGATCAACAATATCTGCACATTTTCCAATTGCATTGGAGCAAGATTGAACCCGCGTACCAAGATTGGCACTCTTTTTCGGTTAGGATACACCGGTCAGGCACCTAATACCAAACACAAATATATGGCCAAGTAGTGTTCGAGTCAATCGTGCACTGCTGAACCAGTAAAAGCTTTTACAGATTTATAGGCCTCTATATTTTAGCAATTCGCAGCCTAAGTACGTTTGCATGGTTGAAAGGGTATCTGTATATGGCTTGTGCACCTCTAAATCTATGTGTATCCAAAGGTTTGACCGTGCAGGTGGAATGAGATTGGTCCCTAGCCATGTTCCTAACAGACAGTGTTATATGGAAGGTATATTTTATGCAGACAGAGTGCATGCGACTGATATGATCGACGTAATTAGCTGCAAGTGCGGTGGGACTCAATTAATGCTGGTCGGTGCAGTCAGTCACATCGTGCCATGTCAGCCGCCTGCACTTTATCCTTCAACAAATCTGTCCTACTTTTATAATTTTCCTGTTCCTAATATTAATTCTTTTGAGTTGGTACTGGTTAGTCATATAGATGAGATAAGGCTATGGTTACGATAAATAATGTTTAACATATTTGCATAGTCATAATTAAGGGCACTTTAGAAAAACAACCTTGAAAAACAAACGTTTTAGCAAAACAATCCCGAACTTAAACGTTTTAAAAAAATAATACTTTCACGGTTTTCAGAACTTCAAAAACCCGTGAAAGCACTGTTTTTAAAAAAATTAATAATTTAGACGGATTTTTGAAGTTCTGAAAATTGTGAAAGTACTGTTTTTTTAAAACGCTTAAGTTCGGGGTTGTTTTGCTAAAACGCTTATTTTTCAAGGTTGTTTTTCTAATTATCCCCATAATAATTAGGGCAATTTAGAAAATAATGCCTCAAAAACAAACTTTTTAGCAAAAAATACCCAACTTCAAACGTGTTTCGAAAGTTTTAGAAACTTTTTAGAAAAAACAATGCTTTCACGGTATTTTGAAGTTTCAAAATCCGTGAAAGCATTGTTTTTCTAAAACGTTTGAAGTTGGGTATTTTTTGCCAAAAAGTTTGTTTTTAAGACATGTTTCTCTAATTATCCCTAATAATTAACTATGTATTTCCTAAGGTTTGACCATTCTCATATACCGACCCTCCAACCCTAAAAAATGCTTAGGTTCTTTCTATATATGAATATAGCTATCATATAAAAAAGTAAAAATATAAATAAATTATATATATATATATATATATGTATAGCTGATCAGATACGATAGATAGCTATGCTAAACATTTTTAGAACAAGTGACTTATTCACCAGCTCGTGTAGATGATGATCTTTGTTTGCTAGTTGTATACTTTTTATTAATATTATACTCAACTAGCTAGTTCTATTAAATACGAAATTTCATAATTTTTGTATTTACTTTTTTGTTAAATATTTAACAATTTCGGAGTGATTTCGTATTTTAAACTAAGTTTTTATACATAATACATATACCATGACTGTGTGCAAAAATAAAAGAATTAATATAAAAGTTTTAAGCCATGGTCCATATTATAAATAATTCGTAAATATATTAAAGTATTCAAACCATTGAGTTACCATGAAAACTGATTAGATGTGTGTGGGTGTGGTTATTTTCCGGTTTGAGGAGCTGGTTGATATGGTGGATGCTACAACCAGACCGCCAAAGAGGAGAAGGGTATTCTTTCTAATACTTTTTATCACTATTATTATTATTATTATTATTATTATTATTGATCCTCTCACTCAAGGGATTATCTGCTATGACTCTAGCTTCTATTGACAACACCATGTGTCTTTGATTTTTCCAATGCTGTTGAAATTATCTGCAACAAATGAGAGTTCAAGTCATGAGTTAAGATATCATTTCCAATATTATTGTTATGAATAAAGATAGTCTGGTACAAAGGACTAGCTAATAACTTACTTGGTCCTGTGTATAACAAAAAACTTTCAGGGTTCCACATTAGCTTGTTGTCACTTGACACCCAATCACATGATCGAGTGTCACGTAAAGGAGCTGTTAAATGATCATAATTATTTTGTTGTCCCGCGGCAATGAACTAATGTGAGACCAGAAGAGGTACCTAGTCCTTACTATTTGGCTACCTTTTCCCTATTATTATCAATATTTTTGCTGCGTATGGAATAGCTCTTTGCTAGCCCCTGCCACAACGGAGTTCGCCTGCTATAATTTATTCCCATTCTCTTTTCTAACCTCCTGCAAAGAAGGATTTATCTGCTCTAGCAGCAACCTCCCTGCTCTCTACTAGCTCCCTACCAGAGCAAATAAAATTTGCTCTGTTTAGGAGTGAGTAGAAATGACGGTAAAACTTGCGTAAAATCTTGCTATGCAAAGAGTTATCAAGGAGGAGTACCTGCTAAAACAGGTTGCGAGAGGTTAGTAAAGAGTATGAGAACCTGCTAAAGCAGGTGAACTCTGCTATGACAGGAGCTAGCAAAGAGCTATGCCATACGCAACCTTTATATATGTTATATTTACATTTCTATTATTTCATGTAGAGCTCGAGAAGGAGCGCCTCTAACTCTGCCTCCGCCTCTGCCTCAGTCTCGACGGCTGTGGCCACAGCTTCCCCAAGGCAATCAAGCTTCACCGACCTGTTTGCGCAAACCATAACAAGATTTCTCAAAGAATTTGATGCGGACGCAGGGGATCCCTAACTGCATATATGGACTCTTGTTGCCATTAATAGCATCCTAATAAGGAATAGGGCCGATATCGTTGAATTAATTGTAACCAATGATTATATTAGTGGGAAGCGGTAACTTAGACCTAAGAAAATAGGTACTTTAGTCAACAAATATAAGACTAATTTTCCGTTTTTTATTTTGTGTTGTGTTGTGTTGAGGGGAGGGTGTTTTCTCATAATATGATTCCTAGTGTGGTTGGAAAAGGTGTTTATCCTCTAAGGTTTTAGCACACAAATGTTTTTTTCATGCCATGTGAGGTTTGGGTACATTGTTTAGATTAAAGAAAATTCATCTCCATGGTATATTTTTGAATAGTGAAATGTGGACTATTGACACCTATCAAATTTTGACTTATATTTTTTAAAATAATTTTTTTTTATTTTAAATTTGACCTAAACATCTACCGTGCTCCATGTGCACCCAAACAGTATATTGGGTGCCACATGGACCTCCAATGTACCTTGGAGGACCATGAGTTCTCCCGTGGAGGATGGAACTGGCTCCTTGGGGCAGAGTTAAGGGCTTTCATCCTATTAGTTTTGTGAATGAAATGAAAGGATTTTAATGACTTTTTATTTTGGCAAAAGACTTTGATACCATAGTTCTTTGAAGTCTTAGGCACTGTTTGATAAACAATTTTTTAAAAGTACTCTTCACATTTTTTAAAATGGTGTATCACATGTTACTTATCAAAAAAATTTATCATATGCTTAAAATGGTATTATATGAAAAGCAGCATCAGGGTTGGGACAACTTTTCAACACAACCATTTTTCGTTATAAAGATAGTTCATTAGGTGAAATATAACTTTCACCCAACATTTTCTGCAAGAGAAAGACATATTTTTTAATGCATGAGTGAGGTTATTGGGACCTCACCCATGCATTAAAAAATAAAAAGAACACATTACACAGCTACTTTGAACTCAACTCCCCCAAGAGTCACATAATTCTCCATAAAAAAAAGAATTAAAAATTAAAAATTAAAAATAAGAAGGTTATTTTATGGACCTTCTTACACCTACGTTTTCTATGGGGCATAACGCCTGACCGTTTAGTCGGGAGATTAACCCGTGCACTGACTATTTTGGTTCTAGCGTTTGTTTCCCGAGCTCTACTATACAAGTAGGTGCGCTTTTAGCATACACGATTATTTTGAACTCTAAAAACTAGGCCTGAACTCAGCCTGACTAAAGAATAGGACCGGGTTTAGCATGAGTATTTTCAACTTTTCATGGTCGGGCTTTTATTTAAGCCCAAACCTGACCTTAACCGGGTTTGTGTTTGGCCGAATTCGACTCGGCCAACATTTTTCCTTCACATAATCGGACTTGGCCAGGTCGGGCTTTGGTAGGCCTGCTTACTTTAACACAAAATACTAGGCAGAAGCCCGGATGGGCTTGGCTTTGGTAGGCCCGATTATTTTATCCCTAAAAGCTAGGTCTGGATACAAAATCAGGTTGGGTTTAGCCTGAGTGCATTCAGGCTTAAGTTTATTATTTATGCTCAAACCCAACTCAAACCGTGCCGAGCTCAGGCTGAAGCCTGACCCGTTTAAAGCCCTATTTATAAGGCTATGGGGTTGACAAATTAAGTAGGTACTAAGTTAACAGGCCCAGGCACCACAGACAGTGGTTGGGTCATCTAAAACACACTCGGCACATGTCGTCCCTCCATCCGGATTGTTCACATGAAAGTATACTGTGGAAAAATTGGTTAGTTAAACAAATGAGATCGATTAAACAATTAACGAGTAAAACTGAATCCATCACATGACTTGCATTCTTTGATATTATGTCATGGATTTATTGGATTTCCGTGAACAAAGAAACTCGAGCGTTATAGATGATGCAAGCACCAGCTCTAGTGCTTGGGCCCAAGACCCTAGTGCATGCCGCCCAGGCCTAATGGGACTAGTCGACATATATCTGACCCTTTTGAGTTAACAAAGAAGTGACCTGCCTTAACAACAAAAAAAAGCTAAGTCTGAACACTTCAAAAAAATTACCTTTTGTCCCTCTCAAAACTTCAATTCTATAATATCATAAAAGATGGG
This sequence comes from Chloranthus sessilifolius, assembly GCA_021018995.1. Taxonomy (NCBI): domain Eukaryota; kingdom Viridiplantae; phylum Streptophyta; class Magnoliopsida; order Chloranthales; family Chloranthaceae; genus Chloranthus; species Chloranthus sessilifolius. The sequence goes on from CM037587.1 coordinate 135,569,553, forward strand.
ACTTTATGTCAACGAGTATAAAGTTTTTTTTAACCTTTTTGTTTCACAAGATTAGTACAGTCAATATATATGCTTACAGAAATCTCTTCTCCAAAAACTGATGATGTAGTGTTCCGTCAGTCACTTTTCTTCCACAGTTTTAAAATCCGCTGTGAAAAAATGCTTGAGAAAAATGGACCCTTAAGCTCGCATGGTAAAACAGTCATCCTCAATGGAAGGTTTGGAGCCCTCTTGCGCATGAGCATATGGCTTTACTAAATTTGGGTCTCTCTTCTGCTGCACTTCAACTTTTCAGTTTCAAGTTCTTGAGTCAACGACTCTACCCGTTCAAGGAGGTTAACATTTTCCTGATGACAATAGAAAAAGCTTGTCAGGGGAAGACGAGGTGGAAAAAGATCTATAGTAGACACTGAGATCAATAGTATCACCTTTTGCAGCATGGCCAATTTATTGTTGTTATTCACAACTTCTTCCATCTTCTGCTCAAGAGCCTCTCTCGCCTGTTAAGAAAATGTTGGTTAATAATTCAGAGGGAGGCGGTGGCTGATGTGTAACAATTAGTCAATACTGGAGAAGACATAAAATGCAACACGAGGGCAAAACTCTGGAGGAACAATTCCCAATACAAAGGGATGCTTGAGTTACACCCTTGCTCACTGGTCAGTCTGCAACCTCATTCGCTTCTCTTCTGCTTTTGAACGAGATATCTAAACCCATGTTATATAGTTTGTGGAGAATGCCCTTGGAAGAAGCTCATTGCAAGTAAAGGAAGTGGGTGTCCACTTTCAATGGCTCAATGGTAAGGCATACCTTGAGTAAGAAAACGAAATGGTTTTTTAATTTTTGTCCTCCACTACGAGCTAAAGGGCATGTTGAAAACTGAACTATGAAACACACACACACACACACACACATATACATATAACAAAGGCATCATCCGTAATACAGTGCCATGGTCCATGAGAATTTTACACATAAAACCTTAATGTTCTAAGCTATTTGTCTAGGATAGCTCCTCCATACAGGATTTTATGATTTTGATTCCTTTTTATAAAGTTCAACCTTGTTCCATACTGAATCTTTAATGTCAATAGGTTTGGCTCCCTCACGTTTGTTATTCCAATGATAATTTCAATTCTTGACTAATACCATATGTCTTGGTTTTGGTCCAGGTCGATACTGATGCCCTAGGGTCTCAATTTTCCCATATGCATCAGTAGGTGTTGTTGACCCATACCTATATGTATTAGCTAATACCTTCCATTACTCATTGCAATGAACTATAATACTTTTATGGTGTTTGAAGGGTTTCATGTTGATTTGACTTAAAATAAAGATTTTAGAAATCTTAGGTTCTTAGGTAGAATTTTCAGCCTTTTCAGAGTTTTCAGATCTAATAGTACATGTTCATGCTCTTCTTGTCGTCTTCTCATTAGTTTTCATATGTTTAGAGATTTCCAGTGACCAGTGGGAAAATAAAAAGTTGTATTTGTATATCATTAAATGTTGTATACTTTTAAATTACCACACAGTATGCGCAACAATTCATCATCATCATTTGGAATACTTGCAGTTCATAACTTTAATCATATGTTAATTCACCTTCATTATAGTGACTATATACAAGAATATTTATTATTATTATTATTTCTATTTTAAACATATTTCAAAGAAAAAGAGAAAATCAAGCAGTATCACCGATACTGATATATGTCAGTCTTGGGAAGTGGCATATATGACGTCAGATACCGAGTTTTAAAACCTTGGTCCCATATATACTCTTTTCAAATTCTCATCATATCCGGGTTGCCAATAGAGCCCCCATCAGAATTGAGTTTGATCACACCCATTGGAAGTTCTTTCCAGTGTCTGACAATGGAATCTCCATGCTCTCCACTAGAAACAGCACCCTTTCAATCTCTCTCAAGATCTTAAACTTTACATCCAAGTGTCCGAATTATCATTCTCATCACACTGTCCTATCTATTTGGGATCAGCTTTGTATGTCTTATTCTCCACTAATTTCTTTAGGACTAAACTCTCATTTGCACCACAATCTTTTACTGATCATCCTTGATTTATGCAATTTTCCTACAGATATTTAGACTTTTAGATCAATATTTTTATTTAAAAAGTTCTGTCAAGTTCAATTGTTTCGAAGGTAGATTTTGCGAGTTGTCTTAGAACGAAATTATAATTATTATGAGTGTATTTTATATTAATCAGGGTTTATTTCGTAATTTCCCTTGAGATTTGGGTTAGGGTTTTTACTTTTTAGGTACAAAACCTGTACTTGAAAAAAAAAAAATTATTGTTACTATTATTATTTTCTAAGCACAGATTTTTATGGTCAAAGTGGGTCTTGTCTTTACCAAAAGTTATTTTGCTTGGCAGTATAAATAGTTGCATGTATTTGTTTTTTTTTGTTAAGTGGAATTTTTCACTAGTTAATTAAGAGTAAAAGAAAAAATTAATCTTCATAAATAATTACGAGTAAAAGCTAATTAAATAATTACTGATTGAGGGACATGTCCTCATAAAAAAAAATTGACTATATCCCAATAAACCAGAGTAACTCAACCCCCCTCACTCAGCAAAAATTTCACTTGCACTAACTAATGTTTGGCTAGATTGCCTGCTCTAGAGTTCACTTCCTGATTTATGCGGGAAAAAATCTAATCACTGCTCCTTACTAGGAGCGCCTAGTAGGGAGCAGTGATTGGACCAAGCCATATTTTTGTAACCTACTAGGCCCATAATTTTGTAACCTACTGGATGGTACTGCTGGTGTCACCCTCATTCTGCAACCTACTTGGCCCATAATTTTGTAATAAGGATGTACCAAACTGCAATGCTTCAAACAACACACCCAAAGCACTCATGAGTCTAATTGAACCAAAATAGGAAGGAATTCCTCCCCTTGGTCATCAAAAAAGGCTCTCCAATTTACCTCCAGGCCAGATTTGCCTTTTCTGTACGCATTGAAGTTCAGGGTCACCTACTCCACATCTGGTTAGGTCGGGCTTTTCTGTCGCCTCCAAACACACTTCTCTCCAATAGTATCACAGAAAATAAATGTCACAAAATGTCACAAATATCTAAGCTCGGGTGTTGCATTCTGTATCTTGAAACAAGTTTTGAAGTTATTAATGTTGGGATTTTCTTTATGAAATATAAATAAAATTTCTCGCTTCACGCCAAGGTTGCAACACTCGGTCAGGTCTACTAGATAATATCAGTAGGTGCCTAAATGAGCCATCCGATTTATAGAACGATCGAGGCCCACACATATGATGAATGTTTTTTGATAGGTAAGCATGGGATTTGAATCCCTGACCTCCACGCCATGGATCAAAATACCGGAAAACTGATACGTATCATCCAAACATCTAGGACGATACGTATCGGATATCGTCCAATACATTCAATGAATTGGTTTGATACATACATTTTTTTTTCAAAAAAATCCCGAAAAATACTAAAAAAATAAAAAATAAAAAATTTAATGATTTTCCATTTATTTCAACTTTTTAAAATTTATTTAAGTTTTATTTGATGCATATTTCATAATTTTATCAACGCAAAACCTAAATTACATTATGCATGACTCATGATCAAAATTAAAAGGTATATTGTACATGAAAAACTTACTTTAAAGCCACATTAAATTTCGTGGTGGTTCTTGGCCCTCATGATCATCATCATAGGTGTGCGAGCTTTCCCTATAATGTTAGCCATATTGATGCCCATAATCATATGTGCCCCCTTGAAACTGAGGCATTAGCAACGAATATCGCTCAGTGTAATAGGTAAAGGTTGGTCCTCCAAAATTTTGACCAACGAAGTCATTTGGCCCGAGATAGGTTGGTTGAGGCCGGTAGTATGGGTTATTGGTTGCTGAATTTTCAGTGTTTTGCAAATTAAATCCGTCGAAGCTAAAAGTCATATAACCCAAATCATCTTGTGGACCTTGTGGTGGTGGTGGTGTTTGATAAGATTCTGACGCTCATCTTCTTTCAAGCCCTCCACCTCTAAATATAGGAGTGTCAAGTATTGTTATCGGTTTATCATCCCATGAGACAATACCTCCATAAGAATAAGAGGGATCAACACCATCCCTTCCACCATTAGTGCCAACGTGGATTTCATCGCCTCCACCATCACCCCCATCATCGTCATTATCACTACCGGGATGTAAGCTGTGCAGAAACCGACCCGAACTGACCAAACCGACCCGAATTTCGGTTCGGCTTCGGTTTTGGGACATATCGGTTCGGTTCGATTTTGAAAAATAGAAACCGATAGTTATCGGTTCGGTTTCGATTTTAACGTTAAAAAACCAAAACCGAACCGATAAGAAACCGATAGTGGCGCATGCATGAGATTTGGGTTCTATGAAGTTTGGGATCTCGATATGATTTTTCTATTATCTACATGCATGTATTTAGATGGATCTTGCTCATGCATTACCTTCTGAATTGGTTTGTGAAAAATATGCTTCAATCATTTAGGTTCTCTGTTTTGATTTATGTTTTCTCTTTTTGCAAAAAATCTGAATATATATACAAGTTGTAACGTAATGAAAATATGAAATAGCTATGAAGGGTCATGTGTTATGAATCTGGTCGATTTGGACAATACATGTTGGAAACCCATATCATGCATTTGAAAAATGCTCGACATTTCACAGATCAAAAGATTGCTAAATGGATGGTTGAAAATTTTATGATCAATTGTCTAAAATTTGACATGCAATTAGATGGTTAGGATTTTTTGACATTCTACTTTCGGGCTGTCTTCTATCGAATGGCGGCCTACCTGTGGATGATTGGACTATAATACTGTATAGATTCATGCCGTCGAGATCTACCAGTGAGTACTAATAATCGGTGCATCTGCCCATCGATCTGGACTGTCCGATAGGTGCATTAATTTCTTGGAAATATTCTTAGCCATCTGATCAATCACCTACTTTTGGATGGTTAATAGCGAATTAGCGATATAGGCAACAACCTACAAAGTCTTCAGTGATCTAACTCTTATGAATTGGCAATGGCTTCCTAATAAAATAAAATAAAAATTGAGGTATAGAAACCGAAAACTGACCGAACTAATAATTATCGGTTCGGTTTCGGTTTTGAACCTTATCGGTTCGGTTTCACTCTCATAAAATAGAAACCGATAGTTATTAGTTCGGTTTCGGTTTTGCCCCAAAACTGACCCGAACTGACCCGATAACACCCCTATCGGGATGCATTTCGTCATCAGATCCAACCACTGAATGATGATTTAATCTTCTTTTCCGCCTCGATTGTTGGGAAGCTTGCTCCTCCGCTACTCTTTCAACATTGTCCAACCATGCAGTGTTCTCACTATTCAACATTAGCTCCCCTATTCAACACTGGCTCTTCTCTCTCTACGATCCACTGATTCAATAATTATAATTCAACTCAATAGGATTAAAATATTCACTATCTTTTAGGTAGAATATGATAGATGAATTAGTATATGCCTCGTCAATTACATCAAATAAAAATTGTATGAACTAAGACTTCATATAATTGCTTACCACGGTTGGAACTCTGCATATTCCTGACCCTTAATCGCATGTTGTAGTGGCAATAGACTAACTTTTCCAATCGTTACATAGTTAGCCTATTCCTTGTCTTCCTGTGAATGAGAGAGAATGTACTCCAATTTCGCTCATAGTTGGACGAGGAACATGTTTGCGATAAAACGTGCATTGTAACCCGCCTCAGTATCGGACCATCACCTCCATAGTGCATCCATTAATCAGGGGGCTTATCATGCTGGATTTGGGATTGCGCCAACCTCGTCCCAAATGACCCATGTCTTTTGTCGGACAAATCAATCTATAAAGATGGAATACAATAACCGACATGTCAATAAACAAATCATATGGCATTTGACTTATTGGTTATAAGGTATGATTACTCTCATCTCTTATGGCTTGACCTTAGTTCGCCAACTCAGGGAGCATTCGTTAAATCATATTGAGCAAAGCGCTATACATTTCATCGACCTCACTTAACTCGAAGCGTCGCGTATACTGAAAGGCCGGATTCAAATAGTGTACTATACATAAACTATGACCAATCTCATCAGTATATGGAAACAGTGAATAATATGAAAAATAATAAATAAATAAAAATCACTACATAAGCAGTTTAACATGTTATACCTGCGGCATGCAAGTACTGGTGGAATTGTGCATCCCACCTCTTGTCGATAATTGCCCAATATCGTTTATATTTGATAGGAAATTTGATTTTAATAATCAATTTTGCCTTGTTCACTGACTCGTAACATACCCTATCATTAGTTTCTCATCACCATCTATCAACCTCAACACTTGCACCAACGGGATAGTGACGACGATCAGGTGGCCAACATGTACCCAAAACTGGGAGTTATAGATCAGGTTAGCAACTTCATTGCAAGCAGGTCTCTTTGATCGTGGGAGGTCTAGCTCATATTTTTTTCATTGTTCGGATGAGACCATGCTTTTTAACTCACGCCTATATCTAGCCAAGCTCTGTAAGGCTAGGAATTGTATCGCAAACCGTGTAATCGCAGGCCGGAGCAACTCATTAGTGAAGTTTCTCATTAAATTCACTAACTTGTCATTGTTGTACATATAAGAAGTAATCGTTCTTCCATTCTGAATAATTGTCTGTGTCTTGCTTCTCTTTCCTAAATCCCCGAGAATGAGGTCCACGCAATGAGCGGCACACGGAGTCTAGTACAAGTGAGGTCTCTTTAACATTAACTGTCTTCCTGCGGCTTTGTAATTGGCGGCATTGTCTATTACTGCCTTATCCATTAGTTGAAAGAGGTAATCAGTCATTTTCGCGTGTTTAAAAGCATCAACTGATTTCAGGAATACTGTCCCGGCATCGCTGTAGACCAAAAAATTGATCAAACTCTTCCTTATGGGACCGGATCATCCATCGCACATGATTGTGCAACCTCTCTCATCCTATACTTCCTCAAAACTCTCCACATAAGCTCCAATCTCCTTGTACTCATCATTTAGTAAGGGCCCAAATACCTCAAATGCAAAAAACTTTTTAACTTGTGGACCAGCTTATGCACTTGTATCAATCATACTTTTGGAGTACAACGACTCTACAACTTGACTCGAAATGTGATTGTATATCACAAACTTTGCAATGAATTTTTCAAGCCTCTTCCCCATTTTTTCAGTAAAGTTGCACTCAATTTAGTATGTTTGGAGCTTTCTGTCCGATACATGAACGAATCTATGGGACCTGTAGTACGGCCTGTAGTAGACGCCTGATCTCCCTCACGGATGCCAATATACGCAACCAGTCAGTATCCTGAATGTTCTCATCATCAACATGTGGCCTATGACTAGATCCACCACCAACAGCAGGTATGGATGGGCCCCTCAAGCTAGACCGAAACCGATAATTGGCTTTTTCCTAATCTCGTCGCAGCCGTGCTTCTCTAGCACGGCCTGTAGTAGACGCCTGATCTCCCTCACGGATGCCAATATACGCAACCAGTCAGTCTCCTGAATGTTCTCATCATCAACATGTGGCCTATGACTAGATCCACCACCAACAGCAGGTATGGATGGGCCCCTCAAGCTAGACTGAAACCGATAATTGGCTTTTTCCTAATCTCGTCGCAGCCGTGCTTCTCTAGCACTGTCCCTCATGACTCTCGCTGTCACCACATCCTCATCATCCTCAGGTCCAGGTACAGGAAACTCTGGTTCTCCCCTCCTTATTCTCTCATACATTTCTTTATCTCGATCGACTTTTACTTTTTTCTTTCCTTTAGCCGCCTACATGCTGGCTTTGACAGTTTCTCACCTCTCTGGGTACATTGGGACATCCTTTTATCTCTTTCTTAACGTGACTCAAATGCTCCTTCAACCGTGTTATACCTCCTCCTAGCAATTTCTTCCTACAAAGCTTGCATTCTATTTGGAGTCTATCACCATCTATTGTTGTGTCGTATTGCCAGGTTGGATCTTGTCCACGTACCATATTTATTTATTTCACCTGCATGAATAAGCAAACGATTGGAGTAAATTACATGTGATACATCATTGCATGAATGAGCAAACGATTGGATTATTCTAATTTTTAATGACATTTAAAAATATTATTCTAATTTTTAATAACATTAGATAACATTTTCAAATATTATTCTAATTTTTAATGACATTTTCAATAAATTTTTAATAAATATATTAAGTTTTTATATAATAAATAAATTACGTTTTTAAATTAATTTTTAAGGATAGTTAAGTTTTTACATAATAAAAAAATACTTAATTTATTTTTAAAACTTAAATTACTAAGTCAATGGGGTGTGTCACACATGTGATCCATGGCTACATGTGTCATAAGGTATGTAACATGTGACACATGTGGCATGGGACATGTGTCATGGGGTATGTGTCACATGTGTGGCATGTGTCATGGGTTATGTGACATATGTGATACATGTATCACTTGTGTCACATATTCCATGACATGACACATGTCACACAAGTATTAATAATTCAAGAGATATATATATATATATATATATATATATATATATATATATATATATATAAAATCAATAGTGCAGGGACATTTGTCTCAAGTATAGGGTTTAATGGGAGCCCCAAGCCAAATAACCCGCAACTCATACACAAGTTTGGGTGCCACATAAGCACAAGGTCAATTCATTATGGTAATTTATCCCTTGAGTTTTTTAAATTAATTTTTATAAATAATTTAAGGGTAGATCTTGAAATTTAAGGGTTGATCTTGAAATTTTAGGGTAGATCTTAAAATTTAAGGATAGATCTACCATATTTACGGGTAGATCTTGAAATTTTAAGAAATTTTAACCCCTAAAATGTAAGAAAATGAGGAAAAAATGATCAAAAATTATAGAACATGTACCTTTTCTACATTCTTCAGCGATTAGGCGGCGATCCCACACTTTTCAGGCATCGATTCAGCGTTAAAATGGTAAAAATGTGTTCTCCAGTGGAAGAAGAACAACAACAAAGGGAAAAGAAGGGGCTGGTGGAGGAAAATAACCAAGAAAAAGGGGTTTTAGACCCTTTTCGTGCGTCAAATCTGAAGGGGAGGCCCACTTGAAGAAAAAGGAAATTATCAGACGATACGGTCAAATTATCGTCCGTATCAGACGATAATTTGGTGGTTTTGTAGGCACCTAAGAAACTAGTAAATTATCGGACGATAAATTGCCCATATCGGATGATAAATACCACGATTTTGGGGGGATACGATAAAAACTCATTTAATCGTATCACCCACATCCAAAATCGATACGTATAGGACAATATTTTGACCCATGCTCTACGCTACAAACATAATGATGACTTGGTCAATATATAATGGTTTTGGAGTCTAGCTTGGCCTTTATGGGTACCAATGTCAGCTCTGCTTAGTTGTTTCAGCTTTAGACCAGTTGACTAGGAACTACAGATACAACTTAGTTCTAGTGGTGACAAAATCGTATACCGAAACTGAGTTAAAAAAACTTGATCCATGTGCATCATACATGCAACCACTAATCACGGCATATAGGTATAACCGTATAAGATCTAGAAAACTGTAATAAGACCAAAACATACTAATCAATATAAATATCAAATAGTACACAAATGACACCAAAAAGTAGGAAGATTAGGGGTTAAAGCTTTTCTGCAATAATGATTTTGACAAGGGTATAGGTTATTTTAATGGAATGTCTTTGTTAGAGAGGTCTGGACCATGCAATGGAAATCAATCTTCATCCTTCGCTAAGCAGATGATAACCTATAGTCCATTGTAAACCACTTAGGGTATAATTAGTCCCATTATTTCCATATCAATTACTAATCCTCTTTTTTTATGTCAATTATTTATTGTATAGAGTTTTGTTATTTGTATGTTTATGCAACCTTGTCAAATCATAAATGAGACAGCAAATCATAAGGGGTTGTTTTTAACTGAATTGTAAATCATAAATTGTAAGGTTCATCTAGATTTTTTAAAATTAATAAAAAATTACGAAAAAATCATTAAAAAATCACTAAAATTAAGAAAGTGAAATAAATTGATCCAGTTTAGGAATTTATTTGTTATTCGCAAGAAGCAATTAAATTACACATTTTCAGACAAACAAATCACAAAACTAAGCAAGTTTAAAGTAAACTGACCCATAAAAAATTGGATCATAGATTACTAAAATAATAAGCTATATTTTCAAGTCCGCAACATACAACAGTACATAACAAAAACTCCAATATTGTAACAACTGCTTCTTTTCAAATTTGAGATTTGTTTGATTAAATAAATTTTTTCTGTAGCCAACATTAATAAACTAAGTCTAGGAAAACAAATGAAGAGACAGCAGAAGACACTTACCGCTCGCATGTACTAATATATGCCTGAAACTCTTAAAATCATGAAACTTCTGCCTGAGAGCCTAATATTTTCGAAATTTTAATTTTAAGTCAAATCAACATGAAACCCATGGCCAACGTCTTCATAGTAGACTTTTATGTGATTTATGTCTAGGAAAACAAATGAAAAGACAACAGAGGACACTTCCTGCTCACATGTACTAATATATGCCTGAAACTCTTTGTACTAGTATAGTCTTTTATGTCAAAAAATTTAAGTTATTATAAATTTATAACAACTTCAAGTTTTTATTAAAAAGTTATAATTACAACTATTGTAAACAATCTTGTAGAGGTTTATTAAACAAAATATGCACAAGTTATCTACATATTAAATGGCCCTCTATAAATCATATAATTCAGCTATGAATCATATGATTCATTAAGAAAAACGATTCAACTATGAATCATACAAATCATTAAGAAAATGATTTGTACCTCTAATATGAATCATTTTCTATATGATTGAATTTGAAAATCAGTCCAGAATCGTATGATTTTGGAAAAAAGTTATCTACGTACTATTGGTTTAGGAAGATGTCTTTCATTCATAAACCCTCCCTATAATCAATATGATAACATTGTGATATTGCTTTTGTGATGAAAGGGGAAGGGAAACATACCACAATATATGTGTGTGTGTTGGGAGGGTGAGAGAGAGAGAGAGAGAGAGAGAGAGAGAGAGTCCACCTCCCTTAGCTGGTTTTGAGCAGTGGCATCCAGGATTTTCTTCCAATGGGGGGCAAGATATGATCGAGTAGAATATGAGGAGAGTTAGGTAAGCTGCATAAGTGCCAAGTGACTTGGTACTTGGGTCAATTTTTGGAATGTGTGCCCTATGAAATCAACATGTTCCGATAGGTGCACCATAATCTAAAGATATTTGGTAAAAAGATTGGGAAGAAAACCAATCTCCATCATTTGATCCAAAGCAGTCAAACCATCTAAAATTAATGGATAACATGTAATCTAAACGATAGGGATCATTGTTCGTTCTAATATTTCACACAATAGATCTTGAGACCATAAACCTCAAATCATAGGGAACACCTATTGGTACCACATGGCACACATCTAAAAAAGTGACCCAAGTACCAAGAGCGCCAGTGCTCTTGGATACCCAATACTAACTCTATAAGTCAGTATATGGTAAGTTGGATTCGAGGGTTTGAGTTCTCATCTTAATGAGAGTACTAGGTATGCAATGCGAGTGCTAGGTGACTTGGTACCTAGGTCACTTTTTGGGATGTGCGCAGTGTAGAATCATCATATGTTCCGTATGATAGGTCATTCATGATTTAAAAATCTTCGATACAAAATATTGGGATAAAAAAATCTCAATCATCTCAGTCAAAGCAGTCAAACATCATCTAAAATGAGTACGTAATAATTTTAGATGTCCTTTGACCGCTTTGAATCAGATGATTGAAATTCTCTTCTAACCCCAATTTTTGTACTACAGATCTTGAGATCATGGGCATCAAATCAAACAGAACATATGGTGAGGTTCATATGGCATGCTCTCAAAAAGTAGCCCGAGTACCAAGAGCATCAACCCTTGGGTCATACCTAATACCAACTCTTTTTTTAAAGGTTCCACCTTGTCAACTGATAGCAAGAGAACGAAATCACTCTAAATACCAATACATATTACGGGTAGAAAGAAACAGATTGAAGCAAATAGCTCTCGCAGTCCCGAATTCACAAAATAAGTGTTTGGAATAGTGAATAACTTATATCCAAATAGCAGTCACTAGTTTTTATATTTTTATTGAAAGTTGAGCAGGGTCAGTACACCCCGTTCGCACCTATGTGGGTCCACCATTGGTCCCGAGTGCTATCTCGCATGCCCTGTGGCACCCGTCTCCACAGGGTTCACCTCTCCCTAGGGCATTTTTGAGAAAAATTAGAAATATATTCACCGTTGATCTAATAGTGTGAAATGACCGGTGATATGATGACATAACTCACCGTTCATTTTTAAATCATTGACCATTGTTCGACCAATGGAGGTCAATACTTTTTATTTTTCACAATGATGAAAATGTATCATCATCCAGTTGGGTGCCACGTGGCATCCAAACAGACGATTGGGTGCAATGTACACATGAACAAGGTTGATCGACAACCATCGGAAAAGTGATTTTCTATTGTTGTTTTTTCAGTCACAGTCAAAAATTTTCAATAGAAAATATTTTGGGTGGAAAATCCCTTTCTTTAATCTGTGCAATGAAAAAGAAAAAATGTCAGAATCTTTTTTTCTCTAAAACACTAGGGAATGTGGTAAAAACCCTTAGACGTAATGAAACTTGCAATCACGTGTTACGACATGGCACATGACTTAGCACTTGAGTGTAGCATTTTCACGCTAAGCTCGATTCATATTCCCATTCTTATATATATATATATATATATATATATATATATATATATATATGTGAGGCATGAGAGTATGCACACTCGATTGTAGAGCCGGACTCTACACTCAATTCATTTTAGTGCGGTTGGGTGCCACGCGAACGTGCACAAGGTCAATCTAAAATCATGAAAACGTTGCAATAAAAAATCCATTTTAATCATTGTTGATCATGATGGTCAATGGGTTTAAAATGAACAGTGACGCAAAATTAAGTAATTGTTCATTTTCACACTGTTAGATTGAGGTGTGCATGATTTTTGTTTCCAAAAATATTTCTAAAAAACCTAGGGAAGGGTGAACCCTAAAGGGGACGTGTGCCACATGAACTCTACACTCAAGTCATTTGGGTGCCACGTGGATGTAACAAGGTCCATCCAAGATCGAAAAAAAAATTACATTTTAATCACCGATGATCATGGAGGTCAATGGGTGCTAAAATGAATGGTGAAATGCAAAATTGAATCACCTTTCATTTTCAAACCGTTAGATTGAGGCCATACCTGATTTTTTTTTTTCTTTTTAATTTCTTCTATAAACCCCTAGGGTACAGAGGCCACATGGCATGAGGAATTGTACTCGAGTGTAGAGTTCAAACCACCTCCACTAAAACCGCCCATATGTAATAGCCCCACATCAGATAGGGAAATGTCTAGAGCCTGGGCTATAAGGTGTATGCGGACCTTACATGTCACGACACATCTTGGGAGGGAACTTAAGCCCATGCCAGGAACAAAACCAGGAGGGGACTTAAGCCCATAATGGGACAATATCGTGGTGTGTGGGTTCGGGGCATCAGAGAATGAACAATATCAAAGCCAAGGATGGCTCTTCTATAAGGTGGGGGGATTATAAGTTTATAACAGTCTCACATAGGATAGGGAAATGTCTAGATCCCAGGCTAAGGTGTATGCGGACCTCATATGTCACGACGAGTTTTAGGTGAGGACTTAAGCCCATGGTAGGAACAAAACCAAGGAGGGGACTTAAGCCCAAAATCGGATAATATCGTGGTGTGTGGGTCCAGGGTGTCACACTATAAGACCTGATTTTTAATAGGATTAAGCGCATGGCCCAAGCTCATCAATCACTTACTAATCAAACATAAAAAGTCAGGCTCTGACAGGCTTGGACCGGGCCCTTTTTTTCACCAGTAAAAGAAATTCATTAAAGAGGCACACGTGCAGAGGGGGGCTAGTGAGGAGCTAAAGCCAAGAGAAACAAAAAACATAACTAAACTAGACAAAAAAGCAAGATAAAATTAGGCAAAAAAATAATAATAAAACCGCACACACTCCCCAGGAGAGGATTCGACAAAGCCTAGGAGCCTCCACTTCTTGTTCACCTCAATACCCCTATCTTTCCAATCTGCTCCATTCAATCATGAATTCACAGACCATCTTCATAATCATACCTTTGGGTTTACGAATCCACTTGAAAATCCTTTGGCTTCTCTCTAGCCAAATAGCCTAGAAAACCGAGAACAAAGCTGAACCCTAGAACCCCCCTTTGATTCCTTGAAAGTCCACCCCCTTCCAAGCAACCATGAGCTGGGTACACCCCTCCGAAAGAACCAATTTTAACCCAAACACAAAAAAGATGATGTTCCATATCTCTTGCGCCATCCAACAATGAATGAAAAGGTGATTTGCAGATTCCTCCACCAGAAGGCACATAGAACAACAGTTCTCAAGGTTCTTTCCTCTTATAATTAAATGGCCAATGGTTAAAATTCGTCCCCAGGCAAGGCTACAACCAAATAATTTGACTTTAGAGGAATGGGGGTTCTCCAAAGGAAAATCTAATCATGCATCACCAACGGCTGCCTAACCAAAAAAATCATAGAAAGATCTGACCGAAAACTTCACTTTAGTATTGCCCTTCCAAACTCTCACATCAACCCCGAAGGCTTGGACCAGTCCTTAATGCAAAATGTTCACATTTGGGCCCAAAATTTAGTCCCAAGCTATTGACAGTTTGACACCTGATTAATTGCTCACTTCACTTTCCCATTATGGGCTCAAATCTAAGCATGGTCAATTGTGTCCTAATTATTCTATATACCTTAAAGGCTAGGGTACACAACACTTTCCATCTTTTAACATACAAAAGAAATGAAAATTATTGATAAAGTCCTCCAGTAGATCAACATGTACCAACATTTTATCAATGTTGGAAGATCCTACAAAATCCATGTTAACATCCATGTGTCTTGGGCGTGATGAAGAGAATTTCGCTCCTATTTAATGGCAATATCGCCCAAATGACTAGGTGTGTGGAGCAATAAAATTCGGCACAAAATATCTTGGGGGAATCTTCTTGGCATAGGGTTTGTTTTGAACTTTTGATAAATTGAATCGCAGATTAACCTCACTAAATTTTTCTACATAAATGTTGGTATCCCAGAATTCCAGAATGAGTTTCTAGCCAAAAAAGAAAAAAATAGCCTTCAATCAATACAAGATAAACTCTTGATCATCGATGTAGCATACATCTCTCATCTCCTTTGAGGAAGTGCAGACAAAGGTAAATCGTTGACTGGTAGCTAGAATCTAAATAGGTAATTAGGCTATGAAAAAATACAACAAAAAATTTGCTACCAGGAATTCTGCTCAAATGAGAGGTTGAAGCTTTATTTTGACGGCTCACCATGCCATAGAGTAACCCTGCCTTTTTATCATAAGGAGGTTAACTTCTGGCTGATAGCTAGGTCCAAGGGAGTTAAACAGCACTAGTTTTGTACTTGGGCACTCTTCTCATACAGATTGTGGTTCAAATGGGTTCCATACGGTCCATAGTTGTGTCCAACTTCTATTTTCAGGGCAAATGCCATACCAACTATATTTCAATGCCTTACCTAGATAATATTATTCTCTCCCTTGTCCTAATCCCATATTCTATATTGTTGGATTACCAGGGTAATATAGCAAAAACATATTGTTTTTAATCCAGCCAGAGCTAAACCATACTAACTTATCACGCAGAACTGAGAGAGCCACCCCTTTGTAAAAAGAAAGAAACAAAATGTAAAATAATAGTGGAGAACTAAACAAAATATACTAAAGAAAGAAACAAAATGTATGTGATTGAATATAAGATTGAGGCACTCTTGGTGTACAAAGTTACAGATCAGTCAGATCATAAGAAAACCATCTAGGGCTAAAACTGTGCTAACTTGAGATGTAAAACTGAGAGAACCACGATGATGAATAGAACACAAACGAAACGTAAATTAATTTAAAACATAAAAATAACGATTTAAAAATTCTGGAGTTTGTAATCTTAAAATTCCCTTGCAAACTCAACATTAAAAACACAAACTTACAGTTTTCTTGAGGAGTCAACTAATGCACCATAAAGCAGTCACAGGCATATCTTATATCACAAACAAGACGCCCCATAAAACTAATAGTTTAACAAGCTAGATAACCACTGACTTGCTGGCCAGGAATGATATATGTGCACCACGAATAGGAAACTTAGGTTCGAATGGGCCAACAAAAACAAATGAAAGTAGAAGATAGAGGACTCCAAGGACTTGATGGTTGAATGTCAAGGAATCCAGATCAGGCAATAAGTGTCCAACACCACATTGGATATAAAATATAATTTTGGGTACGGAAGAAATGATGTTCCTCAGAATTTGAATTCAACTTTAAGGAAATTTTGAAATTACACTTCAGTTTTATGAAATTTTGGATTTTCTTCTAGGTTGGAATTGTTTATACGTATGACATCAACATATAAGTGCCTATAATATATGTTAATCACAATCATGTTGATTTGAATAATTTAGTAACATCAACTTTCATTTCAAAAATTTAAAAGGTCGCCAGATTCTGCCATGTGATCAGAAATCTTTTAGTACCCTTTTTTTATCAGTTCAAAGAACTTTTTTTGGGAATTTTGGTACTGAATTTGCAACCGCAAGATTGAATTGCAATGTACCTTGAGGTAAAAGCTCAAACCCAAAGAACTAAGACTTAGCCCTTCAATTTACAAAAAGACATGAAAATAATTTCCTATATACCTATATTTTGGCCTAGCTCTAAGCATGCTGACAGGGTGCCCATTTTTCATGTTGCAAAGGGGCATGTGGTAGGCCTCTGCTAGCTCGTTTGCATCTTGTCATAAGAAATTTGTAAATCTCATAAGTATGCTATAGAGGATATGAAGAATCAAATCATTTGCAAAAGATGCAATTCTTTTTTTCCAATGAAACTTCACAAATAGATGGGAAGATAATTATAGAGAGGACCAATGAAAATTAGGAGAAGCTCGACGGCAGCTAAATCATGTACATTGCAATTAAAATTTCTTAACTTTCCACCTTGAACCAGTAGAACAGGTCATACCTGTATCAGCTCCTTCAAACAATGTGTAGCCCTCTCTACTTCCTCGTCATATTTCAGCCGCCATTCAGCTGATTCATCCATTGCTTCCATATTAGCAAGATCAAACTCTTTTCTGCAATACAGAGACAAAGTTTGTGTCCACAAATCCAGAAAAGTTATGCAATTGACAAATGTTACAGCAAATACCCTTAATGATATAATCCCTAGAAACCAAGACACGAGAATATGGGGAAGTTATTTCCAAACAAAATAATGAATTGCTATCTCAATACCATAAGTCTAGTGAAAATGCTGCGAGAAAATTGGTATGGGAAAATTTTTATTAGCTTTACGTGGGTCTATATTTACACACACACGTGTGTGTGTGTGTGTGTGTGTGTGTGTGTGTGTGTGTGTGTGTGTGCGTATATGGGAATGCTTACCTCTCACCCTCAAGATAGAAGTTCACGGACCAAAATGCCCTCATGTGGTGGCATTTTGGTAAATAAATGAAGGCAAAACTGTTCTTTTTTGATGGAAAACTTGTAATTATGAAAAGAAAATTACAAGTTTGCTATTGAAAAAGCAAAAAAGTGGTTCTGCCCTTCATGTATTGACCATAATGCCACTGCATGGGGATATTTTGGTCTGGGGATGATGACAGGAAAGAGGGAGGAAGGACGTGTTGTAAACAAAAGATAATTAATTATCATTCAGCATCGTGGAAGACATTTTTTTCAGCATAATTAAGCCAACAAAGTAACAATCAGATAAAATTTCACAAGATGACAAGTGTTAACACTTAACATAGGTCAGATTCATTTTCGCATGTTGAAATTCATCTATTAGAAGCAGGTCCGAAGAGAAAACCATTTGTAAAAGCAAGATTAAAAGGCGAACTGAATCCATTGTACTCCCTTAGAAGCCAAAATCATGCAAAATATATATTAGAATCTGTAAAATGGAACATAGAGGAAATTGAATTTTTTTAAGTGGGTTAATAGATAACCTTGTACTCAACATTACTATGCCTAAAAATAAAAAAGTAAAAAGTGGATATGAAGGGTGAAATCTAGGGAACTAAACACATTCTGCGCGTAACTTATCAGATTAAAACCTAATTTTACAGAACACGGTCTCTGGTTCAAGCTATCAACAAAATAACAGAAAGTGAATCTGTAAAGGGCAGTTAAGCTAAATTGACTCAGTTTTAGATATGCCTAGAATAAAAAATAAAGTGAATGCAATGAAGCGTGAAAAAGTGAAGAAACTTAATGAAAATTTTCATAATGAACAAAAAAGAACAAAGAAAAATTTGGGATTTGTTTGTAGACTATTCATAATCAAATACCAACGATGATAATAAAGTAATAAAAGCTTTGAAATTCAGACTTATATTATGCAGATTGCTTGTCTAATATAACTCTCACGCTCAAACACAATCAAGAAAATTGAGTCATTGTCTGATTATTATTCTGTTCCATTATGAACGAAAGAAAATCGTCATCGATATCATCATTTCCTTTTCCTAAAATTTCATCATTCTCACTTGCCCACAAAATTATTGATTATGAATAGCTGACTGTCTACTTGACACTACCTATTCCACCTTTTTACCTGGACTTGAGACCACGGTGACAATAATTGGAGAATTTTTGAAATAGTCGTATTTAAATCACCATTTATTCATCAATCGACTAGAATGTCAAGAATTATTTATAGTGAATAATTCACGATTTTACTGACTTGATTTTTCCCAGAATTTTTCCTAACCTTGCTGATTTTTTCCCCGTTTTTCCCTACTTAACCAATTTGTGTTTTTTTCTCTTTGAATTTTTCCCTTTCTACTTATTCCTGAATTCTGACTTTGTCCCTATGCTTGAGACTGGCATTGACAGAGTGAACCGCGGGTATCAACAATAAATATTGCGGTTTTCTTATCTGAACTATGAACTAAGCTTTCTAATAACTACCATTTTTTAATATTTTTTATTTATAAAAAATAAAAGAATTAAGCTCGTAGAATAAACTATTCTCTTTCATAATCAAGTAAAAGAAAAAGAAACGAAGAATTTTCACTCCTAAATTATAAACAAAGTGGTACATGAAGAGAAATAAATGAAAGTAGAAGTAAAGAGAGGTAGATAGAAAGAAGGAAAGAAAGATGAAGAGAAAAGGAAACCTAATAATATCTCTTTCTTCCAAAGTGAAAGTTGAATCGAGAGCCCATAGCCTGAAATAGACGGCGATCCCCAAAATCAAAACGATAATCAGCCCTATGAAAACAGGGCTTCTCAACAACGCCATCGATCTCTGTCGCTAAAAGAAGAAGAGCAAGCGTTGAAGAGCCACCCTCTACTTGTTGTGATGGCTGATATGACAAAAGAAGAGAAGAGTGCTCACTGTTTAAGAGAAGGGTACGCGCGTTATTTATTGGTTTCAGACTTTCAGGTACATAAATCTGCATGTACGACCTCACCAGACCACCCATCATCGGCGTCTCAAAGGAAGCCATTACTTGCACACGGAAGTTGGTCCTTCGCACACGAGCTAGCCCCTTGCACACAGATTAATTAACTTCCATTTGTATCAGGGAGAAGTTTGTTTTTTCGAAAAAATTTACGCATAAAACATGTTTTTTTCTTTTTACGAGATGTATAAAAACTAAAAAGTTTCGTAAAGTCGTTTTATATGAAAGAACATGTATTTTTTTGTTTAAAATCTACTTTATTTATTTTCCAGGATACCTCTACCAACTGGTGCAAATAGAGGTTCCCTTAATATTATTAATTATTGTAATCTTGCATTAATAGGTCATTTTATGGTTTCACCGAATCCGAAAAAGTGACTCAAAAACATATTATCCTCAAATTTAAATTATAGGTTCATTTTTTAGATCTATGTCAATTGAAAATAAAAATCGACTACCTAATTATAAGCACATGATCTCAAAATACATTGTATGAAAGATTGGGATAAAACTCATCTCCCTTCTTTAATTCAAACGCTATAAAAAAAATTTCAACCGAGGCACCCCTCAATGATTAGGTACGCCCAAAGAGAGCGCTATCCTATTAATAGATGGAAGTAATTCTTAAAGTGAGCCATTACTTGCACCATGGTTTCAACCATCAGCCATATTTGATACATATTAGCTGGTATGTATGGTTTAGGCCCATTCGATTTTGATAAGAACTTAATTTAATAAGAGGTCAAATATCGAGTCAAATTAATAACTATCAGACATGACTCAAACAAAATATCAAATATACCCTTGTTACAAATTTTTATTATTTTATATATTATATTAAAATTTTAAAATGTGTTTGAATATCGGTTTGGGATCCAACCGATATGTCAATATGTATTCTCAAAAATAAAAAATATATGCTAATATGTATCTGACATTAATTATCTTACTTGATACATTAAGAACTAGTGCCACGTGAAAGTCCTTAGTCTCAAGATTTTTTATGCAAAGGATCGGCACAATGTAATCTCTATCATATAAGTCACTGGCAGCCAAATGATGAACTGTGAATGCATTGAATTACATGAGAGCGTATGTTTCATGCTAATCTTTTGGACCAAATATCTTTATAAGGGCTTAATGGTGTCCCATAACATAAGTCTCCAAAATGCCAAGTCTTTCTTTTAAATTGTCGGGCTACCACTGTGTCCAAATAATGGCTCGTATCCTAAATTGTATTGTTTGCCTAGGAGGTAGAAATCTTGTTTATTTAAAAATCCAGCTCTCAAGGGATTTGATAGATGCCGAAAATAGATTGCCGAGAAGCGTGATGCCGATTGCATATGAGAACACTCTTTTATGCGTTTACTAAATAATGCATTTTAAACACCTTTTTTCCTGTAAAAAAACATATTTTTATGTGACTATGAACCAAGGTATCAAAGTATCGGCCAATACTGATAACACCCCGATACCAGTATTGTGGTGGTGTCAGTATCGGACCAATGCAGGCCAGTATCAATCATGGGTCAAAATTTCATCCGATACGATACATTGAATGTACCGTATCACCATTTTGCATATATATGAGCGGATGATACATTCAATGTATCATCCGGTATTTTACTATTCCGATACGTATCGGTTTTGAGCTCAGATGATACGTATCGGATACCTAAAATTTTTACCCATGGTATCAACCGATACTTACCAATATATATATATATATATATATATATATATATATATATATATATAGGTATGGACGAGAGTGATAGGTATTGGCTGCTGTGTACTGGTCCAAGATACACCAATACTTGATACCGATACCGATACCAATACCGATACCGAGTTTGATACCTTGCTTTTACAGTGCCAACACAATGCATAACTAATGGTTCTACTTCTGAATTTAGTTTAAATGGGGAAGCACAGCTCTATCGGCTAACCATTTTATAGGCATTTAGGGCGAGATATCGATTGATACAACAGCTGTTGTACACTCAGTACAATAGAGTGCACTACACACTACACCCTACTCTTTGAAACTATAAACTTTGCGTTACCAACAAGTGTGCACAGGAGTGGCAACTAATATAACTCGTTTGAAAAGAACTCAATTCTGTCTCACAATTCAGGGTTTTTAGGTAAAGAAAAAGCTTATGCATCATAAGGTGTGAGCAAACTCTTGCTTGAAGCTATGCATCAAGATGCAGCTCAATTGCCGCCAAAACAAGTTGGACACCAGTGACCTCACACAACAGAGAAGAACAAAAACTCTGCGTTCCCTTCAACATCCCAACTCACACAAAGGGGTCTGTCAGCCTGCTCTTCTCCATAGCAAAGGCTGACATGAATCAAGTAGGAATCGTTAACACGGCTTAACCACAATTATTTATGCCCCATCATTCACTGATATAGTTGTATAGATTCATGGCAGTCGCTTGCGTCTAGCGGAAATCAACTACTCGTCGTAATTAAATAAACATTTGGAAATAACTAAATATGAATTCCTATAGTACAAAACTGGGTGATTTTTATCTGTTCTTTTTCTTTACAAAGTTTATAAGTCTACTCAAATGAAAGACCAGTTGACAAAAGTAAAGGCAAGGCAATGGAAGGCGCTATCTTCTCCCAGGACTTTCCATGCAAATGCCTGCTCATATGACACATGGCGACCCATGGTAGACAGGCAAGTTCCGACCGGCAGATATGCATAACCCTGAAAGGAGGGGAGAAAAAAGATTAAAAAGCAATCATCTCATTCAGTTATCACAAGAGTAATTTCAAACTCTAAGGGGTCACACAGGCCATTCTTGGGTACGATGTAGTTTAATGTGGATGCCACGTGACATAGATGAGCTGAACAAACAACATTCGTGCTCAGACCAAGAACCTAATACCAATTCCATTAGACATCAAGGATGGTGTTTACGTTATCTAGTATCTACATTACACAGTGAACGACATAGTTTCTTAAACCACGGATCAAACAATCCTAACACTATAATCAAAGGCCCGTACACTTCCTGTAGAAGAACGCACAGAATGTGGGTGCATTTTTTACGTGAAAATTTGGATCCATCAGATTGTAAGGCTTGTTTGATTGAAGCAAATTTTGTGGTGTCCAATCCACACCAACTTCCACGTGGCTGATCCAGATCTGAGTATTTGGCAAGAAGCATCCATCCTTGGCGTTAGTGAT
This sequence comes from Chloranthus sessilifolius, assembly GCA_021018995.1. NCBI lineage: Eukaryota > Viridiplantae > Streptophyta > Magnoliopsida > Chloranthales > Chloranthaceae > Chloranthus > Chloranthus sessilifolius. The sequence goes on from CM037587.1 coordinate 135,592,443, forward strand.
CCACGAAAACTTGTGGTCATAACCAATGCACATACAATTCTAAGATTGAATTTTACAGAAGATTAACGATCTTATTTTAGATTGCAAGTACAACCAGTATATAATCTAGTGATCACATGGACCGTGCTATAGTATTCAATTGAATCTAATGCCACCATCATATCCATCGTCAGATTTACTGGGGTGAAGAGGATTATGTCTCATTAGATTATTCGGGTGACGAGGATTATGTCTCATTAGATTCATTTATAGATCACAAGATTTAAATGTTCAAGAAATTGAGCCAAAGGCAGAAATTATATTACCTGTTGCATGATCTTGGCAAATTCTGAGCACAACGCTTTCTGGCCAGACTCTTCAAATATTTTATCAAGTGTAATGTCCTGTAGAGCCACCAGTGTGGTTTCCAACATGTCCAGGCCAGCTTGGTTGGCGAAGGTGAAGACAGGTAGAGACTGCAAACCAAAGTAAAACAAGTAAAAGGACTAAAATCTCCAATTTCTTTTTTTCGTTTTTCTTCAGATAGATAGTAATCATGAAAATAGAAGGTACGGATAAAGTTTTGGAAAGGGAGCAACTCCTATTAAATGATGAAGCTGAAAAATGACCTCAAAGAATTGCATCCTACTGGCTGAATACCAATGGGCAAAAATGATCGGTTTCACCAACAGACGAGTATTAATGTCAGAGTGGGACATCAAGTCTCAGACCTGGAAATTCTATACAATAATTCTACAAGACAAATTATTCCATAGAATGTATGTATGAATCTATGATTTTACATTTGTACAGATTAACATGTTCGATGACCTGATACTAATATATGATATATATCTGATTTTCGAGTTGGCAGTGCAAACCCAAGTTGTTTAAATTAAGTATGCATATTGCATTATGCTTTATTTTTTCAAATTATAGCGTAAAATAAATTTTAGAAAGTCCATATTCATCAGTTTATCAGTTGGGCAAGTCGACACACACTCAAGACATTGATTCTGAGAATACAAGTATATAATACAAAGAAAGAGCATGCTATGAAAATGGTATATTAGTAGTTGTTGGTATTCCATGTTAAACACAAACAAAAGTCTAATTATGCACTGAATCTCACTTTACCTCTTCCACACCTTATACATTTTCAGATGATTATGCTATACCAGTAGAAAAAGAAGATTGGCTAACTCAGGCTAAGGTTTTCTCCTAATAACTGTGTTCCAAGCTCGTGTCTGGAGCAGATAAGTTATTGCAATTTTAAAAACTGTGTGCATGTTAGGGATTCTGCTTAGACTATACCTTCAAAGAGCAGCATAATATCGCATCAGGATGCTGCCATAATGATTTCAACACAGAGTCGCCAGTCTGGCATTCAGACCTCAGAAGTTCTACTCCTAAGTGGTAACTGCAAAATAGCCACATCTATAATAAGGAAAGATAATAAAAGAGCTGGGGGGAAAAAGAGAAGAAATTCAACCATAGGGTAAAACAAAATACAAAATATAGGAGGCAGTTGAATGGTCCAAATTCAACTTATGTCTTCAACAGCATAGATTTGTTGTATCTTATTTATCTGGATTTTATTAGTGTCATAGTTATGATCAAAAAGCAGGATGGGTGAATCTAATTAAGCTGGGGTCACCGTCTTTAACATGAACATATGCATTGTTCGAGGAAAATAATCACTAGATAATTGGACATTTGCAAAACAATAAGCATTTTTTGCCTCATAAGGTAAAGTCCCTAATGCCATTAAAGAAACCTTGCTTCTTCATTTTTTGTTTCCATCAGAGCCCAGTGATTTCTATCCAACAGTTAGAACTAAGAAGGCAACTGCTCTTCATCAAGATCACTTTTACCAATTTGAAGTAGGGGTTATTTTAGTCATTGTCACATTGTTTTCTCAGACTAGAAGAATCTAAGTTTGAAATTCCTGCACCTTTAAATAACTCGTGGATGAGCTGGTCTTAGGCCCAGTTGGCTTAGTTTGCCAAGGTCCCAAATACTGAGCCCAAACTTCAATTTTATAAAACAAAAAAAAAAAGAGAGATTATTGGCAGCTGAGTCTAATCCAGAAACAACCGATTTCAATGTCTCCCATTTTCTCAACAATGGGTTCAGTACAGGGAGTTTAGTAGAACTTGCCTATAGCTCTGGCAGATCCAACGAGCGAGAGTAAGAGCTTCCGGAGATCCAGGGAGTAGCTTGGGTCCCATATGGGAGCCAAGAGGGGAAGGAGCTATGGCCAGGGCAACCCTTTGTACAGATGAAACCACACTGCGGATGTACTGTCGAGCCATGGTTGCAATCCGGTCCACAAGATGGATTTCATATGGAAATTGGAAGGCAATGGTCAACACAGAACGCAAGCTTTGAGAATTTTGAGATGCATCTGCAGAGTCTCGGTTAGCAACAGGGCCCACTTCAAGACTAGATGCTAGATCCAATGTTCGCTGAGCAGTCAAACTATCCTGTTTTTCACACTGTAAAACAAGCATTAGTTTTTGGAGGGAAAAAGCTAGAAAATTCAGAAGGGCAAATATAGAAGAATTTTTCTTTCACTTATCTAAAATGCTAAATGAGGGAATTTCTTTTGGAATGGGAATATTTTATTCTGAAAGCTTTTGCCAATAATGCCTATTACTTTTAATTTTTAAATGATAGAATTAATTAATGGGGATTTTACCAAGCGGTTGTTCATGTTCTAGAAAATTTTCAACTATCTTAAAATTGCTTTAAATTTTCCTTACAGGATAAAAGAACCTCTTTCAAGGACTTTTCTATTATTTCCAATGGCATTTCTATTGTTTTGGTACAAGTTGGGGAGGTTCCTATAATTTTTCTACAATTCATAGCCGTTAATCTGAGAAAGTTGGGTCACATTCTATCATTTCTGGACAGTAGGATAGTTTTGGAATAGTAAAATCACTCTATCATTAGATTAAGGACACAGGTGGACAACCTCCAGCTAATCTGGAAAATAGCTTGGATTACTCCTATTATACTTGTGAATGGTAAAAGACTAGAATTTTACAATGGTTTGTTCTTCCTAATTTAAAGTTTGATTTGATACTAGGCGGAGTTCTGAATCGATCTGTGAGTTTGTGTACATTAAACATATGTGCCCACTACATTATAAGCATTTTCAATTATCTCTTCAGAAAGAAAGTCCTTTGATGCGATTACTACGGAGGTTTTATGCTTCATGAATGCATGGAGTGACTGGGGTGATGAGAGAATCTCCCAAATTGTCTCTCTGCCCTGACCAATTTCTTGTTCTGTTTGTGGATCTCTCTGCTGCTAGGGACCCGCCCCTTTTTGTAGTTGTTGTATTTGTTCTTTTTGCTTTCTTGGGCTGCGGCCACCAGAGCTCAATGCTCCTTTTGATCACCAGCGTAATTCATTTTCTTAATGAAATTATATATCTTTATTGATAATCATAATAATAAGAAAGTGCTTTGAGAACCGTTTCATATTTGAAGTGCATTCTTTTCATATCAACGGAGCCATAATTGTTGCTGACAACTACATATCAACGGAGCCATAATTGTTGCTGCCACCATTGAAATATGTTTAAAAAGTTGCAGTGTGACTCTGAACTCGGCAAAGTTGACTAGGTTTCGCCACAGTTCCAGTTCCTAATCCAAACTTCAATTTCATATAAAATATACCAAAATACTGATTTTTCACAAAACTGGACATCAACGGGAGTTTTGTGACATCAATAGGATTATTTTTTTGGGAAAAAAAAAAATAAGTCAGACTTCACGGAGGAACTAGAACATTGAAAGACCTATTTTTCAGTCAAGTGGTATTCATGACATTGTGTATATTGCTAATCCATCAAAAATTATCTGTACTTGAAGAATTTTGAGTAAAATATTCTCATTGAAAAAAAAAGAGAAGAAACATCAAGTAGATTTAGACTCAACTGTTTTTGAATCCAATGGTATGACTCGGAAGCCAGATGGTAATAAGGGAGCATCATCGGGGAACATTTCATCAATTGGAGCAAAAACAAGTTGGGAACAGGCTCCTACTGCATTCTCATCTACTCCACTACAAAGCTGCAACACAGAATCATCCAAAAAAAATCATAAAAACAACGATTGGGCATACTTATAATACCATAGATTCTGGACAAAAAATAAGAGCATGCCATCACATTTCCAAGATTTCATTTAAATTGCTATTCCAGGGTTTGTGAAAGGAGAAATATAAGCAAGAAAAGAAGGAGGCTCACCTGGGCTAAAAAAAACTTGAGGAAAAGGTATAACTTGAAAAGAGGGTTTCTCTCCAGAAACACAAACAACCCCAGTATATATGCAGGCTTATCTCTAGTTTGATTATTTGATCCTTGACTGTTTAAATTTAGAGGGTGTAAAGTATCAACTATTAATCATTACTATTGTTATTTATCGTGGGTACCAACTATTGCTTTAAACCATCAATCCTTGAATGCTTAAATTTGGAGGATATCAACTATTTAGTTATTTTTATCAACTAAGTGTTATAGCCTGCTTTTTGAGAAACGTATTACACACTGATAAATTATTCAGCCATTATTCGTTTAGATTCAGAGGGTCTAAACCATTTATTGTAATAGTATACTATTATGAGCAAAATATCCTACTTGCACAATGAATTATTAAAATAATCCAGCCAATATACCATAAGATAGTTAAGTTCAAATTACTTAGTGAAGAAAAATACCTGTAACAGGTGAATATCTCTGGATAGAACAGCTTCTTCTTCAGTGAAAGCATGTCCTTCAAGCCGAATTACTTCAAGAAACTACAAATGTTTTTCATTAAAAAAAAATGTTAAAGGAGACAAGATTTTAGAGAAGGAATTTGATAGCAGAATTGAAATCATGATTAGCATTTCCGGTCTCTGGAGATCCCTTCAATGTATTCTAGTTCACAAAAGAAAAGTATGAGATTTACGAATTAAAAAATTGAATATAAAGAAGCAGCGTACGAGGATCCTTTTCTAACTAGCATTATAGATATTCTGTCTACTAATTGCAGGTGATAACCAGATGCAAATTGCCTTTTTTTTTTCTTCATTTTTTCTCTGCGAGTAAGGGATCCTGCAAAGTTTCTTTCAAGTACATATTGAGAGAACATGATACATTGTAAAATGCAGACTTTTTCGAAGGGAAAATAGTTTCTATTTTATTTTTAGAGTAAATTGGGGTCTCATTCCAAACTAAACACCATTAGAATTCTCTCTTAAAAGAACTCTTAAGGCCCTGTTTGGAGATACCAGAAACCATGGATTGCGCCATAGTTTAGATGGCACAATTCACGCCTGTGTCTCTGTTTGGAACACTTTAAAATGAGGATGGTGCATGGGACCATTGACATATTAAACTAAAATAAATGCAAATAGCTTCATCCAAAGTAAAAGCTAATTATTTTAAAATGTAAATTGAGGGAATGTGGTTTTCGGGAATAGGACCGTCCAAACTGGCCCTAAATACTCTCAATTTTCAGACTAAACAACGAAAATTTTAGAGAGATAGCAAGATTGATTGCAAGATTGTTCAAGCGGGAAGAATATGGACACCTCTTCGTGTTCCACTGTGTGACCAAGTGGCATGATGATTTGGCTCCCTGAAAACCTGTTTGGCCTCAATCCTGGGAATGCATATGAGCTGCCTTTCAGTGATGCAGCAGTATACGCATCCACATTGTAATCAACCCATTCAGAACGGTGCTCCCTCAAGAAACGAACCAGCAATGCAGGGGGGACATTCTGTGAGGGGGGAAACAAAACATCATAAAATATGTTGCTGTATAAGTATGGTTTTTTATAAGTAGTAAGAAATTGCAATGGCTTCTGATACTAAAAGATGTTGCAATAACGATTAAGAAGGATATACCAATAAAAACTATGCAAGGATCATTAATGTCAATCGATATGTTGAAAACTTACTTGGAGTAGCATGGATGCTTTTGCACATAGGATGCCTCCAGTCACAGGGAGAGCATTAACAGGATTGACAAGAGCACCCATACTTTTGCTTGAGTTAATAGCAATTATTACATCTTCAACACCATCACAGGCCATCAGTGACCATCCATCATCATTGAAGCTATTGATGGCATCATTGAAGCCCCTAGAAACCAAAAACAAAAAATCTCACATAAATGTCATATCATACACAAAAAGAAAAAATCTTGACAGAAAAAGAATTGCATAGATTACCTGCTCAATCTTTGGCTAAAAGTGCGCAGAACAGCAGGCTGTCTGCCCAAGCCATACACCACCTCACCACTTGTCTCAAGGGCTATTTGTCTAATGTGACGCATTGCCTATAAGCAAATGATTAAGCAGTTCAATTCTTGTTTTGGTTTTAAAAAAATTCAACTAGTTGCCAGTAACTAAAACCCTACTCTTAACTCTCAATTTTTTAAACAATCATCTCAAAGCCACCCAAGAAACACAAGATCATAAAGCAAAAAGTCTAAGGAATCCCCGTAATAAAGTTGAATAATCTCAATGCAAGCAAACACAGTACAAAAGTAATGTGCTCCATTTTCCGAGGCACGCAGAAGTTTCATGAAAATACACTCTACAGATGTGTTGATTTTTCAACATTATAATAATTTTCTGTACCTACCGCAATCGTCATTTTCTGAGCCACATTCTTGGAGGACTCATAAAGTGGTCGCAGCACCTCGGGAACACTCCATGCCTGACAAAAAAATAAAATAAAAGTTTGCTTCAGGATTGAAAGAATCATAAAGCTAGTAATCGATAATGAGAATTCAAACATAAACCTCAAGATCCAGATGGTCAACTATGTGGATGATCGATCCTCCGCCTTCACAAGGCCGAATCAAATACCCACTAGGCAGAATTTCAGCTCTTACAAATTGGGCAGCAGCAGATCCGTTCGGTCCACCCCCAGAACCAGTCAGCGATCTCTCACAGACCTTGAGAAATTGATATCAAAACAAAATGAAAAACATATCAAATTAAGCGGTTTATGAACATGCCAAAACCAAAGTAACATGAAAATCTAAGAGAAACCACAGATTCTTTTTTAATGATCAGAATTATGAGGCAAACCATTCTGGTTGCCAAACTAACCAGAACCAAAGGTTTTGGATATATTCTGAGGTTCGGTAGTTTGTCAGATCACAAGCAACTTGATTTGTGCACAACTGTACCAGTTATCAACAGTTCCTATGGATCTATTTAATGAACCTTTGACTAATAACTAAGAGTGCCCATTAACAAAATTTCAAAATTAGATGAGAACAATGTCATTTTAGGCTTAAGAATTTTTATAATAGCATACCACAAGACTACCATCTTCTAAACCAGTGGTATATCTCAGAGTCCAAAAGTCACGTGCAGCAGCTAACGTAGTTGGAGCATACATCTGAAAGTCACCGAGAGTTAAGTGAATCAAACTGGGAACAAAGTAAAGATTCTAAGAACAATCATTGCTCATATTGGTAAGTCCATAATTCTAAAAAGGACAAAATTCAGTAAATTGTCAACCAATGTTTACGAACAGGTTTCAACTTAGCACTCACATATCTGGTTGATTCAACTTAACCAAGTCAAACAGTCAATGAACTTAATACAAATGTATACAAGTTGAGAAAATGAAATAATAAATGGTTAATGGAGTGCCACCTACATCAACAGTACACACTTTCATGCCACATGACACACATCTTTCACCAAGCCAAGTAATCCAAGCAGTAATCATTTGATCCAAGCACATTAATATAGATTGTTGTTCATATGTAACGTAGGTCCATATTGGAGAACTCACATTGGATGGTACAGATCCGATGATATGAACAACTTGGAAAATTTCGATTGGTCAAGAATTTGTGCCATGTGGCACCAAAGTTCAAAATCTCGGTTTCCCGGAACGTATCAGCCAGCTCCAAAACAGATACATATTGGACACTCGTATCGGTTTTGGAAGATACATTGCTATGTATTGGCTGATGGATACCAATATATATGGTGTCATGACCGGAACTATCTGGACTTTATTTTGAACCATGTAACCTAAAACAGCATGCCAATGACAGTGTTATCTATTGATGTGGGTGACCAGAGTCGATCTCAATAATAAAAAAGGAAACCTTAAAACATGGAGTAGTTGGATGGGAGAAGTGAAAAACACCCCACCCATGCAAAAATTTAGAGAGAAAACCCAGCTGGAACTGAAAGTTATATGAATATCAAAGTAATAAGAGCTCATCGATCAGTCATCGACATGCCTGAGTTTCTGAAAATTAAAATTGGCGGGTGTTTAGAGAGTTTGTGCTCTTATAAGGGAAATTTCTGAGTTAACTCTACTGCATTCCCAGTAAAGTCAGCATCTTTGAACAATGCTTTCAACATCACTGACCTGCATGTATATCAGTTCAATTGTCCCTCCGTTCCCAGCTGGAAACATGGTGAAGACTTCAAGGTGTCGACAATCTCGGAACCAAGATGGACGATCTTTAAGAATCTCTATAATCTGTTACAGGAATGAGAACAAAATTGCTGGATGTCAAGAAAAGTGCTAGCAAAAGAAAATGAATTTATATAACCACCTAATTCTAAAAAGTTTGGAAGAAACGACCCTGAGACTAAAAGAGATCACTGGAAGAAAAAAATATAAAAAGTTCAAATGGTCCTTGGAATTGTGCACTCTCTGCAATTCATAGAAAATTGGGAGTTTTATTGTTCTCTTTAGGCACGTTTCTGTTGATTCCAATTTCCAAGATTCAAAAATTATTACAGCAGATATTTCAGAACTAAAAGAACTTCAACATTCCTGATTACAGAAACCAAAGCTTACCTTTGTAGGTTCTAAACTTACTAAACCACAGGCTCGTGCTGCCACTCCACTGCAACTATGTGAAATGGCGACGATTCCAATCGAATCCGGACCAGGCTGAACAGTGGAAACATAAATTGCCTCAGATTTACATGTTAGGAAACGTAGCAGATCAATGATCTCGAATTCTATTTACAACTTGGGCCTCTACACAGATCTACAAAGGTCCAAAAGTAATGTGATCATTGAAATAAATGAAAAAGATAAAGATTAAACACCTTCATCCCAGGCATTTGGAGCCAATCAACGGCAGTTCCTGTAGCCTTTGAGAGGAACTCTGCCAAGGTCTCCTCTGCAATTGACAGGAGTCTGCAAAATAATACCTATATAAATAAAGGATAATAATAGTAAAATTAAATATACTTCTTAACGATGGGAGGAGAGCGGAGGATTTATGATTGCTGCTGTTCAAGATTACCCAGCGGGGTTATTCGCATCCCTGAGGGAATGCTGAGGAGTGGTAACCACAGACTCGCAGCTTGTGTCTGTTGTGGCCAAAGATGCCTGCATAAAAGGATCCATAAACAAGAAACTCAGAATAAGAAACAGCAAAAGGCCTCAAAAGAAATCAAATGACCTGTTTTCTTATGAATCTAATTAACGGAAGGCATGTAATAGCTGGTCCTACTTGCATTTACTATTAGAAGAACAGAAGCCAACAAAACTCCTAATGTATCAGTTATCTAAAAGGGAAGCTTTTTTGTCATGACATTTAGGAGATCTCACACAGTATCTTTTGAAATCATAACCAGCCAAACATATTTCCATCAATTTTCCACTTGTAAACATGCCTAATTAATAGATGGGATAACTTCATAATGCTATAACAGTTAGTTTATCATTAATGAAAAATTTAGACTACAAAGAGGAAGAAAAAATACGAGAATAGCACACTGAAGCGAAAGGTATTAGATGCATGAAAAAGTATCAGAACAACTAGTTTCCCAATAATCTGTCCATATAATTTGCCACTAACTAGTTGACAACTTCAATTCTCCCCAACATGATAAGTATAAGTTCATGTTCTAAATCTCTTCAATGATTTTGAAGCACAACAGAATAGCAAAACAAGCAGTGTGTAAACTAGCACCGAGAACAGAATATAGACTGGACAGGACCAACCTTCTAAAGCATCGCAAGAGTAAAAAATTAATAATATACTCTTACAGTTCAATTTTCGTACAAAATTTATTCAAATGTTTCTTAAAAGCTTGATTCAGATGAAGTTTAATCAAATGTATCTGATTTTCACTTTGATTTAATTCCAATAATCAATGAAAAATCCATTAAACAGGCTTTGCCCCTCACTGATCATAACAGTTATTTCATTTGCCAGATATGTCCACCAATTTTTTTCAAATGAATTCGACAAGGCAGTGCGGAAAAAAAAAACAAAGTTAAAGCAAATGGGGAACTCAACAAATGACTAGTAATAAAAGCCCAAAATATAATTAGGGAAAACTTACATTTTGCAGTTGCTGTCGCATGTATTTGTTCTCGTAAACTAGCTGCGACACCTGTTTCTGTAGGCGGTCATTTTCCTCCATCAACAATTTGTTCATCGCTGTCAACTTTCTATTAACTGTTTGAAGCCGAGAAGCCTCTTTCCTCTGCTTCTCGCGGCACCTGCAAAAGACTAGTTTTTAAACCACCTAATCATTCAATTCCTAAACTTATAAAAAAAAACAATTTAAATTCAATGAATTGGATACTAAATACGAATACCAAACAAAAATAAAAAATGACATTTGATTTTCCATTTTTGGGCGTTCTAACCTACGATTCTGAAACCAGACTTTGATCTGCTTGGGTTCAATATTTGAGAGGATCGGGCACTCGCGAACCAGCTGCTGCCTCCGCATCGAACTCGGCTTTGGGCATTCAGCATACACCCGTTCAAGGGCTTCAATCTGTTCGGCCGTGTACCTAACATACTTGCCGTTATCTAGATGCTTGTTGATGCCGTTTCCGCTTTCTCTGTGCGACAACACCTCCATGGCCATTTTTTTCTAAATATACGAGAAACGAGCTCTTCTTTCTCGTTCTTTTGGGCAAAGATTTTATCGGGTTCTCCGTCTAGCTGGTGAAGTTTGGGATCTGATGTACTGTCAGTATGAGGAGACTTCCACCTTATGTACGAAGTTTAAAAGAAAAAACCGATTTGGGAGAGCTCCTGTTTAACGGCAACGTGTCTGCGTTCCCCTCTCTCTCTCTCTCTCTCTCTCTCTCTCTCTCTCTCTCTCTCTCTCTCTCTCTCTCTCTCTACAAACCCTTTGTGCGCAACCCGAATACGCCAGAAACTAGTTGTGCAAGCTCAGATCTTTTAAAACAGAAAATCACGACCTAAACTCTCGTATTCGGATCTCAGATTCGTATAATAATGCGAAAAAAGGCTCATTCATCACAAAAATCCTTCATCCAACTCGCCTCGTACCAATAAATCCACGCTTCCAGGCCACGAATTTCCATTAAAACCATGAAACAAGATCCTTCAGCAAAGTAACCCTTTATCTATCTTGATTTCCATAAAACTCAGGCGGATGTACAGAAAACGCTCCTATGAGCTATCGAAGCATGAGAACATTTCATCTACCTCAAATTCGACCTACATATCACCGATCGAGACCCGATTAGGAGTAAAAAATAGACCATAGAAAACCTCCTCACGTAGTTCAAACCCCTACCTTCTTCACGCTTCGACCTCAGATTCACAAAGCAAAGCTCAAACTCCACAAATCTCTTCAATTTTCATCCAAACTCCGAAGAAAAAAGATGAAAAAAATTCCCCTTTCTAGTGAGGCCTCTCTAGACTGAGAGAATCTCTATCTCTATCGTATCTCATCAGAAAAAAACAGAGGGTGGAGATTTGATAGAGAGAAACAGAAACCCTAACAAAATCACAGAGAAAAGGAGAAAACGCAAATGAGATGAGGGTTTTGTGGAAGGAAATCTGAATCTACTGTGACCGCATTTAAAGGGTAAGGAGAACCGAAGCTGGCTCTCAGCTGAACTGTAGAAAAAGGAGTTTCTTGCCCGCAAATCGAAAATCCCATACCCTATTTATAGGGTCGAGTTTATAGACTTGTCCCTCTCATTTCAGAAAAAGACAGATAGAGCCAACAAATTTGAAAGGAAGTGAATTTACGGTATTCTCCCTATCTTTCTTTTTACGCCAGTTAAATTTTAAATTAGTATACCCTCAATGATAAAATCAACTCGCCTTTCACATGCTTAAACCTTACTACTTCAGATCAACGTTAAACCTTCGTTTCCATTTTCAACATTATATATGTTACCGGCATGTTTCATTGCTTACGCGTTTCACGATTATAATTGGTAACTTCACCACGGCTAACAACAAGCTGATACAACAGTAGATCTTTGTACGCAATTTTCGTATTTGGAAGCTAACGCAATTTTCGTATTTGGAAGCTAAAAAGCGGTGAAACACATTATCTCATTAATCTATTAAACGACTGCTTGCGATCAATCTGCCAATTATAACAGTAAAACATGTCTCATTTTGCAATCAAACATACCTTATTATAATAGCCGTATCATGTGACAGTAAAGTGGCATGCAACTCCGAAAAATAGTATAGCCTTTAAGTGTATACTCGATTCACTTTTTGGTGACACTTCTAGTGAAATGTGTCCTGTAGATTTAAAAAAAGACTTTCTTATAATTATAGTGACAAATTTCTCCAAAAATTCTTCAAAATTTATTAAGACAAGGGTCGAGTGAAACTTTCAGTAAAATTTTGATGATTTCTCCGAAATTACTAAAATTTTATTAATTTTTACGAAATTAATGAAATTTTATCGAATTAATAAATATTTTCTAATTTTTATCATTTGTTAAATAATAAATATTTTTTAAAAAAAATTTAAATCTAATTTATATTTAATATTTTTTGTACTCCCTGAAATTTTTTTCGAATTTATCTAAAATGACCTCCAACCGAAAACAAATTTTGTCACCATGCTCATAATAATGAGAACATGCTTAGGCCTCGTTCGACACTTTCCTCTAAGAAACTCATTTTCAGAAGAAAATGACTACCTCAGTTTCTGCTCAGAAACCCATTTTCTGAGGAAAATTATTTTTTGAGTGATTGTTCTTAAGTTATTCAAAAATTCATTTTCTTCGGAAAATTGACATTTTATTGTGTTCTACACTTTCTCAAAAAAGTGTAAAGAAAGTGTATTGTGTACTTCTACGCCCTATAGCCGCACGTATTTATGACCTTCATCAAAGCGATTATACTGATCGGATGTTCGTCAAAATTTATATGATTTAAATCGGTAATGTGTTTAACACTTTGGTCGGTCAGATTCTTGAAATATTTTCTTAAACGTGTACACCGACGGGGATTTACTTAAAAACTGATAGTTGTCATTTCGATTTTGATTTGAGAAACTAGAAACTGATAGTTATCAGTTCGGTTTTCGGTTTAGCATGAAAACCGACCAGAACTAATCCGATAACACCCCTACCTATTTTTCATATTTTTTATATATAAAATATCAGCTTAGGTTGCATTGACCCTACACGACATGATTTTCGCCCCGACCCGACTCAACCTTTTAGTCGACCTGAATTGGATGTCTCATTTATGATGCCCGACCTGATAAAATATCAGGTCGCTCTATCGAATGATAGCCCTACCCATGGAATACCGTCCATGCACGATCGTGAACCTTATTATAAAAATTCAATATAAATGAAAGAAATAAAAGTCAGCATAAGGCCAGACATAATTACCAAGTCAAAAATCAAGAAAAAATGCGTTTAAAACACAAAAATCACAATTTCCAAGTTATCGCTTTTGTTTTAATAAAATACGTTTTAATCGTAAAAGAACAGTTTTTCAGAAAATGACGATTAAAATGTTTTTAAAAATAAATCGACGAATTTAGTAACTATGACACCACATTTAAACAAAAAAAATAATGTTGACTGGTGTCAATCAAACAATGTTGAGCCTTTACCATCCAAATCATGCATAAAAAGATCTTGAGATCATGGGTCTTACATCATAGAGTACTATCAAAAGTTATTCACGTTTACGATTTGGGATGTGTGACTTATGGAACCAAAATCTGACTCTTTGATGATAGGCACGTGATCTAAAGATCTGTTGTGTGAAATATTGAGATGAAAAACGTTCTACATCATCTAATTAAAATCAGTCAACGATGTTTTCATTGTTGAAGTGGTGTGATAATAACTAAAAAAGTATGACACTAACACTTGTTTTAAGAGGTGTGGCATTAAGATAAATTATAGTTGTAACACTTCTCATCTTAAGTAACGACACTTAAAAGAAAATTGAAGGAGTGGTGAAGAATCGAATCGATGAGACCTTGGTTGTTTTCTATTATAGCCCAAGCTCAGAAAAGTTCTAAGCAAATACTAAAAAAAGCAGGCGATCACTTTTTCAAGAAAATGGGCTGAAAATTCGCAGCCCAAGAAAACTCCCTAACATAGGGAAATCTCAAAAAAAATGGCAAAAAATATCATTTTTTACAAAAAAATCATCGAAAAAATGGGTTTTCTTAGCTCTCAAACGAGGCTTAAAGATTGGAGAATAAATCTATCTCCATAATCAGATGCAAAGGGATCAATAGTTAAGCAAGAGTAATAAGTGGGATGAGAAGCAAGAATCATGGAATGCATATGAAGGTACCCTTTAAATTATCAAAGCTAACACCATAGCCATTAAGTGAGTACTTCGGTAGCTAACATATCCTGCCAAAACTCAAAAGTATGTTTTTTTTATTTTTTACTTTGGAGCTCTGACGACTCTATAGGTCAACTGTTCACAGGTTCACAGGTTCACGGTTCTCAGTAAACTGTATAATTGAGATTAGTGACGTTCGCTGCCCGCATTAACGTTAGTAGACCGGGGAGCGTACGGTACTTGGTTTTCGGCGTGTGCTTCTAAAAGCACACAATAGTGTGGTGATGACGCCACTATGCACCACTAGTCATCATCAGACACAAAAAATTTATCCAGCCGCTCTTATAATCCATTATTTTAAACCGTTCTTTATAATATATATATATATATATAGGGCCCGCTATATACGCTCGAATTTAAGAATATCTCTACACCAATTAATATAAGCACAATACTTATCTTTTTGTAAAGTGATGGGTGACAAAAAAATTACTTTACTAACTAGAGTTACACTTTTAAAATATTTTAAAGGTTAAATACTCTTTCAGTCGTTATTCTTGACTTTTTCAAAGTTTACTTTCTTTTTCTTCTCTCCACTTTTTTAAGAAACTGTCAGAGTTACTTTTTTCAGGTATATTTTATTCAAAAAATATGAGTGCCCGATAGCGAAGCACTAGCATCTTGAAAGCAAAGTGTGGATACCCCGACAGCGAGGCGTTGGCACCCCGGTGCTGACGTGTCAACACCTCTATATCAAGGTGTCGACGCTTAGCTAAAAAAAAAGGGGCGTCGGAGGCTCGTTTTGAAAATAAAATAAAATTAATCGAAGCGTCAGCACCTCTATAGGGGCGCTTGGGTGCTAACGCCTCACTATCAGGGTGTCGGCCCTTCGTTGCGAGGTGCTAGCGATTCATTACCGAGCGTTTACATTTTTTGAATAAAATACACGTGAAAAAGTAAGTCGGACACTATTTTAGGGCACACTTACTTCGTTGTAATCCGATTGCATGTAATAATTACTTTACATTTGATGTGACGTGGGCTTGCGGCGTGACCATCCGAGTCAGCCGCAGGGCCATTTGTGCCACTAGTGCGTCATGCATTGGTGGGTTGAAGCTGGGACATCGTCGGCGCGTCACCAAGTCACGAGGGCTTCGCCATTGGTACTCCAAGAACTTCGGTCGTGGGCTAAGAGGGCACGCGACGTGGTGGCAGTTTGGGTCGTGATGCAGTGCCAACAGGGCACGCGATGCGGTCGCGATATGGACCAGATGGGTCAGCAGTGCAAAAGCGTTGCGCTATGTCAAACCAATAAGTTTGAGGTCCTCCTGCCATTCAGCCACTGTTGATGTTTAAACCATATATATGGGAAAATGATTGAACAGTCACGTGACATGTCGCTGGCCTAAGTGATCCCCTACGGAACGCATACGATAGCCTTGCGGGCTTGAGTTCGCGCATCCAAGCCTCGCATAGGTGTTAGGTCGCTCATGTCGCGTCGTGCGCTAGAGCCATCGTGTTGGTGGTCCATGACCACCCTCACGGTGCGGACCTAAACTCTAAGTGGGGCTGCCCCTAGGAATATCCCTGCATATGTACACTTGTTTTACTTGTAAAAAGGTACATCTCTGGTATAATATGATTGTTCAATTCACTGTAAAATGAAGGTGTAAAATCTACTTTATGGGCTACTATTTACTTTACGGCAAAGTGAACGATTTCTGTAATTTTTTGCATGTAATATTGATTATCTGAAATTGTCATGTCCACTTAGGGATGCAGGTTCAGTGTACCGAACCGAACCAAACCCAATTTTTTCGGTGTTCAATTCGGTACACCCCAAACCGAAACAAAACCCATTCGGTTCGGTTCGGTTTAATTTTCTTTTTTTTGAACCCGAAATTGATCCAGTTCGGTTTAGGTAAAAAACCTATTTTTAGGTTATTTTTTCAAAATTTTCCCAATTTTTTTCGGCTTACTCAGCCTACTCCCTTGGTTTTCGGTTTCAATCCATCCAAACCGAAACCGAACCGAATTGGGGTTCAGTTCGGTTCGATTTGTGTCGGGTTTTGATGCGGTTCGATTCCCTCGATTTCCGATTTGATTTCGATGTTCGATTCAAGACTTACATCCCGTGTCCGCTCATTTGTAGCTACAACCTATCTCAGCCGATGAAGAAGATGACTCCATTAGATGCCCTAAAAGCTCTAAATAAATCCAGAAAAACTGGCTGCAATGTTTGGATGGAAGTGTACGATGCAGCCGGTAGTGCAACCTGCGACTGCAACTAAGCAGCACAGGTGTAGGTGCAACCCATCTCAGCCCATGAAGAAGATGACAGTGTTAGAGGTCACAGAAGCTCCAGAAATAAACACAACCAACCTTCTCAGTCTATAACAATATTAACCGTAGCCTCTGGTTAAGATCTGAAATTCAAACAAGTAAAAATATAGGAGTTTAGGGTTTCAGTGGTTAAGGTTGGGAGATAGAAGACGACCCAAATAGTAGCCTAAATCTCCACTTTACACCCTTCAAACACTGATGAACCAAGAGGAAAAAATGATCACCATGAAAAATCGACCACAACTACCTGATACCGGCGACTCATACCTAGATTCCGGCGACTCGTCCCCCAGATCTCGTGCAATAATTTTGACCGTTGCTCGATTTTACCTGCAAGAAATCGATATTACGAGCACCAGCCTCGTAAGTCCAAATTATTGCAAGTAATTTTATTGGCATAAAACTTAAAAAATTACAGCGAAATGAACAACGAAAATTGTACCTTTTACGGTAAAATAATGAGATTACGCGTAATATTGTTGTTTTACAGTGAAGTGAACATGCCCTTAGAAAAAGAGAGAAGAGAGAGAAAAGAAAGATACTTTAAAAAGGCTTCTAAAAAAGTCAAGAATGGCGGCTGAAAGAGAATATACCTTTTAAAATGTTTTAAAAGTTCAACTCTAGTTAGTAAAGTGGGCTCCATGCCACCAATCACTTCACAAAAAAGGTGCTACATTCGCACCTATATCAATTGGCGTAGAGATATCTCTACGCCTAGGCACATTTTCCCCTTTCCCATTTACATATATATATATATAGATAATTCTTTTCAACTTGGAATTTTGAGTTTATTTTCTCGACTTTTTCTATCCCCCTCTGTCAAAATGATGAAAAAAGAAAGTGAGCTTGCTTTTGATTTCTGTGTTCAATCTCGCCCATCTCTGCCCCACATCCATGTGACCCTGTAGAGAATGAACAGAAGAAGCCAACGGTATTCTCAAAAGTAATTCTCGAGGCTCCACTCTCCCACCAAATAAGTAAGCCCCCGTTGTCGCAGTGCCTAGGTGGATTGTGGCGCTACCGTTCCTTTAGGGTAAAATACCTTTCGGTTTAAGTAAAACTCTTTTCCCTTTGTTTATATATATATATATATATATATATATATATATATATATATATATATATATATATATATATATTGTACAGTAACTCAACGTTGAGTATGAAATCAACTCTGTTAGTTGAATTAAGTTACAGTAGTTTAATCTATAAGAGAAGAGCAATCGATCGCCCTTGGCTCAGAACCACCTAACGGTAGCTCTTTACTGCCTCAAGACTTGCTTCTAATTTTTTTTTCATTGTGTTTGCGAGCAAGGCAGCTCTGCTCTGGAAACAAAGAAGTCAGCATGTCCTTTCTCCGCTTGACCTCTAACGATTAAGCAAAGTCGCCTTTTGCTGCCCCTCATGCAACATATGTGAATCTTCACTAAAAGTCGGCCCTATTGGCGGAACCGGGTGTGTAGTAAGGAATTTCCACTGGTAGGGGGCTAGCAATGATAAGTAGATGTTAATTACTTATTTTAGTGTCTATATGAGGGCTTATTCACCATAGATTTTGGAGCTTATATCAAAAGATAGTTGTATAAGAAGAGTATATAATACAATTTCAAGAGCTAAATGGGGGCTTCAGCCCCCACACTCTTGAATGTGGCTACGCCACTGGACGAAACCAAAGGCAACTCACTCTGCCATGAGAACAAAGAAATCCACACTATCGCCTTGCAGCTTTGTTTGCCGCCCTTCTGCGGTACAGTAGGATCGATAGCAAAGCTGTCTTCGACCTTTAGCTTAGTAAGCCCCTCTTCAACCCTCTACTGAATTTCGCTCGCTTCGGTCCTTAGTAGCGTTGACAAAGGCAACCTTTGGATTATGTTGTGACACTTTTACACATTAATATAGATACGAAATGCTTCAGCTAAAGCCTAGAGTTACGAGTGCCGATTCAGTTAATCGAACAGAACCAAAACCAAAAATTTTGGTTTTCGGTGAGGTTCAACCAGAATCGAAATTGAACCTAAACGAATCAAGATTTTTGTTTGCTTTATTCTTTTTCCTTTATTTTTTTCCCGAAACAAACACATTGAAACCCGAAAATTTCAGTTTTTTCGGTTCAATTTCTATTCAGTTTCGAGTTTTTTTATTATTTTTCAAGTTTTTGATATTTTTTTTTCAGGTTTCTAATCTTGCCTAATCGATTTTCAATTTTCGCCACTCCAAACTAAAACAAAACCCAACTATAATCGATTTGGTCCGAATTGATTTTTTAGCTGGTTCGAACTAGTTCATTTCGCTCGATTTTTTGGTCGGTTTAAGTTCCGGGTCAAAATTTGCACCCCTAATTAAGGACCCTAAGAAGTAAGAGCTATTTTTGCCACCCATTTTTGCGTTCAAAATGAAATTAGTAGAGCTAATATTAGATAAGTGGCAAAAACATTTATCAAAAAACATATCCATAAAATGGTTCAAAAGATCCAAATTTGGTTTTCATTAATTTTATTGACTGCTTTACCAAGTGGCTTGGTTCATGGGCGACTTCTTGATGGAGGTGTCTGCATTATGTGTGCTGCCATATTTGAAAACTATGATCTAAATATTTATCGTATTTAAAAAAAATGTACGACGTTAAAGATTCAAACAAAAAAAAAAGTTTCATTAGAACCAATAAATACTTTTAAAACTTGACAACAATCATATAAATTTTTAACAACATCGATTGTTGTTGTGAAATTTTAAAATTGTAATACTCACAAGTACACGAATCAATTTGTAGCAATCAGGTGTAGTGTACGAGGTCGTTCTCACAAAGATTTTTAAAAAGAAATAACTATCAGTCACAAAATTTCCTAAAATTATCACAATATTAATCTAGCCTAAGAAGTTTGATGAATGTAAAAAAAAAAGAATAAACTAAACAAGATAATATTAATCAAAGTAAATCAAACGAGATTTAGGATATTAAATCCTCTCATCCATGATTATCATGCATGAGTTCAGATCTAAAGGGTGGAATATTAGACACGAAAATACATAAAGATTAAAATCAATTAAAACTTTATGGAAGATAAAGACAATTAAATCAGTATAAAAATCTAAGGTAATACTTTTCTAAATTCATGGATAAAAAAAATCAAAACATTCACCGTATTAAACTAAATCTAATCACGGTGAATTAATGAATCTAATTTTTGCATTCAAAACAAGAATAGGGCACCTAATCCTAAATCTAAGATCATGAGAAAAGCATGATTAGTTCTCATATCTCGGATTGATGATTAAATTTCAAAAACGGTAAAAATATATAGGCGTAAAAATTATAAAGGCGTCTAGTAACATTCCAGCCACAGATCTAACTTTATGGATGAATCCTTAAGATTGGAGTCATCAGATCCTAAATCTCTAAGAAATTAGCCATAAATTTCAATAAGAACAATACAAATAAATGAAATAGCTGAAATAAATTTCATTATAATACCATAATTTATCGTCAATCCAACAACGACTTTTATCAACATGCTGCAAACTTTCTCCCCCAAAAGAACCACTACTTTATGTTCTAGATCTAGAGTTCTGATAAAAGAAGACTATAAAACTCAAAGAAGAAGACTATACAACTCAAAAAAAGACCTAGAAATGTAAAGACGGACAAGAAAAATGAAGATCTAAAAACTAATGTACAAAAAAAGAGAGCTCCCTAACCCTAACTTTAACTTTATATTTTAAGGGCTATTTTTCAAAATCCTAATTTTTTCTCAATTTTGAGTAATTTCGGGCCTTAAAAATATAAAAATTCGGTCCAAAATCGATCGATCGATTCTGAAAATCGATCGATTTCCCAGATTTTTGTGAAATTTGCCCTAACTCTTAAATATATACGCCTTGATATTTTGGTTATAACTTTTTATTCCAAACTCTGATTGACGTGATTCTTATGGAATTGGAAAGAAGACAACGAACTTTACAACTTTTGGTGAAATAATAATTTCAAGAATCTAATATTTTAAAGGTCAAAATTGAGTTGCAAGTTGGGATAAATTTTAGATGAACTATGATTGTACTGATTTTACGTCATTTTATGAACTCTTGGGCTATTTAAAGCTCAACTTATCTCCAAGCCTGGAAATCACTAAAACTACACAAAATATATTAAATAGCTTTCATAGGGCAATAATCTATAAATTTAGGAGATCAAATATTAACGTTTTTTAACACTTATCAAATGTTTTGAATTACTTGTTAGAAATGTTTTTTCACCTCAAACTTGGATAACATATATCTTGTGATCATGGTCTTCAATTTATACTAGCACACATGATGTTTCTAGATGGCACATCCCAGAAAGTGACCTATATATTAGTTAAGAAAATTACGCTAGATATTTGTGACCCATATGATAAGTGTTCAAAAGTGTTAATATTTTATTTCTTAAACCTATAGATTATCGTTCGATAAAAATAATTTAATATATTTATGTAGTTTTAGTGATTTACAGGTCTGAAAATAAGTTGAGCATAAAATAGCTTAAGAGTTCATAAAATAATGTGAAATTTGTGCAACTTTGGTTCATCCAAAATTTATTCTGATTTGCAGCTCTATTTTGAACTATGAAATATCAGATTCATGAAATTATAATTTCACACAAAGTTATAAAACTTGTTATCTTATTTTCGATGTCGTAAGAATCGCGTCAATCTAAGTTCGGAGTAAAGATTTATTACTAAAATATCGAGACTGTGTCTGTTAAAGAGTTAGTGGTCACAAAAATCTATAAAAATTGATCGATCAATTTTGAGAATCGATTGATCGATTTTGGGCAAAATATTCACGTTTTAAGTGTGGAAAAGGAAAATTAGGGTTACATGTGTAACTCTCTCTCTCTCTATATATATATATGTATATATCACTTGATGAGTTAGGGTTAAGAGCCTTATTTATTTTTATCATTTTTGCTTAATAGAAAAAGGGATTAGTCCAAATTTTATACGAACTTTTGTACGGGAGATTAAAGTATAACAGTTTTATTGATCAAGTGATAATTTTGTTGATCGTAATCAAGTATATTAATGAATTCTTATTGTTTTATTTTATTTCATTGTATGTTGTGTAGAGATGTGTGGCTAAATCTCAAGGATGTAAGATTTTTATAGATTAGATCAATGGTTAAAAATAAATTAGATGTGTGTATGATTTTATTGACATTTATTTTTCCCTATTGTTGGTACCTAATTACGGATTCGAGATATTGAATTTAGTCATGCTCTTCCCATGACCTTAGATTTGTGATTAGAAATTCTAATATGGATTTTATTGATTAGAGTAGATTCTTTTATTCATTATGATTAAATTCATTTCAAATACAGTGAATGTTTAGGTTCTATAATTTGAAGATTTGGAAGAACAATGCATTAGAGATTTATTTTGATTTAATTTTTATATTTTTCATAGCTTGTTGGTTGACTTCAATAATTTATGCAATTTTACATCTAGTTAATTCCAATCATCGGATATAATATTGTGAATATTAAAACAAGGATGAGAGAATTTAGTATCCTAATCCTTTATCTTTTTTTTTTTAAAAGATTATAGTCATTATTGTATGAGTTGTTTATCTTTTCATCTCTCAAACTTTGATAGACTAGGTTAAGATTGTTTTTAGATGATAAAATTTGTAGATTAATACGCTTATTCATTTTAAATTATATTTGACATCTTCCTGAGATCTGTTGCGCGGAAGCTCACAAACTAACCAACGATCTCACGATGAACGATCAAATAAAAACTAAAAATATAAGAAAATCAACCTCAAACACACAAGAGATAGTATTTTTGTGGTTTGGAAATATACCTACGTCCACGGGCAGCGATATCCACTATATTGATGATTACACAAGACTACAAGAACACTCAAGCCTCACCAAAGCTCATTTCAAAACTCTACACTGGTTTTCCAAAGCTTTACATCTCAACCCTATTCTGTAATTTGGCCAAAAGCTTTCCCTTTATATAGAAGATACAAATCCTACTTCTAATCTAATTGAAACTAGCCTCATATAGAGTCTGAACGCAACTAGGTCATTATCAGTTAAAGTCAAACTACAATTCAACCTCCAGGTTAGAGCCAACTACCAAGTTAGAGTTCAACTACAATTCAGACTCACCAAGTTAGAGTCAAACAATAATTCTCCACCTGGCTCTAAGCTTGACCATGTACTCTTTCTTCCGATCATCGCTATACTCGTATCACTACTGCCACCAACACCCTGAGGATGCTCGAACCTGTAAAAAATTGATCAAATCCAAACAATATTTAGTCTTGACCACTGATATCACCTTTGTTATTATATTCGCAGGATTGTCCTTCCCACTCACCTTCATCAAAGATATCTCGCCATCTTCGATTACTTTCCGTATAAAGTGATATCGTATATCAATGTGCTTGGTATGAGCATGATAAACGTAATTTTTTGTTAAGTAAATAACACTCTGGCTATCGCATAACACATTGAACTTTCATGTGCTATTCCTAAATCACCAACTAAACCATGAAGCCACGATGCATCTTTCATTGCCTCTGTTATTGTCATATACTCTGCCTCTGTAGTAGACAAAACTACTGTATCTTATAATATCGACCTCCAGCTAATCGGACCTCCTGATAGCGTAAACACATATCTTGTTATAGACTGACGCTTATCTAAATCACTCGCGTAATCTAAATCTATATAATCGCATAACTGATGATCTGTACCACTACGAAAAACCAGTCCGACATCCTTGGTACCATGTATGTATCTCATAATCTCTTTCACCACCTGCCAATGCTCATTTTCTGGATTAGTCATATACCTACTAACCACGCTAACAACTTGTGAAATATTCGGTGAGTGTATACCATAGCGTATATCAAGCTACCAATCGCACTTGCATAGGAAACACGAGCCATGATCTCACGCTCCTCATCTGTAGTGGGAGACATTCTAGCTGAAAGACAAAAGTGAGCTGCTAATTGAATACTCACAGCCTTTGAACTCTCCATCTCAAGCCGTGAGTATATTCTCTATATAACTCTTCTATGTCAGACACAACTGCCCTTTCTTTCTATCTCTTTGAATCTCCATCCCAAAAATCTTTCTTGCTGCGTCAAGATCCTTCATCTCAAACGTCATGCAAAACTAAGATTTTAACTTGTTGATTTCTATTATGCTCTTTGCAGTTATGAGCATGTCATCAACATACAAGAGAAGGTAAATAAATGAGTCATCCACTAGCCTCTTGAAGTAAACACAATTGTCATATTCACTTCGAATATAATTTTGGCCCACCATAAATGTGTCAAACCGCTTGTACCACTATCTCGATGACTGTTTCAACTTGTACAAGGGCTTCTTCAGTTTACACACTAACCTCTCTTCTCCAAGTGACTTGAACCCTTTAGATTGGTTCATATAGATCTCCTCCTCCAGATCACCATGTAGAAACGCTATTTTTATATTGAGTTGCTCCAACTCTATGTCTAACTGTACTACAATTGACAACAAAACTCGGATTGAAGTGTGTTTCATAATCAGTGAGAACACCTCATCATAATCAATGCCTTCATTTTTTGCATAGCCTTTTGCTATCAATCGTGTTTTGTACCTTGCACCACTACTTTTCGGAGAACCCTCTTTCTTCTTATAAGCTCACCTGCACCCAATTGCTCTCTTTCCTTTAGGTAACTCTGTCAGTTTCCGAGTTTGATTCTTGTAAAAAAATTCATCTCTTCACCCATTACGGTCTTTCATTTCCGTGCAAATCTACCACTAATTGTATTATTGAATAAAGACGACTCATTTCCATCTAACGTCAACTCGTAGGTGATTATATCCTCGTAACTATAGTGAATTGGTGCTCTAACATTCCTTTTGGGTCTTCCACCTGCTAAGGATTGTTCGACCTCTTTCTCAACTATTTTTATACTTTCCTCTTATGTAATAACTGTAGGAGTTTATAACTCCACCTCAAAGTAATATTTCACCACCTCTTCTCCAATTTTCAAGATCTCTTTGCTAGAAGTTTGCATAACAGATTTATCAAAAGTCACATCTCTGCTGATCACAACCTTATTCTGTTTAGGACACCATAATCTATATCCTTTTACACCATTTGCATACCCTAAGAAAATCACTTTCTTAGCCATTGGGTCAATTTTACTATCTTTGACATGATAGTAAGTTGTGCAACCCTCAATGCACTGTAATCTGTAGGCTTCTCTGATCACATCTCAATCAGAGTCTTATATTCTATTGTTGTAGACGTGATTTGTTTACTAGATAGCATGCTGTGTTGACTGCTGCAGCCAGAACTCTCTACCTAATCCCGCATTTGATAACATACATCTTACCTTTTCAAGTAGAGTTCTATTCATACGTTTTGCTACCCCATTCTATTACCGTATATTCCTCACTATGAAGTGCCTAACAATATCATTCTTTTCACAAAACTCCTGAAATTATCCACTGGTATACTCACCATCATTATTGGTTCTTAATCGCTTGACCTTCCTTCTAGTTTGGTTCTCAAACAGTATCTTCCACCTCTTGAAGATTTCCAATACCTCATCCTTACTCTTCATCATATAGATCCATACATACCAAGAGTAACCATCGATGAATGAGACGAAGTACCTAACACCACCTTTAGAAGGGACATTTGAAGGCCCCCATACATCTAAATGTATATCAAGGATCAAAATATCGGCCAAAATTTCGGTTGAAAATCGATAACTTGGCCGAAATTTCGGTCGATAATTTGAATCCCATATAAAATATGACCGAAATTTTGGTCCAAATTATTGTTTCGGTGAGGACTGAAACCGATAATTTGGATAGAAATTTTGATCATTTCGACCGAAATTTTGATCCATGATGTATATAATGTAGGGTGTCTTTCGTAGTGTGAACCACTGTGTTGAACTTAACCCTACACTATTTTTCGAAGACACAATACTTACAAAAATTAATTTTGCCAACCTTTACACCTTTCAGCAAGCCCCGCTTGCCCAACTCTGTCATCTCTCTTTCTGACATGTTCCCTAGGCGTATGTGCCATAACTGTGTACAGGACAAACCATTATCATTTGACATATATACTACTACTCCACCTGTCACTGTATTCCCGGATAGAAAATATAGTTTCTCAACCTTTTCGGCTTTCATCACAATCAAAGATCCATTTGTCACTTTCAAAACTCTATCTTGAGTTGCAAACTTGAGCCCATTGGAGTCTAGTGTACCAAGTGATATGAGGTTCTTTTTCAGTTCTGAAATATGGCGTACATCAGTTAATGTTCTCATAATCTCATCGTGCATCTTTATTCTGATACTCGCCTTATCAACTGTTTTATAGACCATATTGTTGTTCATCAAAATCGTTCCACCATCCACCTCTTTATTAGACGTGAACCAATCCCTACTTGGACACATGTGATAGGAGCACCTTGAATCAAGTATCCATGCATTATATGAGTATTTATCTGAAACCACTAACAACACATTTCTATTATTATCCGGAGCTTGTTCCACTATACCAGCCTCATCAATGACCCTTTTATGCTTCTTATCCAGAGCATCGTCCATCTTTGTTTGTAACTATGGGCAATACCTTCTGATGTGACCCTTTTCGTGACACTTGTAGCATTCTACCATCTTTCTGTTTTTGGATTTAGATTTGGACTTTGATCTATCCCTTTCAAATTTACGATCCTCTGCTCTCTCCCTAACCAAAAAGCCATCTGCTTTTATATCACTATCTGGACCTTTTTTTCTCATGTCATTATAAAGCAGTGTCGCTATAATCGACTCCAGTTCAATAGTATCATTCCCATAGAGCAGTGTAGTAACTAGGTGCTCATAGGAATCGGGGAGGAAAGACAAAAGTAATAGTGCTTTGTCTTCATCCTGATCATCTTCTCTAATATTTAATAATTCAGATATTATTCTATTGAATTCAGTATGATGCTCGTTGAGAGAAGTACATACCTTTAATAATTATTTTTTGAGATATAGACGACTCGTAAGATATTTTGTCATGTAGAGACTCTCCAATTTAGTCCATAGCGAGGCCGCTGAGTTCTCCCGCATTACGTTGTACGTAATCTCTTTCGCTAGACATAGTCGAATCGTACTATACACTTGAAGTTCAAATTATTTCCAATTACCATTGAACATATCCGCCAACTTATTCGAAAGCCCCATTAATACCTTGTGCAGCTTTTGTTGAATCAAGATATCCCAAACTTGTACTTACCATAAATCGAAATTGATATTCCCGTCGAATTTCTCAACCTCAAACCTTGCATTCGAAACTTTTGCGGACTTTGATGTCATCTTTGATCGTAGAACAAAAACCTCTCTCTGATATCAATTTGTTACGTGAAAGTTTACAAACTAATCAACGATCTCACGATGAACGATCAAATAAGAACACAAAAATAGTAGAAAATCAATCACAAACATACAAGAGACAATATTTACATGGTTTGATAATATACCTACGTCCACGGGTAGCGATAATCCACTATATTGATGATGACACAAGAATACAAGAACACTCAAGCCTTAGCAAAGCTCTCCTCAAAACCTTATATTGGTTTTTCAAAGCTTTACATCTCAACTCTATTATGTAATTTGGCCAAGAGCTTTCCCTTCATATAGAAGACAAAAATCCTACTTCTAATCTAAGAGAAACTAGCCTTATATAGAGTCTGAATGTAATTGAGTTATTGCCAATTAGAGTCAAACTATAATTCAACCTCCAGGTTAAAGCCAACTTCCAAGTTAGAGTTCAACTACAATTCAAACTCTCCAAGTTAGAGCCAAACAATAGGTTTGACCTCGTACTCTACACTCATTTACTACGGTACGACTCATGTACTTACGAGTAATACTTTTAAATTAACAACACCATACACTATTTTTTTTGTTACTTAAATTAGGTTTGAGTATGATTGACTATTCACGTATTTTTATGTGCTTAGAAAGCATCTAAGCAATTTGGATAAGTCTCTTAGTAATAAGTGTTGAAAAATATTTATATTTGAACCCTTAAACTTATAGATTGTTGTATGATGAAAGATATTTAATATATTTTTTGTAATTTTAGTGATTTACAAGTATAAAGATAAGTTGAGCATAAAATAGCCCAAGAGTTCAAAAAATAATGTGAACTTCGTGCAACCTTGAGTCATCCATAATTTATCCCAGCTTGCAACTCTATTTTGACCTCTAAAATATCAGATTCGTGAAATTACTATTCCACACAAAGTTGTAAATCTCGTTGTCTTCTTTCCAACACTATACGAATCGCATCAATTCGAGTTCGGAGTAGAGTTATGACCACAATGCCAAGACTACGTCTCTTGAAGAGTCTGTGCTCACGAAAATCTGGGAAAATTGATCGATTGATTTTTGACAGAATTTTAATATTTTTAAGGCTCGAATATGAATTGAAGTGGATCAAATCAATCGATTGATTTTAAGAATCGATTGATTTTAGGCTGAATTTTCACATTTTTAATGCTTGAAAATGAGTTAAAGTAAGCCAAAGTGAAGTATTAGGGTTACGGGGGTAACCCTATAAATCCATGTTATGAGTTAGGGTTTGGGAGTTCTCTTTTACACGTTGTTTTTATTTTTCTCTCTATTTTTATATTATTTTTAGCTTCTTGAAAGGGAAATAGCCATAATTTTGTAAGAACTATTGCACGAAAGATCGAAGTGTAACCGTTTTGTTAATCAAGTAGTACTTTTGTGAATCGTAATCGGGTAATTTTAATGAATTCTTATTATTTTATTTCATTTCATTCTATGACTCGTGTAGAGATGTGTGATTGATTTGTTAGGGTTTTAGAATCTAATGAATCTCATCTAAGGGCTTATTTATAGATTAGATCCATGTTTGGAAATAAAATAGACGTGTGTATGATTTTATTGATATTTGTTCTTGCCTATTGTTGGAATCTAATCATGGATCCGAGATATGAGATTTACTCCTGCTCTTCCCATGATCTTAGATTTGTGATTAGAGATCCAAATATAGATTCAATTGAATAGAATAGATTCTTTTATTCATTGCCATTTGATTCATTTCAAATACAGAGATTGTTTAAGTTCTATTGTTTAGAGATTTAGAAAGGCAATACATTAGAAATTTATTTTGATTTAATTGTTATATTTTACGTAGCTTATTGATTGGCTTTGATAATTTGTGTGGTTTTGCATCTAGTTAATTCCAATAGTCGTATTTAATATTGTAACTAATGAACCAATGATGGGAGGATTCAGTATTGATCAACCTTCAAAATCATACATTTTATACCTGAATTTTAGCATTGCTAGACCTTGAAAGATGACTAATGTTTCCATTTAGTTAGCTTTCATGTACAGGAGGTTTTGAAGGATCAATGGTAAGAAAAGTGCTAAAAGATGGATGAAGGAAAGAAATTGAAACAAGAACCAAAAAGAGAGGAAAAAAAGAAAGAAAAGAGCTTAGAAAAAGTCAATCTCGACTGGCTAATACCTCTATTTTCTTAATATTTTTTTTAAAAAAAGGCACCGATACAACTCGGTATCAGCCGATTCGGATCAGTCTTCCATAGACCGATACCCAATACCGATACCGAGTTTGACACTTTGATTGGAACTACCACTATGATGATTTAGATCCCTCAAAAGAGGAGCCACGCGGCT
The DNA here is from genome assembly GCA_021018995.1 of Chloranthus sessilifolius. Taxonomy (NCBI): domain Eukaryota; kingdom Viridiplantae; phylum Streptophyta; class Magnoliopsida; order Chloranthales; family Chloranthaceae; genus Chloranthus; species Chloranthus sessilifolius. The sequence goes on from CM037587.1 coordinate 135,622,054, forward strand.
AAACTTGTATGTCACATGGCACAATATCTGAAAGTGTCAGTAAAAAACCATTTATCCTTATGGTGGAAATCTAATCACAACTCTGATTCGATTATTATTTTTTATAGAGATATATTCGTAGATTGATGACACTATGGTTGCATAATCACATGCGAGTTAGTAATAAGTAGTGAGTGCCCACTTCTATACGATTTGCCTCCTTAAATGGTCGAGTCTTGGGAATGCTTAATTATTTACAAGATCGCAAATTAGTTAAATTAAGCCTTTGATCTTTTTGTGATTTGGAGTTAAGAGGCACGAATATCTCGAACAAAGTTTTATTGTTTGAATGAGACATTTTGTAAGGATGTGTTTGGGTTAGCTCTTATAAGAGCAGAAGCAACTCTCTGCCTGCTCTCTGACAGAGAGCAGATAGAGAGAAGTTTTATCACTTAAAATAACTCACCGTTAGAGCAAATAGGGGGAGGAGCTGTGCTACCAAATATGAAAATAATTTTCTGCTTTTGCCGAAGCCAAAGAGCAAAAGAGCTGCTCTTTGCCCTGAAAGAGGCAACCCAAACGCAGAGTGTAATTTTAAGCTAAAGCACATTATTTTTAATTAATTAATTAATTTATTTATTTATTTATATGTTGGGAGTCGACGAATTGACTAATTGAGAGACAATGCATAGATAAAGAGGCGTTAAGAGGGTATGCCCTCATGCTCAATTTCTCGTCGTGCATATATGAAAAATCACTGATTGATTTTGCCCAAAACGCTATGAAACACATATTTGAGGATGACTAAGAACATTTCCAATAAATTAATGCACATATCGGACAGTCCAGATCGATAGGCAGATACACCGATTATTAGTACACACTAGTAGGTCTCGACGACATGAATCCATATAGTATTACAGTCCAATCATCTACAGGTAGGCTGCCATTCAATAGAAGACAACTTGACAGTAGAATGTTAAACAACCCTAACCATCTAATTGCATGCCAAATTTTAGACAGTTGATTATAAAAATTTTAACCATCTATTTAGCAATCCTCTGATCTGTGAAATGTAGAGTATTTTTCAAATGCATGATATGGGTTGCCAATATGTATTGTCCAGATCAATTAAATTCATGACACATGATCCTTCATAATTATTTCATATTTTCATTACATTACAACTTATATATATATATATATATATATATATATATATATATATATATATATATTCAGTTTTTTTGCATAAAGAGAAAACATAAATCAAAACAGAGAACCTAAATGATTGAATCATATTTTTCACAAATCAATTCAAAAGGCAATGCCTGAACAAGATCCATCTAAATACATGCATGCAGATAATAAAAAAATCATATCGAGATCCCAATATCTTCACAGAACTCCAATCTCAGACATGCACCACTAACAGTTTCTTATCGGTTCGATTTCAAATTTTTAACGTTAAAATTGAAACCGAACCGATATGTTCAAAAACCGAAACCAAACCGAAATTTGGGTTGGTTTCGGTCGGTTTCTGCACAACCCTAATAGAAATGGAGCTATTACTTACACTCGGAAAGTTGGCCCATGCACCAAACTTAAAAGAAGATTTACAAGTTTGGCAATATCTCTTATGTAAAAATACTATCTAAGCCGTTTGATTTGAAAGTCATGATTTAAAGATATTAAGCACACAATATTATACTTGTGATATGATTAAATGTAGTCAAAGGCTATTATCTGATTCAACACTTGACGACAATAGGTCATATGATATATATCGTGTTTTGCTCTAATCTTATACTTGAAGATTTATTTATCATAAACTCTAAATCCAACGGCCCAGATTGCTTTTTTACATGTCACATGACCCTAAAATACTAAGTCTATCTTTAATTTCGATGCAAGGGACAATTTTCCAAGTGCAAGTAATGGCTCTCATATGGATAACATGGATTCATACTCCCAAAATCTTATTTCCTATGAGCCTGACATTTGGGCTGAGGCTTATTTAAGGGAAATTTACCAAATCGATCCTCTCAGATACACCTTTTTCGTCAGAGACCCTATATTTTTATCTTTATCCAAACCGACCAGCTTTTAGCCAAGTCATTTTCAGCTAGCACAAAAAGTCTGAAATACCCCTTCTTACACTTTTTTTTGTTCTACATGGTTTAAAGTTTTAAATATTTACAAATTTCTATATTTATGCAGTGCGAAATGAGATCTATGTCGTCTGATTTGAATGTCACAATATAAAATTGATGGCACCAAAGATAGACACAAAAGGCGATATCACCTCTTTAAAAATAAAAAATAAAAAACTTTTTTTAAACAATCGATGGCAACTCTTAAAACAGTCGATGGCGATTTTTAAAACAATCGATGACGACTCTTAACACAGTCGGTATTGATTGTTTTAAGAGTCGCCATCGACTGTAAAAAATAAAATTATTTTTTTTTTCCCGATTGTCTACACAGTCGATGGCGACTATCGCCATCTATTATGTAGACAGTCGATTTTTTTTTTTTTTTTTTAACACAGTCGATGACGACTCTTAAGACAATTGGTACCGATTGTGTTAAGAGTCGCCATCGATTGTTTTAAGAATCGCTATTGACTGTTCTAAGAGTCGTCATCAATTGTTAAATATTTTTTTTTTTTTAAATGTGATATCGCCTATACTTCATGTTTATCTTTGGTGTCATCGATTTTATATTGTGGTCTTCAAATCAGACGGCATAGAACCCGTTTAATACCGCATAAATATAAAAAAGTGCAAATATTTAAAATTTTAAATCATGTAGAACGAAAAAAAGTGTAAAAAAGGGTATTTCGGACTTTTTGTACTAGCTGAAAATGGCTTGGCTAACAATTGGTCGGTTTGGGTAAAGCTAAAAATATAAAACCTTTGATGAAAAACGTGTATATGACAGAGTCGATTCCATAAATTTTCCCATATTTAAAGATGACCGAAATTTCCACACCGATGAGAAGGGCAACTTAGTCAATTGATGATTTAATTGGTTTGGTGAATATATATAGCGCACAAATTTATAGGGAGAAAAGGGCAGTTTATTTTCAGGGGCGGGAACAGTCGGCGCATGTTAGAAATGGTCGGCAACATTTGAATATTTGATATTTGAAGGACAGATTTATTCGTCAAATTTTTTAATGGGATTTTGCTTTTTAAGCATGCTAAAAAAGCAACCTCACGTTCTACGCACTCTACCAAACTCATGACTTGGAATTCGGTGCACGGGCCCGTGTACCACTTGTAGTGCGTGGGTCATCCATATTGTTCAGCATCAGTTTGATATGAAAGAGTTGAGCCAAAAATTATCATCCATGGTTTCTAACCATCCGATAAAATTACTGTTTTTTTGACTCAAGGTGACCGGTGCCCATATGCTGTTTAGATATTCATTTCCAAGGCCATTTGAACTTTGATTAGACAGAACAGCACAATTTTTAAGGCTACTTCGGTCTTGGCAATTAACACGTAGCACATCTGCTATTTTGGCATTGGCGAAATCTAATGTAGATACTTGCTTTATTGGCGTTAAAAGATAGATAGTAATTCATTTATGAAGCCAGCGGTAAACTATTAAATGTAAGGAATAGAAAATATGAGTTATGACTATGGTTCAAAATTTTAGTGGATAACTAATCATCGGCGAAATTATATCAGTATGGGTCGACACCGAAATGACTTATCATTTCGGTTGGGCTAAAACAATGGAAGTTCAAATTATCGGTTGATAATTTTAAAATCATTTTTAGAATCTTTTGGAAAAAAAAAAAGGACATTGAAATAGTCTAGCCTTAAAAATTTCACCTGTAATTTTGGTCAAATTTTTGATTTTGGTAATGCCCAAACTGATACTGAAATTGATATTTTGATCCTTGGTTATGACTTTTGAGGCCAACTTTTGAACAACCCAAATGGTGTTAAAGTGATCATACACCATTGAAATACATATTTTAGCTTTCATCATAAACCGCTATATGATGTGGTAGGTATCTATGTTTAATCTAAATAGTCCAAGTGGCAGCCCAAAAACATGGCTAGATGCAAATTTGAACCATATGAACTTGGAACTTCAATTTTGACTGTAAAAATCAAAAACAAAACAAGCAACAGTTAATATTATGAGTGCACAAATATTGTGACTTTTCGACCGAGTTCAATTTAATGTATTAGATATCACTTTGATGGCTTAGATTAGTTACATCTCACATATTTAATGGTATAAGATTGCGATAATACTAAAATGATACTAAGAGAAGGTTAGATGTGACAAATTAGTAGATTCAACTCAAAATTAATTGGCTATGCCCTTGCATGTGTTAGAGGGATTGAGTCAAATTACGTGAACAACAGTGGATAATATGGAGTGAAAATAGATGCTCTGACATTATAATAAATCTGTACATCCAACTACTGGATATTATAACAGAGAGCGAGAGAGACATGACTATAATTTAACCAACGGGAGACTAAACTTCAAAATATGAACAGGGTTCTATTACCAAAAAAAAAGAAGCCGAAAAGCAAGATTGAGATTGAAGCAAAAACCCAAAAACCCAAAAGAAGAAGCAACAACTACATGCTTTCCAGCCCTTTGAGCTCGAGCTTCTTCATTTAAATATCATTTTCCAGCCTTCTTTTCGCATTGTTTGTAAAACTGGAGAAAAACAGTGGTCCAAGAAAACAATAATATGCTTTCCAACAATGACATGTAAACAAAGGCCAGCACAACACATGCACTATCGTTACCATATCGTGAGATTTTAGTCTTTATTCTTTGTTAGTGTTTGGATTTGGTGCATGGCCCCGTCGGGTGCATCTATAGTCGGGCTCTCAACTGGCTTGTCGGGTCAAATTTTAGCTGCCCAATGGAAATTATAGCCAAACCAACCAGGAATTCAACCCGACAACCGACCTGTTAAAGCCTCCTATTTTCTATTTTGTAATTATGTATAAAATATTGAGTCGGGTTGACCCATCTCGATTTCCCTGGACCTAATCCGAAGGTCGGGTAGGATGTCTCATCACCTACCCGACATTACCTTCCCAAAAGGTCGGGTCAGGCGTCTTGTGCTCTACCCCGACAGGTCAAGTTGAGGGGCCTAATCTAGTAAAATATCAGATCAGGTTGGGTCGACCCGTTCCATTGACAACCCTAATCTATAGACACATGGATCTATGAACTTAAAGTCCATACATGTCTAAAGGAGAGCGATGCCCTGCGCCAGTGGGTAAGTAGTGCACTATATGGGCACGTTTGATTGAAGACGTGTTTTCTAAACACGTCGTTACATGTCGCGACAACAACATACGAGGGTGCCCCCTCGTATCTGATTTTCGTATCCGTAAGCCAAAAAAGCACGAAAATGTATTTTATCTGTGCCAATCAAACAACCATTTATGATCAAATTATCAGTTATAATAAAGAAAACACGTTTGGCATAACAATCAAACGTGCCCTATATAAACTCATTTTCGTAAGTTCAGTAAGGATCAAAGGATACCTCCATTCGTGCCCACCAAGCCTCCCAAAGTACTCACCCTGCCACAGTTATAGATGAATTGACACGTGGGCAAGTGGGCGCTTTGGGAGTTTTGGTGGGTGATAATAGAGCTACCTCCTAAAAATGATAGGATTAATGGAGAGTGGCCAATTTGTTTTACACCATTATATGTTTTAAGATATGTAATTAAAAATATAAATTAAGGCATGACCATCCACAGCCATTGGCTTATGCCCGAGATTTGTCATCAATCTAAATAGTAAAAGTGGCAATCTCCCATTGGCATGTCTCATCTTTAGAATAAGGCCTATTGGAGGATTGAAATCATCTATATTTATGACGACCCAGACCCACATGCCACAATATTATTCGATTTTGGGCACATGAGTTTAAGTCCTCCCAAAATGCGCCATGACATTACTACAAAAAATAAGACTATTAGCGATAATTTTTTGTAATAAAAAATTGCCGCTATTAACAAAAAACTATTAAGATTATTAGCGTCAGTTTTTGACTGCCACTAATAGTCTTATTTTTTGTAGTGTATGTAGTGTCCGCAATCACATATAGTCCATGATAAGGATTTTTCTCTATCTAATATATGTGAGATTATTATAACTTCCCACCTTATAGAAGAGCTATCCTCAACTCTGATATCATTCTGTAACGACTCAGACCCACATTGTACGATATTGTCTGATTTTGGGCTTAGATCCTCTTTCGATTTTGTTTCTGATATGGGCTTAAGTTCCCATCCAAAACACATTATGACATATAGTGTTCACAATCACATATAACCTATGGGTCAAGATTTTTCTCTATCCAATGTGAGACTATTATCATATTAGAGTATATAGACTATATGATTCAAATTGCTCGATGTATTTTTAGAATCACTTTAATTCACTATATGAGCTATCACTTTTATTAAGTACATTTTACACTTTAATGATATAAGATTAAATGATATTTTAGCCATCAAGAAAGGAAAAAAAGAAAGATCAAATGATGCTTAAATGTTGGTAAGGAGAGAGTCAGGTCTTAGGAAACAAGGAAAAAAAAGAGTAAGAGTTTTAAATGGGCTGGGTTCGATCAGGTTTGGGATAACCCAAACCTCGTTTTTCCATTTAACAAGTTGAGATTTTTGCTCAACTTGACCAGAAAGTTGAAAATTTTCTAGACTTGACCCAAGTCTTGAAGAAGGTTAGATTTAGGGAAAATTACCTGAGAGGCCCTGCCAAATACGCCTTTTACATCAAAAGCCCTGTAGTTTTACCTTTATCCAAACCTACCAGCTCCAAGCCTAGCCGATCCTTAGGTTAGCAAAATGCCTAAATAACCCCCTTTCTTTAACGCATAAAAACATCATCTTCTTCCTTATTTTAATCTGGTACAGTTTTTAAAAGTCAGAGGTGGCGAAGATAACGGCGTCTTCTCCTCAATCTAAATTATTCCGATCTGTTATTTGAATCGACCCAAATATACCTTTTTCGTCAGAGACTGTAGCAGATTAGAATAAGGAAGAAGAGGATACGCTTATATAATTTAAAATTTTAAATATTTATATTTTTCTATATTTACGCGATGTGAAATGATGTCTATGCCGTCTGATTTGAAGGCTATAATATAAAATCGATAGTTCCAAAGATAGATATGAGAAAAAGGCAATATCGATTCTGTACACAGTCGATATCGACTCTGTCAATTATTTTAAGAGTCGTCATCGATTCTATACATAGTCGCTATCGATTATATAATATATATATATATATATATATATATATATATATATATATATATATATATATATATATATTAAATTTATGTAATCGACGACGACTCAGTACAGAGTCGTCATCGATTACATAAAAATTTTGATTTTGATTTTGATTTTTATATATAATCAATGACGACTCAATACAGAGTCGTCATCGACTCGGTACTGAGTCGTCATCGATTACATATAATTTTTTTTTTTTTTTTTTCTTATGTAATCGATGACGACTCTGTACCTAGACGTCATCGACTCGGTACAGAATCGTCATCGATTACATTATTTTTATTTATTTATTTTATTTTTATATAATCGATGGCGACTCTGTATAGAGTCGATGACGACTTTGTACAAAGTCGATAACGACTTTTAAAATGATCGGTACCGACTATGTACAGAGTCGATATCGACTGTGTACAGAATCGATATCGCCTTTTTCTCATATCTATCTTTGAAACTATCGATTTTATATTATAGCCTTCAAATCAGACGGCATAGATCTCGTTTCACATCGCGTAAATATAGAAAAATGTAAATATTTAAAATTTTAAATTATATAGGCGTATCCTCTTCTTCCTCATTCTAATCTGTTACAGTCTCTAACAAAAAAGGTGTATTTGGGTCGATCAAAATAGCAGTTCGGAATAGTTTGGATTGGAATAGATCTCGTTTCACATCGCGTAAATATAGAAAAATGTAAATATTTAAAATTTTAAATTATATAGGTGTATAATCTTTTTCCTTATTTTAATCTGCTACAGTCTCTCACGAAAAAGGTATATTTGGGTCGATTCAAATAGCAGATCGAAATAGTTTGGATTAAGGAGAAGACGCCGTCGCTTTCGTCATCTCTGATTTTTAAAAATTGTACCAGATTAAAATGAGGAAGAAGATGATATTTTTATGCGTTATAGAAAGGGGGTAATTTGAACTTTTTGCTATTCTTAGGGTCTGCTAGGCTCCCTGGTCGATTTGAATAAAAGTAAAAATATAGGGCCTATGACGGAAAAGCTGTATCGGTGAGGTTTGAGCCCGGCTTACTTACGGCAAAAACAAACAAAAAAGCTTACCTATCAAAATTCAAAAGTCAAAGTGAACTGGTGGGTTTTATACGGTGAATTGTTCCTGGGAGCAGATAGGTCAAGATTTTCTTATTTGCTTCTTCCATAATCTCTCAACAGTGGAATGGATGGTAGTTGGAGATATGGATTAATGGTGTACCATAATATGCGTCATGTGGACCAACAGCGTATCATATATCCACGTCATCTATATTTATTAGTCCTCTGAAAGCGACATGCCATTGGTGGAGTGATGCATTAACACCGCCATCGTATGACATGTTATCTCTGCTATTCAGTGCACGATAAATACGTCAAAGGCCACATATTGCACTAAAGTTATTTATTTATTTTTAAAATGGGTAAGTGGGGCTTGAACCTTGTTACCTTGGTGTCTATAAAGAAGGGTACGTATGCCCGATGCATAAATGGGCTAACAGTGTTCGGCTCAATTAGTAAGCTAGGTCAGGATGGGCTAATCTCAAAAGCTTATTAAAAACTTAGCCCGTCTAAACTTGGACTGAACAGGTGTCGACTCCATCAAAATTTATATAGAAATTGGTGGCAGCATGGCCTGGCCTGGCTTGAGACCCTTCCTAAGCAAACCCTTGTAGCACTTAACTTCACTAGTTGGCATTAGGTGGTCAAGAGGTGCGGTCTTAAAAGAGCATTGAGATCCGTGCAAGTCTCAGTCCGTGTGATCTGGTTGGTCGCCTAATATATGCTAAAAGCTATTAGGCTCAAAAAAACGCCATGTTAGTGATTGGAGTTCTAAAATTTCGCCTCAACAAAGTTTAACTTTTATAACTTGACATCTGACTTTTGGGCCTTTGGCATCCAACGATTTAGACTAAGGTGAACTCCATTTAGAGATCAACTAAGTGGACCTAATCATAATCAGGGAATGGTCAGGTCCAATCAGGTTGAACCCAATTTCGAGTATAACTATATTTGTAGCCCTTAAATAAGAGGGAATTTTGACTTTCATGATTTTCACTTTTTATAGAATGATGTGCTATCAAGAATCTCCTATGCCCAAGGGCTATAGATATGATTAAACTCGAAAACCGTTTCAACCTAGTTGGTCCTAACCATTGTCCTAGCCAAATTGGTCAAACTGCAAGAGATACACATATACTTACGAGCATTAAACTAGTGGTACTTAGTGGTTCTCAATAGTAACTATGCACCTACTAATGGCACTAATTAAGTGCTAATTATATAATCATAAGACATCAACAAGGTGTCAGATCCATGTCGTGTCATAAGGTCAACCATTTTAAAATAAGCAAGGATATAATGTGTCACGATCCAAAATTTTATCTCATCCCTGAAATTTCATATTATGATCCGTACGTATTCCAGATACATTAATTTGACATATATATAATTAAAGTTCTCACATTAACATGGTTCCACAAAATTCGTGAATCTAATACTAAAAGAATGAAATAATTACTAATCAATGAAAAGATAAAGGTTAATAATAAATCAAATGTACGAGGCTAACAATGAATACCCAACGATAGACTATAACAGTACGAAAATGAAAAAATAAACTGTTTAATCTGTAAATCCAAATATTAATACTAAATTTATATTATCAATAATCGACATAAGGATCATAGTCAGCACCGAGGTCCTCTTGATGTTCTGCAGTGTTGCCCTCCCAAGGCTCCTGGTACTCATCGATCCACCCTACACTACTCAGGTGTATTGTGGGTGCATCTCGTGAGTGATAATAAGAATATGACAGTAAATGATAAATAAAGAAATGTCAGAATCATGCATAACATCAAACTCATATCTTAACCTACATGAAATACCATGATGTAGACACACTCAAATCTTAACGTACCTCACCAAACCTCCTAAACGTAACCTATCATATTATAATGCCACATGCGTCTCTACATCGCCTGAGTATATATTCTTACTTCTATTCTTTATACGGCTTGTGTCAAAGTCGCTGCTTGAGCCTATCATGTGAGGGTCACCAGAGTAGCATACCACCGCCCTTTATAATATAACATAATCATATCATACACCTCATCCGGTCTCTGGGGTGACCGATCATAAGCCTACGCGTCTCTAAAGGCGAGAACGACGTTCTTCGTTACATATCTCATATTGTCTTTTAAGAGACTTGTCTTGACCATGGTTCAAAATTTAGACTGAAAATTTAAAATTTCGGTTGAAATATTTCGATTTTGGTGGGGATCGAAATTGAAACTTTCTTTGTTTTTTGGCACTGTAGCAGATTTCGGCCGACAACTCGGTTTCGGTCGCCACCAAAATCGAAACAAAATCTAGAAATTTGATCCTTGGTCTAGACTGTAGACGTTGAAATTCTTACGGTGGTTATGTAAAGAACAACACAAACATATTTAAATTCTTAATCTTATGCTGGCCTACATAGCGATGCCATATTATATCTGTATCTTATCTTATATATTCTTTCTTATCCATTTCCTATAACTTGAATCTATAATGAGCCATGATGCGATAGACTTTACTAAATCACCATTTTTAAGGGACGAGTTTCGTAATAATCTGGATGTATTTTATGTGACAACCCATACTCTCATATAGGTATTGTATTCGTTCATGGATGCCTATATTTCGAGTTTCACGTGACCATGAAAGGAATTCTACAATGACTAAGGCCTAAAGGTCGAGTGTCGTATCTTATTCTTTAACTTATTTTATAATATTAAATTTCAGGGTGATAGGGTCACCATCTATGACACCGCACGTATACGAGGTTATACTGAATTCGCACTTACCCCACTCGTTTTGATGTCCCAAATCGTCATGAGTTGTAAGATATGCGAATACGGTGTGATCCCCGTTTTGATACCATATCAGTGAATCACCATGTTCAACATAATCTCACACACTCGCGTACTTGATCTATCCTATTCATAAAACGCATAATATAACAATAAATTGATTTGAATTTAAATATAGTCCCATCTTACTAGTGAATTGATTTGAATTTAAAGATACATTATATATATATATATATATATATATATATATATATATATATATATATATATATATATATATATATATATATTACTTATAAAAATATAGTTCCATCTTACTAGTGAATTGATTTGAATTTAAAGATACGTTATACTTATATATATATATATATATATATATATATATATATATATATATATATATATATCAGTTCTTAGTGTATGTATGATTGAGAACATGAAAGGTTCAAGTTTTACTTCATAGGTGGTATCGAAATCTTAAAGTTATCATGTCATTTTGAAAATTACGTCGATGTGATAAACAAAAGATATATATAGTATGCTATACTTGGATAAATACACAAAAAATATTGCATTTTAAATTTAGATTTGTCATGATTATTAATCGAAAACTCAATGTTAAGATTATCATTTAATAGGAGTTTTGGTCATAATATATCAGGGGTAGAGTATTTGATACTCCGTCGAAAGATAACGATGATTCGGAATACCAGATCATGAATCGGGTTTGAATTTAAGTAACACCACTGACGTCCGTTATGAAAGCCTATGGATGTCTGTCGAATACATCAGTGGAGTATCCAAAATACAGACGTTTGTCCTGAAGCCTACAGATGTTCGTCCTGAACTTGCGGGCGTCCATTTTGAAGCCTATGGATGTCCGTCCTGAACCTATAAACGTCCGTCCTGAAACTTACAGAGGTCCGTTCGACATAGATCCCAACCAATTAGTGTCATATCCAATCGATTTAGGGTTGATTCCTCCATGAAAATTAGGGCTTGGGTAGGGTTGGACTTCCCTGCCAGTTTTCTGACACCGTCCGATCGGTAGTTCACCAGCGACAGTCAAACAAAGGGAAGTAAAAAAAAAAAACACAAGAATATATATTTACAATTTTAAAGAAAAGTAAATTACTAATTATGCAGATCTGTCAGATTTATAAGATTTTAGTGCTTAATTAGTTTTAAATAAAATAATAATACAAAATATATTTTAGGACTTAATTAGTTTTAAATAAAACAAGAATATAGATTCACAATTTTAATAGCAAGGTAAATTACTAGCTGTGCAGATATATCAGATTTACAATATTTTAAGGTTTAATTAGTTTTAAATAAAATAAGAATATAGATTCACAGTTTTAAATGCAGATATATCTGATTTATAAGATTTTAGGGTTTAATTAGTTTTAAACCCATCGATGCGCGAACGAACGCACTCTAAGCGACAAGACCTAAGAAGAATAGAGGAGAGTTATGGGTACCTACTTGTTGAAGCGTGAACGATTGGTCTTGCGGCAGTTCGGGTGAGAAGAATAGAAGAGATTAATGGGTACCCCTTAACCTGTTTCATCTCTTAAAACATGTGTAATTTTTTATATATTATTGTCGAAATTCGACAAATTATATATCGTTAAAACCGTATCAACGAGAACTTCGCAATGAGTCCAAAATTGATTAAGAAAAATGAACATATGAAAAATCAGGATTTTTTTAAAAGAGGGTGGATTTTGATTTTGAATGCTACCACCTTACACAGTATGGTACATCATCTAAGATTGTTAAAATAGTCCAAATGGTTGAATTGTTACACAATGCCCTTACGGCTCACCGTTCTTTGTCTAGAATGAATGGCCCCGTTGTAGAAAAATTCCAGAAAATATGTGAAGGTCAAGTTTTAGCAATATTCCCTCACCATCATAGGTTTGTAAACAACACATCTATAATCTATTGGTGTGAAGGAGAGTCGAGCCCTTTTGTTACTTTTCTTTTTTCTCAACTTAAGAACCGGGTGGCTTAGAAACCCTAATTATAAAAACTATGGGTAAGGAATCAAACTCGGACTTAATCACGTTGTCACATTGTCCAGTTTTTGCATGAAGTGCATAAGAGCATCTCCTCCTTTAAAATAATATTTTGTAATGAAAGTTGTTGGGTTTTTTAGGGTTTGTTAGGAGAGAGATAATGATGTTCTATTAGTGAGTCCTTTAGTCACATACTAATTATTTCTTCTTTACTAATTATGGGAGAAAGTCGTATGATTATTTGTCTAGATTTTTAACATCATATTCAAGATCATCATCATCATCCAAACATTCTTTTATAAGTTTTTAATTTTTGCTATTTTTATATTTTATAATTTTTGTTAGATCTAATTGTCACATTCTATGCCCAATTAATATGTTTCTCTCCTCAATGTGTGTTTGGAGCCAAGACGGAGTGGACCCGCGTTTGGGTGTCAAAATGGACGGTATTGATCTTCTCACATGACGGATCCAAGTCATTTGAGTATTTTTATACTTCAGAAAACACGTTTTAAAAAGGTTTTAAATGATCTTTAAACCAGCTTGAGAAAACATGCTTTAAAAAGGTTTTAAATGATCTTTAAACCATATTGAAAATGTCAGGAACCGTTGAATTCATATGTGAAATTTTGTTCCGCATTTCCCAAGTCGACCACAGAATGGATCGAGGCAGGCCGCCGAAGCGCTTGCAGAACTGAGTTTTTAATCCCTTTTCAAGTGCAATTTTAGTTATCTCTTCAAGTGCTTAGTTCAGACCTTTTAAGGCATTTTCCTAGATCTAATCAATTGAACTCTTACTTCTTATCACCTTAGATCAGATTCATAGCATTTATAATTTATCCTCCAAATTCTCTGTCACTTCTTTACATCCAAACATTCTATACCCCAAGAAATATGGATATTAGTCCTTTTATAATCATACATTCCTTGATTAAATAATAAATCGTTCCATGTCTCCACTTTACCAAATCTGCACTGATATTGTTTGATTTTTTTCCATTAAAAAAACTATTTCTTTATCTTAACACTTTACCTAAAATTTCATATATTTTGGTTCATTTTAGTGTAAGTGTCATATGCATGTCGGGTTAAATTAGTTGGCATTGGGTCCTCAGAATCCAAGAATCAAAGGCCACTTAAGTCATAGATACATGTGGTATTAATGGTAAGGAGTCAAAATTATACACATGGACGCTCACCATTTGCGACTTTGTACGGACTAAATAATCCTAACCATTCGATCAATGTTCTCGTTCACTTTAACTTTGATTTTTTTTTTGTTTTTTCAAATGAATCACAGGTTTTCAATTAAAAGGGGAAGATGGCCACAATGAGCAAGGCACTGGCGAAATACAAAACCCACCAAAAAGGAAAGCATCACAGAATCAGCCGATGCTAGACACAACTCCAATTAGAGTAAGGCCACGTCCAACCAGATTGAACCGCATTTCGAGTTCAACTATATTTGCAGCTTTTGTAAATAGGAGAATTTTGATTGCACATCATCCTTTAAAAAATAAACATCATGAAAGTCAAGATTCTATCATATCCACGGGATGCAGATGTGGTTGAACTTGCAATCCGACTCAATTTGGTTGGATCTGACCATTGCCCCTCCAATTAATCCTTTCTTGGCTACCCTATGAAGTCGACCAATAGCCAATTCTTTTTTTTTTTGTTTTTATAAGTTGGGAGGGTGTTCTGATCTCTTAGAACCCGATTAATCTCACTTGCTAATCTCACTTGCGTCCCCCAAGTTAGCACATGTATAGGATTATCATAGGATCTAAATCCCTAAGATGGCCTAAGGGAAGGGATTCAAACTCAGGTCTCTCGCTTTCTTAGGTAGGTAATTGGTTATCACGCAAAACCCCTTGAGGTTTACCATTAGCCAATCTAATAATCTCATATGCAGTTCAACTATTCATTTACCGACTTCTCAAACTATTCGATCCACTGGTTAGGATTGTTCAATCACTGAATATTTTTGGCTGAAACCAATCCACGTGGTGGCCTTCCACATAGCCATCTGATTGGTGTACACAAATGCCAGCGTGCGGCACATATTAACCCAAACATCATTCTCCTTTCTCTAGCCTAACCACCTAATACCAACTCAAGAGATTATTAATTTATTATAGTTAAATCTCTTTGGGATCCTAAACTAAAGAAAAATTCAAAAGTTCCCAACCGATAAGCCCCCTCAGTCCCTCACACCAATCAAATAAGAACGTGTGGAAAATGAAAATAAAGAACAGTAATTGACTTTCTAGACTTTGAAAAAGCTCGAATGCGCCATATATGGTGTTGTCGGTATTATTATTATTATTATTATATAAATGTAAGCACCTCGGACATAATCTTTCAGACCCCCGCATTTCTAAATTACTAGTACAATGAATGGTCTATGATGAGTTTCTAACTAAGTCAATGGGTATATCTCTTTACTTCTTTTGTTGGGGATTAACTTCCTTCCACTTTGTCTCCTGCCCTTTTTTAGCTTTGGATGTACAAATGGGTGGAGGGTTCCCATCTCCTTTGCCTTTAGACATTGCTTTTCTCCTAGGGAAGGAATAATGCTGGGCCTTCTTTGGCCCCTCTTGAGTCCAATCAAGTCCCCTGACTTTGGCCCCCCTTGTCTGGGCTGGCTCAGTAATCCCTAGATATGTTGCGTGAATCGGTGGATTCTCGATGTAGACATTACTTTTTGATCGGTGTCGTTCTAGTGGAGACGGGCCCGCCACGACAATGGAGGGAGCAAGGAGCATCTAGACTGTTCCTGTCGGGGAGAAAAGCCTACCCGTAGCAGTGATTCATCATCATCATTATCATCATCATCATCATCATCATTATCGCCTTGTCCCATTTAACCGTAGAGGCGATTGATACGTAGAAAATATGGTGAAATGCACTGTTCTGTTAGAGAGGCATCTCCATTATACGATGTAGTGGTGGTACCTAAAACCAACCTTTAATATCTTGGTTTCGGTCTTGGTATCATTCGCTAATGTCGATATGTATATTCAGGGTGGGGGCTATAACCCCTATTTAACTTTTAAAAATATATAGAGAAGGCTTCTTATACAACCTTTTTTTATGTATGAGCTCCTAAATATATGATAAAACAATTATGGACATTTGTCAAACATGGCTAGCCCCCATCAGAAGAAAATCCTTGCTAGGCCCCTGGTCATCTCAAGCAATGCATATACGAACTTTGTCTTAACAATAAAGATGCTCATAATCTCAAGCAGTACCCGAGACGGGCAATGGTCAGGTTAACTAGGTTGAGCTGGATTTCGAGTTTAACAACATTTGCAGTCCTTGGAAATAGGAGAATCATGACTGCACATCATCTTATTATAAAAATAAAAAATCATGAAAGTCAAAATTCTTCCATGTCCAAGGGATGCAGATATGGTTGAACTCGAAATCCGGTTCAACTTGGTTGGACTTGATCATTTCCCTACCCGAGACGAAAGAGTTGTATCGATGGGCTTCAATACCAAGACATCTCTGTATATATCGTCTGAGATTTTGATCTATGCCTTAAACCGATGCGATGTTCACCACAACAAAAGTTACATGGCTTCTATGATAGGCCTAGAGTATGATCTTAATCCAATGGTAGTACTGTACAACAAAGGGATGCCTTTTACTAAAAATAACATTCATATATATATATATATATGAAGGTTATTATATATATATGATCTTAATCAAATTCATATATATATATATATATCCCTCTCTCCCTTTAACCCTTTCCTTGCATAGCACACTTCTGCGAGCTACTTTGCATCATTGCTCTTCCACTCACTCTTCTCCTCTTTACTGCAAAGCTTTCATATGGATTAAGATGACTTGGCTCCGCGTGGTGGTTAGGGTTGTTGTAAATGGCAAATTCATATTAGGGGACGTTGATGGAAGATTAAGACAAGCTTTCTAATATGTTTGTAGTTTTGTTAGCGATAAAAGTACCAGATGTTAATTGCTGGCCTAAGCTATGTATGCCAGCTTCCACCCAGTAAATAACGGTTGCATTATGGCTTACTGTTTGTATGAATGTAAAAAACGTTTATTAAAGTGAATAGAGAAGCATAAATTATCCGAGTAACATGCCTGAAAAAGTCACAATGATAACAGCTTTGCCTATTTTTACGTTGACCCCATGGTTGACATTTGACACTTCTTATATAAAAGAAAAATAGGCCACCGGCGTATCCTATGCACACCGTCGACCGTTGGAATCTGAGTTGCATGGATCTCTCTCTCTCTCTCTCTCTCTAAATCCACATGTGTCTAAAGGTTCATTTGGCATAAAGCATGCAGTGCGCCAGTGACCGTGTCTGTGACCTAATTCCACCTAAAAATATATATTGAGATGGAATTAGGCACCAGGCTGCACGCAGGTGAATTTCTGTGTTACTAAACGGTCAAGCCTCAGGAGGTGTTCAGTTGTTTATGAGCGTGCAAATACGTGAAGGTAGTACACTTTTAGCCTTTTAGTCCGGAGGGATAGTTCAGTTGGTCAGGCCTTGGATTTGCTCTCTAATGATTATCAATTTGAGTCCCCTTAGGGCCACTGGACTATTACCTGGTCGTTAGCTCTAGGGCCCCGTGGGATTAATCGAGGTGCGCATAAGTTGGCTCGGCAACCCACAGATATCAAAGAAAAAAAAAAAAACAATATCTAATCATTTGAGAGAGACTGATGATACCTAATACCAAATCAATTTATTTATGAGAATTGGGGCAATGCATTCAGCCCCCAGCACTGGAGGGCGCGTTGCACCTGGATGCCAAATCACATACTATATGGCATAATCAAGTCAAAATAACATTTGTTTTGGGTTGATCATCTATACGATAAGTAATATTTTTTTTAAAAATTCTTTTTCTTTTTAACTTTTTTTACTTTTGTGTGATGGGTCAGAGATAAGGTGATGTCCAGTAAATTTAGTGCATTGATTTTGGATACTTTTGCCTATATTCTTAACGGTGGATATGCATTGGATCATGCCAATTTTTGGGTAACACCTGATGGGTCCTATCTCAGTTACTGTGGAACTCGATCCTCGTGATGGGTGCCTCATGGAATGCAACAAAAAACTGCCACTAATAGTCATATTTTTTGTAGTGTGAAACAAAAAATTGTCGCTAATAGTCTTATCATTACAAAAAATAAGACTATTAGCGGCGGTTAAAAATTGTCACTATTAACAAAAAAATTATTAAGACTATTAGTGACAGTTTTTTGGTTAATAGCGATAATTTTGACTAATAATTTTATTTTTTTATAGTGTGCTCTATTGTTTGGTCTCTGGATGCATGGTTGAGGGCCTCTTTATTTTTAATTTTTTACGTGGAACTAGGAGCCGTATCCCAGTGCCAAAGATGGCAGTAGGTCAATCTCCTCCTCACGGACCTCACCAAATAGCCTAGTGCTGGGTTATGTGCTCAGTTATTTTTGGGTTGGTATTCAGCATCGGGCCGGAGTGTGGTATTGCGAATCTCCGTCTTACCATATGGTCAAGTATTAAAAGCCCAATTATTTATGAGCAATCAAATTAGTGAAAGTATACTCTTAACCTTCTACTGATTTGGCGCTTATCTGTACATTCCTTTGATAAAAAAAAGGTATATGCACTAGGGTGTATTCGATTCAGTTTGGTCGGCTTTCGACCAAAATCACAAACTAAATCGGTTCTAATCGATTTTTAGATTTTCAAATTAAACCAAATCGTCCAACTCTTAAACTAAACCAACCCACTTCGATTCGGTTCGATTTGGTTCGGTCGGTTTTGGTTTTCCTATAAGTTCTACTTGCACATCAAAATTTTCTTAACTTCTCAACCGATTTTCCTATAAGTTCTACTTTATCGCTTTAGGATTTAGGAATAAGCTGAAGAAAATGGTAGAGTTTTATATAAAAATATGTATTTTATTTAAATGCCTTTTAAAATTAATCAAAACTCCCGCTTATCTTTCGGTACGCACTTTTTCTAGGTCCCTTTTGGTTTTGAGAAGAAGTGGCCCAATTCGGTCCACGTGAATTTTGACGGAAGACGACAAAATAATAAAGTAAGAAATATTAAATGCTGAAAGGAAAGAGGTGAATTTTAGAGAGAGAATACTTGGATTGATACGATCGTCAGTTGCAGATATTTATCGACGCTGCAATACTTTACTGATTACGCTCTGCGGGATGCGGGATGACTCCTTTACTAAACGTCGGCTGACCAACTTCAGCAGCTACAGATTGCCTAAAGTCTATCTAATTTGATTTTCCTAATCTATGCTAAGGAGGATCGGTCATGTTCCCAGGTACTCTCCGTAAGCTTCCTTGGACAAATCGGGTGACTAAGGCTAGAAAAGACTAGAAGAGGCTAAGGATCTCGTCGGCTCTACTAAGAATTTCAGGCAGGGGTTTCCCAGGGATTTAAGGCTAAGCGCTTCCTCCTTTGATACTCCTTTGAGAGTCAAGGCTAGTGAGTCAGTGCCACTAGCTTGACTACTTGGGACTCTTAGAGAAGAGTCTGCAATTCTAGAAGTCTAAAAAGCAACTCAACCCCATTCTTTGGAAGCCCCACAGAGAACCTTGAATTTTATAAAAGAGAAAACCTTAAGAAAGAGAAGAAAAAATTAGTGAATTGATTAGTTTGGCCGTGGGGCAAGGGATTTATTTATAGGTATACGGACTAATTACGCGCTTATGGAAAAGTGCGCAATTGTTGAATTGCACGTATGATCACTAGCACGAAATTGAATTGAGCGCATTGTGACGAGGCCAATACTCGAGCTTGCGGCATAGTGCACGTGGCACGACATGTGGTGCCAGGAGGGCACGCGACATGGGGCCATGTTGGCCTTGCGACGTGGTCGCGCTGCGAGAACGCGACACGGATGTATGAGGGTACGACGCGGAGCGTCATGGTCACGACACGGACGCGACATAGCCAAGGTGGGCTAGCGATGCATGAGGCATTGCGGTATGTCAAACCAATGGGTTTGAGGTTCTCCTGCCATTCTGGCTGAATGACTGTTTTACCCTTATATACAGGAAGAGAGCTAGAGAGCTATTCCCCCGCACACGGGGCCTTGCGTTGCCAGAGGGGGCGCAAGTGTCTCCTAGGCCTGAAAGGGTGGGCCTAGGACGTCGACGCAGCGATGCCGTGTGGAACCCGGGTGAGGTTGATGTATGGCTCCGGACTACGCGTCGCGGTGCATACGGCTGGGCAACCTCGCGTGAGAACACCAAGGCGCTGCGTGGGACTCAGTTGAGCACGACAGCATGTGGGCTAAAGATGAACGTGTGCTAGTAATTCGGAACGCACACGAAGGCAAGCTGCGTGGGACTCAGTTGGGCACGCGAGCGCGAGGCACAAGTCTGTGGGCTTGGTTCGGCAGGTGAGCGAGACATGGTGGCATTGGAAGCTGCATGCCAAGACTGTTGCGAGCGAGGTACTAGTGCATCGCACAGGGTGAAGCTTGAGCAGACCAAGTTTAGCGCAGCGGTGCAGATTGGCGTGTCGTAAGGGACACGATGAGCTGAATGATAGGCCGTGAAACAGAGGCAACCATATTGGGGGAGTTCCCGTCCACTAGGCGGGTGGTAGCGTGGGTTGAAGCGGCGTCGAAGGGCGCCCTCGCGACGGTTGTTATCGGTAAGGTGCGACCCTAACGAAGCGTCGTTAGGTGCCGACGAGGCGAGGTTCTTGGAAGTGCGACCCGTGGCGGATGGTCTATGGCGCGTAATCCGCTGGAAGTCGGTCACTGACTGACGAATGACCGACTGATTGACTCAGCCGAATATCCTAGTTCCAATACTCATGGAACCAATTGCGCGTGTTGTGATGAGCGCGTAATCCAATTATGTGCATGGATCAGTGCGCATAATTGAGGAGTTAGAGCAGTTTTGGGTTTTAGAGACCTGATCCAATTTGGGACCCATTGTGCGCTATTGGTTCTGCATGTAATTGAATGCGGGCATAGGGGTAAGCGCGGAGTCGGGGACTAGGGCGGTCTTGGGGATTTGAGTTTTAGTTCAGATTGGACTAATTGCGCGCTAGTGATTTGACGTGCAATAGAATTGCGCGCATATGACAATGCGCACAATTGAACTTCGATCGGTGCGGAGGCGTGATTTAACTTTGATTGCGCTGCAGTATCCATGCAAATCGGATTATGACGCGTGTATCCGGGCCCGAATCGAGAACTCCGGGCCGAATCAAGTCCGAGTCCATGGGCTGATGTTTCAGCCTGAGATTCAACCATATACTATTATTTCAGTATATAGTTCATGGATTATCAAAATTTTAAGGTTTTAGAGCTTTCGGAGAGAGTGAGTCCCTTTCCTAAAGTCATGGACATGGTCAAAGGTTGACCGAACATGTTCGCATATTCCGAGAGGGCAAAAATGGGGTGTCTATACTATCTCTTTCTCTCTCTCTCTCTCTCTCTCTCTATATATATATATATACTTACAAACTACATTCGGTTCGATTTCGGCTTGGGGAGGCTTGGAAACGAAACCAAATCAAACTTTTCGGTTTTCCTTTTTTCCAAACCAAACTCAGTGGTTCGGTCCGATTCGGTCCAAAAATTGCACAACCTTAATCTGCACATTCCCTAATCTTAGTGTTGGGAGATTGATGCGGGACCAAGGTGTCAAATCGGGTATCTGTTTGCCCGAGGCCGATACGAATCGGTAGATACCGATACGTATCGGCCAATTTAAAAAGAAAAAGAAAAAAAAAAACTAACATCTCGGTTGAAACTGAGACGTATCAGTCGATACGGGCCTGTATCGGCCTTTACGTATCGGCGATACCGATACGGGATACCGATAAGTATCGGACCGATACGTATTAGTTTAGCCGAAAATCGATATGTATCGCCGATACGTATCGGTATCTGCCGATTTTTATACCTTATGCGGGACACAAAGATTTAGAGAGCTGCTGTGTGCACACTACTATTTTCTTCCCATACATCCAACAACACAATAGTCTTGTAAGGATAGCTAAAGTGGGTGTGCGCCTAAGAAGAAATTTATTTTATTTAATATAAAAAAATACAAAATTAGGACATTTGTGTGCATCCAAAAGCTGCTATGAACACATTTTTTACTAAATAATATATATTTTAGATCTTTATTAGCAACATTTTTTTTAAAAAAAAATTAGCGTGCAATAGCAAAATTTAGCGTCAATTTTCTTTTTGTTTTAATTGGCGTGCAATAGCAAAATTTAGCGTGTGATTAGAAATGATGTGCGGGAAGAAAAAAGTGGGGGGAGGCATAGCAGCCTGCAATATTTATCCAAAACTGGAGTTGTAATCTACAAGTGCATCTTCTCTAGACCATCCAATGGATGGGCCCCTAACCATTGGTTAAACGGTTGCCCATAGCTTTCATTGAATCTCCGGAAGTAGGGGTCTGATTATCGTTCATATAATGGAATGTTGCCATTTTTGGACTATGGCCGATCTTAGAGGGAGGCACATATTGCTGGAACGGTTGAGATCTATGGTCACATGCTCTGATTAACTGTGGTGATGGCATAGACAAATAGAGGAGTTCTCTCGGAACTTTCCAAAGAAATTTTTTTGTTCTTTGATGCCAAGTTTCTTAAACTAGAGGATCGTCAAGTGGGCATTTAAGAACTGCTTAATTTTGGCCGGGAATGAGCTTGTTTTGCAGCTATGTTTATTTTTATTTAACCTCACAAAAATATGAGTTAGGATGGCGTGCTTTATATTATTAGGTCAGTTTGTCTCTTCTTCTTAGGGTACTTGGATAAGCTTCCGACCTCAAGTTTGAGTGTACCTTACTTACGTCCCTATCCTATTTGATACTTGCCGATATAGAGGCCATATAATATGCTAAGAAAAATTATAAACCTAGCCAACAGGATTGGAAGGTGAAATTACCATGTTACCCCTCTGCCCGTGTCCTGGAGAATAGCATTACTCATATGCTATTATACTAAGATACCTGGCGATATGCCATCGAATGCATGGACGGTTCAGTCGTGCGTTCGAACTACCTGAGCTTCACGTGACACTTAATTTAAGATTGGGTGCCACGTAACTTGCTCAACCAAGTCATAAAAAAAAAGTAAAAATAAAGTGTTTATCTATCATTAAAAATTTGGTTAAAAGTGTAAAATCTCAAGACATCAAATTCATGTTACGGGTGAAAGTTTTTGACATAAGATTTAAAGGGTAAAATGGTTCAAAAATTATTATTTTTATCCTTCTAAACTTGTATAGGAGATGAGTAGACCATTAGGAGTTAGGTGTACACGATACGTGGTATAGGGTTTGAATGCATGATTCATTCGGTCCAATTGAACCCATAGTCCCATTTCTCATGTACTAAAAGTCTTCTTAAGAAGGACGAGGTAGGCCCAATAGTTTTAATTCGGTCTAGATTATTAAATTATTCTTTTCTCCAAGTATACATACGTTCTTGACCTGTGCACTACTTTATAGTTCCATGAATGGCAATTGTACACATGTAACACACATTTTTTATCAATTCGGGAACATATATTACAAGTGGCCAAAGCTTAGGTTAGATTTAGCTAAAGATTCGAACGATTACTAGCGTCTTATTAAGAGTCTCCAGGCTGAGAGCCTCAAGTGAACGGCTACACACGTGGTAATGGTTTGCATGAGGCACATTTCAAGCTTTTATCCTGTGATTAGAAAACCTCTAACAAGCATAAACTACGAGTCATGCCCCGTCTAGATGATGGTCACTAGTAGATGCAGAGTATTAAAGTAGATGGAGGCTAAATGTACTGTGTACAGAATTAATGGTGAGCGGATATCAAAGAAGCTATGCACTATATATTTGAAATGTTGTATATTTTAAAAAGTTTTAAATAAAATTTTTTCTTTATTTATTTCAAGATACATTTTTTTTGTTATAAAAATAAGTATTACAATTTCAGTGATAAAATTATGTAACTTTATCTGAGAGACACTTATTTTGTATTACGGTAAATCTCTTTATTAAAAAGACACAAGTGAAATCGATTAATCTTTTTACCGTTATCGAAAAATACACAACTCTCTGAAAAGACACAAATGAAATCGATTTATCTTCTTATGTTATATGAAAATACACAGATTTGAAATCTCTTCATCTTAATAAAATACACAATGATTAAGGATTTTCTCTATAAATAGAGATAAGATCTCATTTAGAAAAAGACAAGAAAAGACAAAGAAAATAAGAGTTTTTTTTGTTTATTTTTTAGGTATATTACGTAGTAATCATAATTCTCTTTTATGAGTGCAAACACAAAAGAAATTACAGAGGGTTGAGCTTAATTCTATCATGGGAACGTGTTTGCTATTATCCTCTTTTGTTGTTACGATTTTAACCAAAAAGAGCAAATAGCATTTAGAGAAAGCGTTTATCTTAATGTCTCTCTAAATTCTACCCTTAATTTCATCTCTTTTATTTTTACTTTCATCTTTCTAATAAATTTTTTTCAACATGAAATTAATGATCAGTGCACCAGTAGTGGTGCACGGGCCACTCCACCCATGAGCTGATATTAGCTCACAATAAGGATGCGTTGGTTGAAGGTGATTGGATACCTACAAAATACTTTGCACTTCCGCAATCCTGTTATTTATTTATTTATTTATTATTATTATAAGGAAATTGGGTGCCTCTAGGCAATTACTTAAAATTCTTAAACAATTGGATTAGAATGGGGGCATTCATCTGGCTGCCCCGTTCGGCCATATCTTTTACATATAGGCCGATTGGCATCGGGTTAGGCCCAATCTGATAAGATTTACATCCCTATTGGTTATGGGTCAAATATTGGGTCAAACAGGTCAATTATCGGTCCATATCAAGTCATATTGGGCGATGTGAAGCAGACAAAGTGCCATTTAGGCGAAAAAAAAAACATTTAAAATATTTTTTTTAAAGAAAGGCACTTCAAAATCGTCCAGTTTGGCTGGTATGTACTTGGCAGCTTGGCAGATAAGCTGATGCATATCCATGTTAAATGTGATTTATTTATTTTTGTGAGATGTGTGCGTGCGTAAGAAGGTTCAAAGTTTTCCATTTAAGATGACCAATGATTCGAGGCTTGCTGAGTCTTAAGCTGTAACTGTAGGGCTCCAGGTGTTGGGACCTTATGAGACTCAAGTTAGTAAACTTTGTATAGGGTAACCTATCAGTTCCAACCGATATCTAGCGACGTGGTTTTATCAAGTGTAGCATATGATTGGAAGGACGTAATATAAAGATGCGGTAGGTTGAGGATTTCCTCGAAAAAACACAAATCTTCATTGAGTAATTCAAAGCGGTCACACTGAACAACTATAATCTACCTTTCCGAAAGAAAAACAAAAAACAACCATCATCTACCTTTCCGAAAGAAAAACAAAAAACAACCATCATGTAAGTCACTAAATCAGTTTCTTTTAATTTCCAAGGCATTCACTACTTTGAATGGCATGATTAGATTGTTTTTTCATCATAAACTTTTAGATCATCATCTTCAAATCCTGTGACACTTTTGATGAAAATGATGCCGTGTGCCAAAAAAAACTATGAACCATTTTAAATCACCATTCGGAACAGGTCTGTTACCATATATGATCTCTATAATATTTGGTAGAACTTGAGAGGCTTAAAGTGTCAGGCCCTGGAGGCCTTAATATGTTTAATAGACTTAAGGTATTCAGACCTTAAGACGCTTTAAGGTATTTAGTAGACCTTTCCAGCTTCTATATTGGCTTTTAGAGAACTAAGATATTTTGGAACTTTAAAATGTCGTGAAAGGGTTAATAATATACAATATTTGAACCACTATACAAGTATATGATGGAAGCCACAAGGGAATTGAGCCTTGGGAGGCTTAAAGCACATCAACCATGATGGACTTAAGGTGTGTGAGCTGTGAGAGGCTTGGTAATCTGGCTTCAAAGTATTAATTAATGAACGGAAAATTACAAACGGTAGGCTGATTTTGTGCAGGCAGCTGATGTGGAGCATCGTGACTGGCTGCTCTGACCTGTATTGCTTTGGCCCCACTGTAATTACAACCAATTGCGTCGCTCTATGTAATCCGCATGCACTTTTCCTGCACAAAACTTGCTTGCCAAAACTTGCTTGCCAGATAACACTGTCCTTTATGAATATAGGGTTTTAAATGCTTGACCTGATCTGGCCACGAAATCATTTATGTAAAGAATTAGTCTACAAAGCGTGTCCGCCCATCATGTGCATTAAAGCAGTCTACACATATGCGTGGCTGTATGTGCATGAACTTCCATGCATCGGAAGTCCGCATGTCATGCTCTCACATAGATATGTGAACTGTCGTGTCCACCCATAAGGGGTGGACAATCTTTGTAGACTAACTCTTATGTAAATGGGACTCTTTGGGTTTGTTTGGCAGTTCTTGTCAGCTAAATTTCCGACTCTCGAAAAATGTCAGAATCTGAGAAGGCCAAAAGCCATATGCCTAAGACTCTTAGATTTCCCTTTATTTTCCCCTATTTGACTGTTGTAAATGTGATCATTGGGGTCATCGCAGGATTTCAATCTGGTGAGGCCCTGTTTCGATTACCGAGCACAGATTTTGAGGTTTACCAAGTAAATTACTTGGAAAATAAGGCTGATATGAAACTTAGAAATTAAGTTCATTTTGAGTGAGGCTCACCTAATGAAATGAACGGAAATGGTGATTCTTTTAGAATCCGTGTTCTCCACCCCAGGCTACAACTCCAACCCTGACTCCAGCTCCTGTCGTCATCCTCATCTCTTGCAATGAGGATGATGATGATGATGAAGCCAGGGCAATTGGCGGGGGGTTAGCTAGGGTGAAGAGAAGGAATAAGCTCATGATGGAATCGTTTGCTGTCATCCATGGAACTATGTTTTATGCTTTACTTCCCTTGTCCATTGTCAACGCTTACCTGTGGCGGAGTCACGCTGACTTGGGTGGACAAACTTTCTAAAAATTTGTTACTAAATTTTAGGTGTCCTAATTTATATTAGTGAATTCTCATTCATCCAAAATTATATTGATCACTCAAAATTATCTAAAATCTTCAAACAAACTTTTTGATGATAGTTGTTTTCATAAGAAATATTTCTTTAATTTTTTTAATTAAATCCTATAATTTTGACCTATTAAGAAATTTATTACACATAACAAGGTTTGAACCTAGAATCTAACCTTTACAAAACACTAAGTCTACCACTAGAGCAATTCACTAAGATATGTAAAGAGGAAAAAAAAACTTAATACATATATAATTTTATAAAGACATCAAAATTATTAAATAAAAAAACGTTTGGTCTTCCTATTCATCATCGCGATATGTTCAACAGCTTCGATGGTCTTACAGGCTCCCTGTAAGGTACTGCCACATCATCTTACTCTTTGGAGGATGATGACGAGGATGATACTATCTCGTAGTCAATTTTGAATAAGTCAATTTTGTTCAAATGACCTAATTGATATGTATGTGATTTACTTTTATTTCGTATATAATTTCATTTGTAAATATTATTTTTTTTAGCAATTGCTTAGAAAAAAAATTATACAATTTTCTAATATTAATTGATTAGATGACCACCTATGAAAATAATCCTCGCTCCACCCCAACTCTAACTTTCAAACTAGCTAATAGGAACACTCTATAATATGTAGAAACTATAAATTAAGCCAATATTGTTATTATAAAATGAGGTTGAGAAAAATGGAAATCCCTGTGTTTTCTAGATTATGTGATGGTCAAAAAAAATTTATCAAGTGGACCACTGGTTACCAAAAGTCAAAAAGCCGATGTTTAGATCACCGGTCGCTGAACATTTTATGAAATTTTTTTTCTACCGAGTAAGAACGTTTGACTTTGACCAACAACAAAATGAACGGTTATCATTTGACTTGTTTTAGCCGTTTATTTTTAGGCATTTGGCCGCTGTATTGCAGTCCACATCCTGCATTAGCAGTCGTTCAAAAAACACATGGGATGCTTCCAGCCGTTTGATCAGAGATTCCTTTCATTTACTGTTGTTGATATTTTTTCATGAGATGCAGATGTATGTGATGGATCCTATGCTTAGGAAACTTGGGCAGTTTTGTTTTTTCGGGCATGCGTTCTTAGAGACCAAAACAATTGGAAGGTCCACATTGACGATGCCTAATGCGGCAACCGCTCATCTGGAGTGTGTTTGATAAACATGCAGGGAGCTGACGGCAACTACAAATGGGTCTGTAGCTGCAGTTTTGACAGTAGTTGGAAACAGCTCTAGCAGGGCGCGGGTGAGGAGCTGACGGCAGCTACTGATGGGTCGGTAGCTACAGTTTTGCTAGAGAGGTTGAAAATTGCTCTCGCGTGGAGAGCGGATGGGGAGTTGGTGCGTGCTCCTCCATCTCATTTCCAAACGCAGCCTAAATCCTGTGCAAGGATTTCATGAACCACCAAAGGGATTTAGGTGCTCTCTCTCTCAGGAAATTATCGGAAGAGAGATCTCAAATCTAGGCGAAACTGCTAAAATTGCATATATATATATATATATATATATATATATTTGTACTACTTGTAACCAAACCTGCATGTATATTTTTCTGAGCCTTGAAGATTGCTGCTGTGAACCAAAAGCCTAGAAGATCAATGTGCCCTTTTTTTTTCTGAAACTAAAGCTAAAAGGAAGACTGACAAAACAGAAGAAACAAACCAAAACCTGGAACCAAAACAAAAGAAAAAGAACCAATTCTGAAGATTCATGTTCCCCGCATCATATTTTGAGCTGCTTTATGCCCTGTGCCACTGTCCTTGCTCCTTCTTTCATATCATTTGCACCCACATTCCCAATCTCCTCTATCCGAACTGATGACCTACCAGGTGGCCCTCCCACGAAAACTGGCAGCTCCTCAATCCGAACTGGCGGAACCATAGTTGGAGCGGCAAAAACTGGGACTGCCTGCCTAATGTGCACTGGCGGCGGCATATGCATAGGTGGCACCATCACCGGATGAGACTGGTCGGCTTGTGGCTGGAGTGGAGGAGCTGAAAAAACTGGAATGGCAGTCCTTACTGTCACTGGCGGTGCAACCCCACTATGGTATGCTGCCTGGAAATGACGCATGGGAACATACGGTGCCGCTCCCAATGCTGGAAACTTCTGTGAACGGGGCCCACGGTTTTCGGGAGGTGAGAATGGCAATGACACAAGCCCATTATTTCTTGGAGCTGGCTTTGGTCGGATTAATGGAAGGATTCTTGAGCTGGTTGCTGGAGGAAGGTGAATGGTTGGTGGCTTCTGATCTTGAACTGAGAATTTTTTCGGAAAGGGACGATTGTTGGTTGGATTAGCTTTTGTCATGGCCAGCTTTTCATTGATTCGTAACTTCAGTAGAGCTTTGGCTATGGTGATCTGTTCCTGCTCGTCATTGTTTGTCTCCTCTGTAGATGAGCTTCCAACTTGCTGCACCACTGGCGCAAAAAAAAATGGACATAAGAGATTTTCTGTAGACCAACGGTTAAATTTGCACACCAAGTGATTAGTAAAAGAGTGCCTTTAAATCCAACCACCGAATCTTTGAGTTCACCCACACTGAAACACATTTGACTGCGTTGAATCAGACAATGGAGATTGTTCATCCTACCAATCTTTCGCACAATGGATCTTGAGATCATGGGTACACCATCTGACGGTCAGTGATTTATTTCAGGTGGCACACATCAAGTGACCTTTACATCACGTGGAAGCTCAAAATTGATTTTAAGGTCCTTTTTTGTGTGTGTACCACGTGAAATAAGAAAATGACCATCTAATCGTATGCCACGTGAAATAACAAAATGACCATCTAATCGTATGCCCATGATCTCAAGATCCATCATGTGAAAGATTGGAACGGTAAATAATTTCCATTGTCTAATTCAACACATTCAATGTGTTTCAACGTGGGTGAACTCAAAGATTTGGTGCGTGGATTTAAAGGTACTCTTAGTAAAATTGCTAATGAAAATCCGCTTACACTTTTCTTGCTAAAATTTGATTAAAAACCCAACATAAGATAAGCTCCAGACTAACTCCCATAGCCACAGTTACAAAAGACAATAAAAACCTCCTTATTGAAGAAAAATGTGTTCCAATGCCTATAATTTCAAAGAGTTGGTATAGGCTAGCCAATCCGGTCACTATCAAGTATAAATATGTCAATCTCTTTATGCGAAAATGGTCGAACCTTGGAAACTTTAGAGCATGCAAATCAATGAAAGTAAAAATTTGAGCGGAGCTTAACCTGTTCAAACGTGTACTTCCACCAATTTGCATGCTCATAAATAGCTGTGCACTTCCCACGGTTTGACCATTGTAGCATAAATAGATTGATCCGTTCATACATGACAATGAGTGGGTATTACCCTATACCAACACAATTTAAAATATTTGAAAATAAATTAATCTCCAATCACATGTAATTTTTTTCATCTAAAAAGAAGACAATTTAACAGAAACGTGGACTCATATGAGCCTGGAACTATGGATTAGGACTGTAGCCCAGGATGCTGCACTCAAGCAAGTTGGGTTTATATATATATATATATATATATATATATATATATATATATGTTCAAGCGTAGCGCATGTAGGGCTCTCAATGAGCCGAGCCAGGGCAGCTTGAGAGCGGCTCTTTTATATGCAAGCTGAGCTCGAGCCAAGTTCTTTTACATTCCATCCTAAAATTACTCAGCTCTAGCACGGCTCTATTGAACTCGAGCCTAGTAATATGATATTATTATTTTCATTATTTGGATTAAATTCTTGTTATCTTTCTCTCTTTTATTACATTTTAATTTATTTATATCTAAATAATTAAAACTTCTAGTCTTCTTCTAATCAGAAGTATCTAGTCAAAGTATTTTATCTCATAACAAATTAGTATGACAAGATCAACACATGATATCATGACACATGAACCATACTCTAATGATAAGCATGGGAACAGCCAAAGCCCACAGATCCACTCAGATTGTGAACCACTTGCACAGGTCCACAGCCACAGTCCACAGGGCCACTTGCAGCCTCATTTGCAGCCTACATGCCAAGGTCCACTTGCAGCCTCGTTGACAGCCACAACCCTAATCAATAACTCTTTAACCTATAGCCCGGGTCAACTCGCGAGTCGAGCTTAGGGTACTATTGAGCTTGTTTTTTGAGGCAAGCTGAGCGAGTTTCCGAGTTGGCTCGGATTGTTGAGTCCTAAGCCTAGTACACTAAACTTGAGCTAGTTGTCAACATTCCGAAAGTCGATCAATGACCATCCAAAAATAAAAAAGGGTGATTTTCCACCATCGAATT
The DNA here is from genome assembly GCA_021018995.1 of Chloranthus sessilifolius. Taxonomy (NCBI): domain Eukaryota; kingdom Viridiplantae; phylum Streptophyta; class Magnoliopsida; order Chloranthales; family Chloranthaceae; genus Chloranthus; species Chloranthus sessilifolius. The sequence goes on from CM037587.1 coordinate 135,653,584, forward strand.
TGGGGTCAAAAGAAAAAAATTCAACGGAGAAATGTTTGGATGGCGAACAAAGATCTTTCACCTATCAAATGAAGGACCAAAAGATCCAAAAGAACAAATAAAAAACCCTCTTGGAAGTGGTGAACCCTTAGATGATGTGGTGTAACTCGCAATCACATTCCACGTGGCATGTGATGTAGCTAACGAATGCACGGTTCACGTCGTGCTTTTGAACTAGTTGGGTGCCACGTGCATATGCCCAATGTTGATCAAAACCATTGAAAAAAGGAAAAAAGGTGATCAACACTGTTGATTTTTCTTCTCAACGGAGGAATTTCTGAATACAAAACCCATATCTTTGACCTGTGAAATAAAGGCCAATTAAGTTCAAATTTCTTTTCTTTTTTTTCTTCAAAAATCGGGATGTGGTGAACCCTTAGAGGCTGTGGTTTAACTCGCGATCATGTGCCACATGGAGAGTGATATAGGATTCAAACACACAACCCAGTCCTTGCATTCGAACCCATTTCAACATTTCTCCCACTCACTCTCTTTCTCTCTCTCTCTCTCTCTCTCTCTCGCACGCAATGTGTGTAAATGTATATATGTATATCCTCATATGGGCTTTGATTATAAGCCGAAAACCAGCATACTAATTCATTATATTACATTCATGGTTAGAAATAATTACACAAGATCTTTTTATATTAAAAAAAAAAAACATTTTCTTGGATATAATATGTTCATAAGAAAATGCCTTCTCCTTATTTTTAAATTGTGTTGATAATCTGCCAGATTTGACAAGGCCAATATAAGAAGCAAGGAAGCCCCTCCTTGCTGTAGTACTCCCTGTCAAAAAGGAATATAAGAGTAAATTCCAACATCCAGCCAAGTCCATTTTCCATTGGATTCAGCAGCTAAAGGGTATCTGTTTTTATGACATGAAAGTACATAGAAGTACGCCAGTGTGTATTAATGACAATTTTGAAAAATGCCAGTTCCTTTTTATTAACGCCCACGCCTTGTCCATATTTTCTTCAGCTTATATAGTCTATTGGTAGTTAAATACTTAAATTAGGTGCCCTTGACAAGTTGGACTTGATTCCGTGAATGCATATTCATCCTAGCCAGATGCTTACACAAAATGCAAAATCACCCCGTAATGTTTTTTAAGACCGAAAATTTAACCCTAGTTTCGTCGACAATGAAGAGGTGCAAATCACTTATGTGCCCCTTTCTATACCTTACATGAACTGCGCTTAGCCATAATAAAAGGAGGTTGGGATGTAAAAACTCACATACCCTGTGCACAACTTATAGAGACAGTATAACCTGTATTTTGGTTATAATAAATTTACTCTGTTCAAGTACTTATGTTCATATTTTTGGAAAGTTAAAGACCGATAAGTGTACCCAAAAACAATAAGCCCATTTTCAGACACGCCATTTGATTGACTGGTTCATTGATTGCACCTTAATCCAATTAATTAATTCTGGTCATGCCAGTGACTCCGGCTAAGTGCACCACTCAGCCTGAGCTTACTTAATTTTAAAGATGTGTTTTACACTCCAGCCAATGTCCTCTTCTCCAGTCAAGTCGAGTCAATCACAAGCCTTCATATCAATTTAGCCTTAGCTAAGTTATAATCTGTTATATTTTGCTAGAACACTGTCTCGATTTTTGACCTTTCTTCTTGGCTGAGTCAACCAAAGGTTGAGCCTCAGCCAAAATTTCCCATATCAACTCCGAGACACTAGAGCCAGAGTCCTCCCAACGTTTCTGCTACTGATGATTATCTTGATGCATTCTACGGTTACAACTTGCAACCAATTAGAGAAATATAACTCTTAGGAAGGGCACTCACATTTTTTCAGAGAGGACCAGGCAGCCATAGCTGCATTCTTCTCCGCTTGCTTCTTATTCTTTGCCGGTTCACCTGTGAATGTGATTCCGGCAAGCTCTACAGTGCATGTAAATATGGGTAGATGTCCAAGGCCGGATCTGTAGGTAGTGTACAGCGGCAATGGTGCTCCAACTCTCTGAGCAATCTCCTGCAATAGATTCTTGTAAACCCCAGTCTCATCCTGTCCACGTAAAGATTTACAGTGAGATAATCAAATCACGTGACAAACTGATCGCAAATTGAAGCCTATTAAGATATGACTTGTACATCGATACATGCATACAACCATCCCAGATAGTACATGGATAATATATATATATATATATATATATAGCACATGCACACACAGCCGAGATTGGATAAATTTGACCATGCCAATGAACATAGTAAAGGTTCAGTGTAGAATGCCCCTCATTGCTGGTTGAATGCTGCATTGCAAGGTGCATTTTGATTTCCACAGGGTATAACAGCGTGCATGTGCACATAGACAAACTCATTGACCGACAGAATCAAATATCAACATGAATCCAGAAATGATACAGTCATATATACTTACCCTAGGGTGAAAAGTCAGGGTTTGAAAAATTCCAAGTTTTGAGACACAAGGCACCTTCCGATTGAGCTATAATGGGCTCAATGTAAATATATGCAGGGTTGCTAATCTAGGGTTGAACCTGCGATCTCAAGGTTACATTCAAGGTAAACAGTCAACTGAGTCAAAGTCTAAAAGGATGACTTGCAATTCAGAGTACAGGGTGGGTGCTTGATAAATAATTAGTCTTCTCTTATCTCTAACCAATAATTTTCACTACTGTAAATATATCATTATATTTAAGAAATTAAATAATCAATAATCAGCTCCATTAGTCAAATTTTAGAGGTATGGATAAAATTATAGAATTGGTATGGTATATTCATACCAGAACATATGCATGGAAAGAACAAAAATTCTTATCGTTACTGGAGGAAGAAAATGGATTGTTGGATGGAATCAAATATAGAGTACTTATAGAGAAAAGTATTTTGTTATTGGGGAACAATCACTATACTTATCTCGAATCGGGATCAACTAGGACAGAAATAAAGAGTTGACAGGTCGATAAAAGCTTGCCAACAAACAAATTACAAAATTTAGAACTCTGGTTTCTGTTGTTTTTTCCTGTCATTTCTTTATTTTATATCAATATATGGAATGATAGTATTAAGTTATGTAGTAACTTTCCCACAAATTTCTGAAATGCAAGTTCTTGGATAGTGACCAATGGTTCAATATAATTTTTGGTGATGATAAAAAGGGAAATTCAGCAAAACAGGATTCATTTTGAAAATAATTACTAATTAGCTGTATATACCAAAAATGAAATATTTAGCAAGTAAGTATCGACATAGGATTTTGAGCAAAAAATAATTATCTGGAAGAGATTCTGTGTGGATCCTTGTTTATCAAACAAGGATCTACACAGGTAAATATTTATCAAGCAAGGACCCACAGAGCTATTCTAATTTGCCCAAAATTATGTGCAAATCATTGTTTGCTAAATATTTCCATTTTGATATATATATATATATACCCAATTATTTTCAGAATGAAGCCTGTTTTGCTAATAAAAACAGTATTTAAATGCAGAATAAACTAGGAAATTATGCAAGTCTCAAATTCTATTCCGTGATTTCTCTTATAAAAAATGTGCAACATCAAATATATATATATATATATATATATATATATATATATATATATATATATATATATATATATATATATATGATTGGTTTCTCTGCATTAGTACATAACCTGCCATTGGAAAAAAAAAAACCCACAGACAAATATAAAAAACTTAATTATTGACCAATATTTGCACTTCATCTAAAATATAGAATTATAGATAAATAATAAAATTCAAATCAAATGTTGCATGCAATACATTATACTCAAACAAATACATTTAAAGAAACAAAAAAAGAGACGTTTTAATTTTCTTCCAAATTGACTACAACATACAAAATGACAAGAGCGCCCCTAATTGTCAAGCCAATTAGGAAAATGACATTCAAATTTCCAATTGATATAATATAAACTATAGAAAATAAAAAACTAATAGGCGACGCTTCCAAGAAACTTCTCAGTTTTACTAGTAAATGTATATATTAATATCCTTATTTTACGTCAGCCTGTCAGAAAATCCCACTACTTCTAACATTTCCCAAAAATGAGCGAGGGGCATTTCAGTCATTTCACAAGATTGAGCTCCCGGCTGCCGGACGGCGATCGGCATGAATAAAAACTCCGCAAGTTCTAACTTCTAACAACTATCAAATCGCATGGGAGTGGTGCACGATAACCCCCCATGTAACGTGCAGCGCACATTAGCAAACCGGCGTACGTTTGACAATCGGCTCAGGCAGTGACGAGAAGGGAGTCAGCCTTACAGTAATGAAGGCACATGAGAAGACCCTCCCCCTCCCCGGCTCACATTAGCAAAATTATTAACCAGGTAAAAGGAAACAACAAATAAAACCCTAACGGAACCCTAACGGAAAACCGCTAGATTAAAACCTTGATCTCTTATCTTACCAAGATCCTGGCCGCGAGTGAATGCGATGGCCCTCTGTTGGAGAGCGAGTTGAGCGCCACCTCGGCCGCTGAGTGCTCAGCTTGCCTCAGCGTCGTACAGAAGTTGGGGCTCTCAAAGATCTCGCCGTTAAAGTTAACGGAAGCCTTGAATCTCGGAGCGTGATCCGGTCCTTCTCTCATACACGAATACGATGGCAAGTTGAAGCAGCTCCTTTGGGCCAGCTCCTGCAGCTGATTTTTATACATCTCTCTCTCTCTCCCCCTCTACACCCAAACAGCTTCCAGTAAACGGAAAACCGAAAAATATTAACGGGAAACCAGAAACCCAGAACGGAGAACCGCTCCCAGGTGTCCAGATCCGATTACCTGTAAACGGAGTTGAAAATGTGCGGAGAAAAGTGCTGGATGCAATTTCTCTGATAAAGATAGGGCTTTTGGCAGGATTACTGCCGAATAATGGTTTCCCGGCGTGATCAGAGGCTTTAGGGTTTATGTTTTGAGTGGAGGGGAGAGGGAGAGATCTGAAAGTGGAGAGAGAAAGGAGTATGACCCTTATTTGTAGTGGTTGTATAATATTGTATTCAATTCTTATTATTTTATTATTTCTTTATTTATTTTATTACTTTGCTGCAGTTGGTCAACTACACGTCTGCTTGCATGGATGTGATCTTTTCTTAGATTATTTATTTATTATTTTATTTTATTTTATATAAATAATTACATAATTTTAATTAATGAAACAAGGAGATGGGTGAAAAAATAAAGAGGTAAATCTTGGAGTCTCCGAAGTATGGATAACAGTTCTGCGTTTCCCGAAAATGCCCTTTTAATAAACGGAGTCTGGTAAGGGTACTTTCGCCACTTGAAAGTGCAACGGCCTCCGGTGGTTTGAAATCTGCAATGAGTGGGAAGCGAGAAACCTTGGCGTCTGCTTCAAACACTACGTAATGAGTAAAATTGTTATAGTATGGTGCTTTAGCACCGTAAATTTGGTGTTACGACTATGACTAACTTAAATCGACGGCACTAGATTGTTGAATGGGACCATCCCAACCATATTAAATGACCCTGCGGTTGACACGGCATTATGACCAAGAATTATATCTGTGGCATGGTCCGTGCAAGAGTTTTGGTTGTCTAGGTATAGTAGCATGTGATGTGCTTGGATTTATGTGTTAATGAGGTGGACTACTAATCTCAGTAGTACTAAGCTACACGTTATAGTTTCTCACGTAAACGAACCCGTTTACCTTAATAAGATAATTATTGCAAAACTGTCTTATTAGTCTTGGAAACTATATTTATGAAAGGGTTCAGCTACATGCCGAAAAACCCCACTTTAAGTGAGGGTACTTTCGTCACTTAGAGAAAGCTACCGTTGGAGTAGAGCTCGAAGTCTCTTAACCAGAGGGGGTAAATTGGGATCACAGATGCTACTAGTATGTCCTTCCTTTATTGGGGCTAACAAGTTCTGTCCCTTGAATCCAATTGAATGCTTAGAATTAGTAGATGGAGATCATTCTTCATCTCAATCTTTCACAGAATGGATCTTGAGGCTAAACTCCTATCATAAGACAGTCATTTTTTGATTTCATGTGTCACAGATTGGCCCTACAATCACGTTATCATTCTTCATCTCAATCTTTCACAGAATGGATCTTGAGGCTAAACTCCTATCATAAGACAGCCATTTTTTGATTTCATGTGTCACAGATTGGCCCTACAATCACGTTTGAGCATGATATTTGACATATAATTTTAGGGCCACATTTTGGGTATCGGTCCCATGTGGAATTAAAACTAGTGCCACATTGGAATTAAAACTAGACAGTCTGATTGTATGCTAATGCTCTTAAGATCCATTGCATCGAAGTTCATCGTTTAATTTGAAACAATCAAAGGTTTTTAAGGGGCCACTTTTCAGAAAACATGTTGACATTAGTAGAGGTACCCTCCTTATGCAATGACTCAAATTGGGAAGCAACTACTTGCACACAAGATTTGTACAATTAAACATAGTTTAAAAAGAAGACTTGCACTACAAAAATAAAGTGTTTTAGCGGCACTTGTTGTTAAGGAAATTTTTTGTAATGGCGGGATTAATAGCGGCAGCTTTTAATAGGGCCAAGACTAATAGCAACATTTTTTGTTAAAAAAATTGTCGCTAATAGTCTTATTTTTGTAGTGTTGGTCATTTTTGGAGCCTGTGTCACCGGGAATATCATCTAAGCCTTCTGGCTTGAAGGCCATGATATAAAGATCTTTGTTGTCAAAGATTGGCATGAAAAACAGTCCCTATGAATTGATTCAATGCAATTAACCATTGAATTAGATGATACACTTTGGCTGTCTTGAATTAGATTATAAATATTGTTTTTCTTTCCGATCTTGGTCAAGAGATCTTTACATCATGACCTTCAAATTAGATGACTTAGATGGTGGTTCAAGTGGCACAAGGATCATAAACAATAAGTCTTCTTTTTAAACTATGTGCAATTATATAAATTTCGTGTGCAAATAGTTGTTCCCTCAAAGTATCACCCTCATCAATAAAGTACTTTTGTCACTTTATTATTTTTATTATTTACGAAAAAACTACATTTTTCATATTGACCATAATTTCGTAACTTGCTGCTATGATTTTTTTTTTACGTTAGAGCGTTATCTAAATTTTTTTATTTTTTTAGTTAATAATTAAATATTTTTATATGAATATGTGAAATTGATATATTAGTCATTTTTACATTTTAGCGGATTTAAAAATATGATGTAGGAGTGTTATATATTTTTAAAATTTTCCCTTTCCCCCTAAATTAACTACAATTTTCATATTGATAATTTTAAAACTTACATTAGCTATTTTTAGAAGATTCGAAAATGGCGGATTTTGTGGCGTTGGAGCGTTATCCAAAATCCTTTTTTTTTTTGGAAATTTTTCGTTTCGATATATTCGAGGTTTATTACATTAGCAATTTTTAGAGGATTTTAAAATGGCAGATTCTTGTTACAATGGAGCGTTATCTAAAATCTTTAAACATTTATATTAGCTATTTTTAGATGATATTATAAAAAATAACAGATTTTCATGACGTTGGAGCGTTATCTGAACCACATTTAATGTGAGCTACCAAACGCTATAATCGTGTCCACGTTTTAGTCTCTAAGTCAGGAGATATTAATTTTAGCGATATCGTTACACTTATAAGTATTGTATTTTGTAGTGAACACTACGTTGTTATGTTCATAAATTTATCGCCGTTTAAAGTGGCACTACAAAAAATAAGACTATTAGTGACAGTTAAAACTTTTGCTATTCACAAAAAAATGCCACTAATACCTTCATCGCTAATAGTCTTAATAGCCTTTAATAGGTTTTTTGTTAATAGTGACAATTTTTGGCCGCCGCTAATAGTCTTAATTTTTGTAGTGTGGTTGAATTGTTAATTCTCCATTAAAACTAGTAGACAATTTGATCAATTACATAATATACTATTTTATCACCCTTAACTTAGTGATAAATTAAATAATATATCATTTTATCACCTTTAACTTAGTGATGCTAGGACTTAGTTTGCTACTAATGAGTTGATGATATGCAAATATTAAGGATAATTAGTAAAAGAGAGCCAAAATGTTAATCTTTGTCAAAATGAACTCAAAAAGATCAGTAAAAGATGATTAAGCATAAAAAGACAATTCACCGCCTACTCAAGAATGAAAATCGTGTTTTACGATTTTATAGACGATTGAGCGTTGTTACTACTGAATTATAAAAAATCGTAATTTATTATTCTTCAACGGAAGAGTATGATATAGAAGAAAAACGATAAATCGTAACTCAGAGAATCATCCAAATAATAAGGAAGCTGTAAAAGATAGAAAATCGTGATTTACGATTTTCCAAGAAAGAAAAGAAAAGAGAATAATCGTGATTTACGATTATGATTATAGAAACTTTCTTCTTACTGTTATTATCGCTGATCACGGGAGAATGAACACTGCCATGAACTGAATTAGAAGAACTCTTGAATTAAAAGTTTGACTAAACACGGATCTGAGAGATTGATGAAGAAGAATCCTGAAAGGAGTCTGCTGCTAAATAAAAAAGAAAGAAATCCAGAAGCGCATTAATTAAAGAAAGCAATGAACATAATATTAGAATTAGAGTTATAATAGGATAGTTTAATTTCTTTTATCAGAATTAGAAGTCTTGTAAATCGACTCCTTATGATCTATAAATAAGAGAGCCCAGTGAAGGAATAAACTATCAAAAAAATTCTCAGCATCAATTGACGACTGAGGTTGAGTTTTCTTTCGATCAATTTAGAGTAGGTTTTTATTACTTTGTAGATTAGATATCAGAGGTTTCTCAAGAGCAACTGACGACTGCGATTGGGTTCTGAAGATTAGTGTAGATATTTATAGTTTCTCAGAAGCAATTGACGCTTGCGGCTGAGGGGTGAAGGATATATTTATTTTGTTTTCTAGTTTAAATTTTATTTTCTTTTATTTCCTGCTTTGTAAACATCTTCAGATTTTAATTTGAATTGACGACTCTGGTTGAAGTTTACAGATTAGTGTAATGATTTTTACTTTTCCATATTCAATTTTCTAGAATTTGATTGACGCCCAAGTTTTGGGAAGTTGTTGATTAAATTAAATCCGTATTGATAGGATTCTAGTTTTGATTGACGACCAACACTAGAATACTTGAAATATAGTGTAATGGTACTGTTTAATTTTATAAATATCTGATAGCAGAAGATTATGATTGACGACCATAATCTAAAGTTTGAAGATTTGAATTTATTTTATGCAATTAGATTAATAAACAATTCTTTATTCATATTTTTTCGGTAGTTTAAGATCTTAAAAGATAAGTATAAATTTTCAGAAAAATTGAATTAATATTTATTAAACCAATTTCTTTGGGAACGATCCTTTGCTAGTATTATAATTTCCATTGTACACTTATAATAGGTTAAGACTTAATAAGATTCATATATAAAATCAAGTCACAACTTCATAGAAGAGAGCTAAGGCTCAATTGAAGAGGCTAAGGCTTAATAAGATTCCTTTCAAATGACTTTTGAAAGAAAAGTATCTACCATGCCAAATGTTGTATTATGAATAATGAGGAAATATTTTAACTTTCTTATAATATATTTTATTATAAGAAAATAGATCTCTCACACCTTTCTTCAGCTTGTTCATGTTCGTCCATTCAGGATGGGGCAGACATCCCACATATATGAAGAAAAGAGGAGAGGGGGGCTTCCTTGCCTGTCGGTCCAAGAAGGCCACAAGTGAAAGCAACCAATGCTTTGGTCATTCAGTTGAACTCCTTGTTGTCAGTTTGTGCTTGTCTTCATGTTGGCAAAAGTGGGGGTTTCGGCTGGCTTTACCTTACCTACCCACTATTGGGTTTGAACCAATGACTCTCGCCATATGAAAGCGATACTCTAACCTCTGAGTCAAGTAGGTCAAGCTGAGCCAAGTAAGAGAAAGTAGACCTCTAAGAGGAAGCCAACCAAAGCGCAACAAGAGTTTTCTGAATGGTGGAGTGCTAAGAAAGAGAAAGCGTTATCGCTATAATAAATGAAGCAGCGGCTAGCATGCTAAGATCAACAACTTGGAGAACACAAGGCCTTTCTTTCTCGGTCGTTTGTCTTAATAAGTTAAGTGGATTCCGATTTAAGCGATCATTCCTGCTGCATTGGTGATTTCACTCCCCACTCTCCACCATATCAAATGCATTCCACCATATCACAAGAATAGTCAAAGGACGTATGATAGATCCGAGTAGGAATAAATTCACTAAGATGTAGAGGCTGACCTTGAACTTGACTATGACCTTAACTGCTCTTATATTCACTTAATTGTACTTAAAGGTTAGCCTTGAACCCCACAGAATAAGACTGAATTTATGAGCTGTCAGTGTTATTCTTCACTTCACTTCATTTGTTAGCCTGGACCCATGAACTTGATTTCATTTGTTAGCATGTGAACTTCACATCACTTCACTTGTTAGCATTAAGTGTAGAGTGTAGAGGTAGGACTTCACTTCACTTGTTAGCCTTAACTTAATTTCCCTACACTTCATAAGACTTTGACTTTCTTTAACTAAAAAGAACATACACAAATATTTGGTAAGAAAGAAGTAATATACAAAGACATGTTGACAAGAAAAGCTAGGATTATAATGGAAAACATAAGAAATGGTTCATTTTTAAAGGGTGTAACCCTAATTTTTTTGAGTAGGGTCTGAACGGGAGGGCTGGTAGGTTAGCTTCGCCCATTCACAGCCCTACTTCTTTCTTACACATTGTTATAATTATATATTATTTGATAATATTATAAATGTTTATTTATTAATTTCAAAGAAAATAAAACTTTATTCTTAATTTCTTTGTCTCTTGTGTTAAGTTTTGAGGGAATATAATTTTTCATTCTTGTATCCAAAATAAAGAGTCTCACATTGGAAAGTGTAAAGAGTGGTCTTTGCTATATATGGAATCTTTTATCTTCTATTCTTTTTTGATAATAAGAAGAGAAGAGTGTGCCTAGAGGCGAGCAGCCATGTTAGCGCACGCACCCGCTTGCGTGACGATTGACGCTTAGGCAAATCATCGTGAGGAGCCCACCATAAATTTTACTTTTGATCGGATCAATCCAATAGTTAGATTCTTAATGGGTCGGATTGGGTCTAATGAGTCATTTTTTAGTGGGTTAACTCTGTTCGATTGGGTCAAATATATTTGACAAATGTTGACCATTTATGTGACTGGTGGGATTAATCCGTTCATAACCGCTTATAAAAGTTTGCAACTTTTCAAATTTTAAATATGAAAAGTTGCAACTTTCATCTAAAAGTAAAAATATTTTGAACGACTCTAGTATCATTTTTTTTTATATTTCATCAGGTCGAGTTTGCTCGATTGATCTTCTACCATTGTAAGGTAACATATCACATTCAAGAGATTGAGCTCGTTGTATTTTGGAAACGACTGGCTGGAAGCTTTTGTAAACTTGAGGATTCACTCAAGTTGGAAGCGAGTAACATTTTAAAGATAGCGATTCCGCGCCTCGAGTCCAATTTCTCATGCCTAATTTCATCATTTTTCAGATTTAAGATTAGAATTTTTCAAACAAACATAAATTGTGAAAAGACTGAAAAAGAAGGGTGCTATTATTAACGCATGCTTAACTTATAACTTAATAACCACACAGTTTGATTCTACAAGCATGCAAAGAAAAATTTAATCGTTTAGTACTAATTAATTTAAGTTAGTTTATTTTGTGACGAATTATTTTTTTTTCAAAGACTAGTTCTATAGAACAACAATAATCATAGTGAATTTTCTCTTTTTTTCTTGTTTGACACCAAACTAAAAGAGAATATATTCTAGTAATATTATTGCACATTTTTCAAATTGGAATCCTCTTTTTCCTCCTTTTATTATCATTTTTTTTTTCACATTATTTTCTCACAATTTTTTAGTATGCTATTACAAATGATGTTTTTAGGTATGGCTTAATCAACAAATTAAAGTTTGATAGCAGAGATCATGCTACCAACTTAGATTCTGAGGCTCGGGTGAGTAGATGGTGGATGTAAGGTTTTAGGGTAGGTTTCGATTTACATCTACGTGGGAAAATATCTAAGTTGCACGATTCATATATATCTTGTTATAAAGGGGATGGAGTTTAGAGCTTGGTAATAATTTTGTTTTAGGGTTAGGCTTGTTCAGAGGATATGGATGTCGACTTTAAAATAGTTTGAATTTTTCTACAAGTGATGAATGCCTGCAAGAGCCGGATCTACGTGAAAAAATATATAATTCACAAGATTCATATCTTGTTTGAAGATCATTTAGAGCTTTTAATTATCCTTTTTACAAAATTTCTCAAAATATGCAATTCAAACCACAAAAAATTGATCGAGGATTACAATGAATCATCATAACAAAAGCCAATGACTATAATTTTTCACATGTCTAAGGCCGGTAGCACAATGGACAGATGCAAATATTGCAACCTCAAGATTGCAGGTTCAAGCCCAACTTATCCAACAAAAAAGAGTCTAAGAGATTAATATCTTGTCACAATTACTATTTTTACAATTTTCTTTCAAGCTCCATAAATTAGGCCTCGAGTTGAATATTGACGAAATTAGGGAGTAAAATAAAGGGGAAGAAGCTTGTTAGTTATTTTATACATTGTCAATGATCAAAATGAAAATATAAGAATTTTTAAATGATGTGTAGTTAGCAAATAGTATTATGTTAGTAGCCACACCTAAAAAGAGATATGATATGAGTATGCCATAGTGCACTGCTCCATCATGGTATACCCTGCTTTTATAAGAGAAAATTTAATAAAGTCTAAAACACGGAAAGATGAAAAAAGAAGAGAGTAAACATTTTATAAAGAAATCCTAATAGAAATACTAACATAACCCTTAATAAAGAAAATTATAAAAATACCTAAAATAACTTGAAATGCTAAAAGGCGCATTCAAAATCATCAAAATGATCCTGTATAAAAAAATTTAACATGGTGAAAAGCTACGAAATAGTAACATAATTCTCCCCAAAAGCATATTTTTTCATAAGCAAGTTGATGTCTAGCTTGAGTGATGACTTATGGAAGTACTTGATTTGATACAACAACCAAAGTGGGCAAATGATGAGATGGTTATGCACAAATCATAAAATTTCTCAAGTAATTCAACATATACACTTGATGTAGGGGGATGGAGACACAATAGGTTGGTAAAATTAGTCTTACATAAGTGAGGACATTTAGTGCACTTTGGTCATATAAAAGGGCATTGCATGCCATTTAACATTTATAAGGCACTAAAAATATTCCCAAAGTAATCCATTAAAAAAATAATAAAAAAAATCCAAAAGTATAAGGTAGTTGTTTTTTTTTTGCATACGTACTTTCTTTCTCCAATGTGTGTGACTATGTGGAGTGGATGATTTTTATGCACTCACTAGATGACATTTTCATCTTATGGTGACAAATACCTACCAAAACGCAAAACAAGAATATTTTTTTCTCAACAATAATCATCACTTTTGACTACACAAGTTGACACCATTTTGAGGACATAAAATCATGTGGTGTGTGTGGCTACCGTCTAGATCAGATCCATTCAAAGATTGCATCAAAAAATAATTTCTAATTTTTAATCATGTGATTAAGAGTCTAAATAACAAAAAATTGAACATCTACCAAGTGATTGTCCAAGTTTGTTTTAGACTTTCATTTTCTAATTCTTGTAGGCTCTAAATCACATAGTAGAGACAATGGCTGCCTATGGCATAGCTCTCTGCTAGTCCTGTCACAGCAGAGTTCATTTGCTTTAGGTGATTCGCATTCTCTTTTCTAACTCCCTGCAAATGAGGATTTGCCTGCTCTCTACTAACTCTTTATCAGAGCAAATAAAATCTGCTTTGACAAAAAGTGAGTAGAGAGTAGAGTAGAACTGTTGAACAAGTAAATCTTGCATAAAATCTTGCCATTCAATGAGTTATCAATTAGAAGGGGTACTTGCTAAAGCAAGTAATAGGATATTAGCAAAGAGGATGGGGACCTGCTAAAGTAGGTGAACTCTGCTATGGTAGAGGCTAGCAAAGAGCTATGTCATACGCAGCCAAAATTTTTATGCAATTGTAGGGTTGAATTTGATCCAATTATAACCCGTGCACCACATGACACCACGTAATGTCAAAAAATATAGTATGTGTACAAAACTAATGACCTGATCACCAATGTTGGTGGTTGGATCAGTAATCTAATACGAGCTCAGCTTTGAACCACAAAACTAATGACCTGATCAACAATGCTGGTGACTGGATCAGCAATCTAAAATCAGCTCAGCTTTTGACTACAATGGCCATTTGAGTTGTTAATATATTTTAAATCTAATCGTTTATTCTCTTTTACAAGAAAATAGGTGTTTAAAGGCATTTTAGTATTCCAATTATCGATTAGTTCAACATGAAAGAAATTTATAATTGAAAGCCCAATATCATGTTGAGTTTAGTCTCACATGGGTCAATCATAACCTTGTCTCTCAGCTTATAAGATCCAGGGCCTCTTCGCTCATTGTCAAATGATTTTAAGTTAGATGTCCAAATTTATAATGAATAGAGATTGCTACTGAAAATTTTTCTCCAATGCTGAACTATTCGAAATTCTAGAGAAGTCTAGAATTTCTTGGAAAGAAGTCTACAACATAACAGTACAGAGCAAATAATGTGGACACCTAGTGCCATGGATAGATTCACCTCCAGCTCTACTAGTGATATAATGTGAATCCTCAATCAAGTTTAGAGCCAAGATCCCAAAAAAAAAAAGAAAAATTTGCTTCGAAAGTCATCATAAACTAAAAGAAACTCAAAGCTCCAATAGCTTTCTTCTGCCCTTTATGCTGTAATACTGTAACAATGAAGAATCAGCCACGCACCTTCTCTTTCATCGTGACCTCTCGTGAAATACGGAAGCATTCCGATGATGAGTTCGATATTCATATTAATCAATGGTTCATAATGAACATTCTACGATCAGCTACTCAATGGATCATACTCTGGTTCTGGCTAGCAAGGAACGTTATCAGATTCGATGACTCTGTCCGATTAATGCAAAGTACTATATCAAGATTTCTAACTGGCTTGCAGAAATCAACTCTTTGATTCATCTGAAGCAAAAATCATCACACCTGCAGCAACAATTGGGACTGAGACTGCAACGATTTACCACAAACTTACTCGTATGCCAACAATTTACAGGGACCGAGACGGCAGCGCAATCCAATGCAGTTAGCTTGCATCCCAACGCGATAATAAATGTCTAGATCTTCTTTATACCCATATAAATCAAATAAGAAGAATAATAGTGTTTAATAAGTATATAAATGGAATTATGAGTTCTAATTACTCATTATGAAAATTTCAACATTACATACCCTCCATATGTAATTTTAAGGTACAGTGCAAACTTTGCCCTGGTATGCAGTGTATCTTAATCATACTTACTTCGCTGATTCGCTCGATTCAAATTTGGATTAGCAATTTGCTGCTTTAAATGAATCCAATTCACCGAGGTAGGATGAGTTTTTAAATTATGTATTAATTACATAAAATCTTAATTTCAAATCATTTCTTTATGCTTTTAAAATAAATGAATCCAATTCGATTCAATATATTCAATTCGCGATTTGGTAGGTGAGTGAGCGAATTAAGCAACATAGATCTTCATCAATATCGACGAGTCGGCTAAGCTCGCTTCTACTAGTTCTGGTGGAGGCACAATTTTCAGCAATCTGACGTAAGCATGGCGGAATGTCCAATAATGAATCAGAGTTTCACATCCTTTATGAAGCTCTGTAAAAGCCGAACGCCTATTATTCCAAAATCAAACCCCCCTTTTCGGATTAACGCTATGACGGAAACCCCATTTCAGGTTGAACAAAGCTCTCTTGCGTTTAGCTAACTTTAGGTGGTCAACAACCCATGTCTTTGGTTAGGAGAATGGAGTAGCAGATGCCTTAGTGCCTCATTGATGATGATATTAACTTCCCCATTAATTTTTTTATATTCTGAGGCGTCCTAGGGGTGATGGCTTTGCCAAAGCTCTCTCACGTCAAACATCATCGTTCTCTTGTGGGACTTTATATTGTTTTTAATATATTTGATCATTTAACAATATATATATATATATATATATATATATATATATATAGCGATGAGTCTGTCGCCTGCTTTCATGGTTAGCGACGCCACTAAAATATAAGCGTCATTTTACTTTAGAAATATAAAAAATTAATGCATGCAGAGCCTACGTCATTGTCACCCCATTGAAACTTACAACTCAACAATATTTATATATCATTTTAAAAGGGAGCCTAGCACAAAAAAAGTAGGCCCTTGCACAAAATTTTAAAAAACTCTCCATTTAATTTGTGTGTGCAAGTAATGACTTCCTCTCCTAACTTCTGCATGTAATTTTAGGCTCCGTTTGGCAAAGTTGCACCTGAAAAGTACCCTTTCAAAGAAAAGTATCTACTTGATATAAGAGAAACTTGTCTGAAATATGATTCACCTACAATTGAATAGGCTTTGCTGCTTCTCAAACATGGATTTATTAAAAGAGGAAAAGGATAATGTTGCTTATCAAACAACTAATCACACTGATTTTCGAACTTTTTCTCCTGAAAAAGTGCCTTTGAAAAAGTGTTGCCAAACAGAGCCTTTCTCCTCTATGAAAAGCAGCTTTTTATTATTCTTCTTCTCTATGTTCGCACCTACCTATTTGCTGATGAAGTTGTGCATGACCGCCTAACACACTGACGTCCATCATTACCAGGGTACTATCAAGAAACAAGACGGTACAAATGGAGGCTCCCTTTTTTTCTTTCGTTTTGTTCTGTTTGCTTCGTTGACCGAGTTCTTGACGCTAGTCTTGTGTTGGTTTTTTTTTTTTTTTTTTTTTTTTTAATACATTGTGATTAAGGCATTGATGATGATGATTAGGTGTATGTATGAACTGGTTAGCATTGACACACGTCGTGATAATTATTGAGTGCTGTCACGTATGTAAAGGGTACATGTAAGGGTAGACGGGAGACAAGGTGGCTGCTCTTCGGACTCGAGCCAGTGTCTTCACACTAACAGCCCAAACCTTTCGCCATTGCAACAAGCAATATGAAATAATCAAAAAGAAACACACTGGTCTCAGCTGAGCTTATGCACTTGAATTGGGAATCTCCCTTCAGAAATATCCCCTCATAATATTTTCAAGCTTACGACTGCATTTACCACATTAACAGTATCAAAAAATCATTTCAGACATCAGGGCTCCTAAAAATGTGTGAATAACAACTTTTGACCAGTAAAAGATCAAGACGTCTTTCCTGTTTTCAGGAAAATATGAGACAATCATGAATGCATAGGGCACGATCAATTCAGGATCTGACTGAAAATTTTCCCTCTACACCAGCTACTGGCGCCAAAAACTGAGCTCAATTCAAGCCAAAAGATCTTCAAAGTGGAAAAAAAGACCCTTTTCACGGTCCAGATGGACTGAGTTTGAGTCAACTATTATCAAGTAAATACCTGTTGATCAGAGTATGAGAAACAGTAATAAAAGAATCGGATTCCAGATTGCGGATTAAAAGAGAAAAACAATTGAAGGGTCTCAAACCAACTTCTTTCCAAGGACTGAAAACCAATTGGATTTCATAACGAAAAACCAACTTCTTTCCAAGGACTCATTTATTTAGGGGCTGCAGAGGTTCCTCAGGTCCTCTTCCCTAGCGAATGTGATCGGTATCAGCCTTGATGCGTATGGATAGAGATCTTTATAAGAATTCCGGATCGTCCCTTCTGCCACTCCAGTTGCAAGGGAAATATCTGCAAGACCATCCATCAAGAGGTAGTTAGTTATAACGTAATTGTAGCTTCTTGTATATTTTCTCATTTGTAGACGATACGAATCATAACAATGTTTAAGTTAATGACAGAATTTCACAACCTCTCAGAAGTTTCTTGTCCTCCGATAGCTGGGTTATCATGTAAATAACTGCCGCTGCCACCGATATGGGGCTCCTCCTGAAAAAACGTGATATCTGAGCTTTGCACGTAAAAAATGAAAGAAGAAAACTTGCAAAAAAGATTGCAATCCCTGCTAATGCAATGTTCAAACTCCAATGAACGCTACCTTAATACAGGAGGAAAAGGATCAGAAAGTGCCAATCAAACACCTGAATGAAGGCTCTTAAGACCCAGGAAGAAGGAAATCACCACACCACAAGATAAAAGATCGAAAAACAATAGAAAGTGATCCCAAATCATATGAAATGATATAGGAGTGTGCTGCAGTGTCTTGTAGAGTGTAGGACGCATGACCACTTTAATTAAGAGAAATGATGGCATGATATAACAACATATACAATGGGGTATTGGGTCTACTGATGCTCACTGAATCCCCCCACCCCCAACCCAAAACCACCTTCAGCAATGGGGCTGCATGTTTATCAAATCCAAAGGTACACCAGTACAATATGGTGCTATCGTTATTGTGCTATCATTTCTCTTCAATCGAATGTTTTATGTAACATACAGTAACTTAAGCAAAACCAAATTTATAAAGGCAGCAAAACAGGCCAAACAAATATCCCAAGTGCAACTTGTTTGATAGTTTTAAACCTAAAGATGCACTTGTTTTTCAATCCTCAAAGACGTTGGCTAGTTCAAATAAGAAATAAGTTAGGCCATAATTTATCAATCCCGTTTATCCACACATCTGATGGTAAATAAGCAACTATCACGTGTGGGAGAGCATTGATTGTAGGCCCTAATTTATCAAATTTAAATAGGTACATCTCGACAGTTGTTCTAAATTGTGTTCGGATGCCAAGCTAATTTTGATTGACAATAATGACACATTGATAGTGCAACAACTTCTTATCAGTAGGAAACGTAGTTGCCATTTAATAATAGAGAGGAGTTAATTCACAATCGCTTCTCTTGTGAAGAGCACACACTCTTTTGCAGGAAAAAATCGTTGACTGCCTTGAATCAGACGATGGAGATTGTTTTTCATCCCAATATTCCACAAAATAGTTCTTTGAGATCATGGCGCACCTATCAGATGGTCATCTCTAGATTCCACGTGGCACACAGCCCCATAAGTGACCGTGATCATTGGAGTACCTATTAGGTCACATTTGCAGATGTGTGCCACATGGAATCAAGATATGACCGTCTGATAGGTGTGCCATGATCTCAAGATCTATTTTGTGGAAGATTGGGACGAAAAATTATCTCCATTGTATGATTCAAGGCAGTCAACGGTTTTTTATGGTGGAAACCGTTGTGCTTCACAGGTTTAACAGGTGCGAATAATGCCACCCTTAATAATGTTGCACTTGTTTTTGTTTCAGGTCCCACATAAAACAAAGGTAATCATGATTTTTTGAACTAGCTGTCCATTTTAAACAAACTGGGATAGCCCAACTTTGGACATTTTCACTTTGTTGAGCATCTTTATTGTAATTGAAATCAATTGTGTGCCCAAGAACAGACTAAAGCAATAAAAAATAAAATAATAAGAACAGAATCAACTAATTAGCATTTCTATGCAATCAATAGACATAATAAATTGTACATGAAACCGAAATTTTAATCAGTTGTGTACCTTAAAAGATCAGTCTTTTGTCTTATTATACTGACATAGGGTCATGCTCCCAGTTTGTTTCTTACCATATTCACTTTTTTAAATATAATTTGGATTTCCTTGATAATAATAACAAAAAACACCACATTCCATTTAAATAATATGCAAGTATATTTATTATCTATCAGATATTTCATTAATGATAACAAATGATGCCCTGCCTTATTTGAGCCTGTTAGAAATGCTGGTTCCCAAATGAACAACTTCGACAGAACAATAATCAAACTGACTGAGCTACAGCATGGAAAACCAAGTTTGAAGGAAAGAATCTTAGCTTTTCTGGAAGGGTTGGGACTTGGTGGATTTATTCATATCTAGCCAAGTTCTTAAACAATGCCACTACCGTCTTAAAGGTGTTGCTGCAGTATCCCTCCCATGCAGTACTTGGAAAAAAATTAAGATCCCCGAGTCTAGAATGTGAACTGTGGAGAGGCAAGACACTTTATTGGTTCTTATAATAATACCATTAAGTTTATAAACCACTATGGCAAGCAGCCAGATATGGATATTCGATCTATGAACCTCATCCAATGATGGGGGAATCTAAGATCTAACTCATAGAGACCAGATGGAATCATGGAACTGCTTACACTAATCAAGTTTGCATAGTATATCAGATGAGGTAAATTACTCTCCGAAACTTGTAAGCAAAACAGATTGCACACCAATATGGGTACAGTAATTTGGGCGCTTGCAACCAGGGGCGGAGCCAGGATTTTCATCTTAGGAGGAAAAATCATGGTTGTCAGAGAAAATCAGTTATACTAGGGACTAGCATTAGGTAAGCAGCTCGAGCGCTAGGTGACTTGGTACTCACCACTCTGGTCACTTTTTGGGATGCGTGTTATAGATAAACTAAAGAGTAGAGAAATACCCCTCAGAGTTTAGGATCTAAAGAGATGGAAAAGAAGAGGGATATCCAAGTTAGGATTATATTTTAATATATCAGGATATCCAAGATAGGCCCTTTAAATAGAGGGCTTATACGACTCAACATATATTCCTAATCAATGTCGGGCTAAATATAACTAGATACCACAACACTACCACATTATCTCCAATAATCCCCCTCAAGTTGGAGCATCTATGACATAGATGCCCAACTTGCCAACATGAAAAAGATACATGTTTATACAATCATCTCTCTGACTTGCCAGCATAAAAAAGATATATGGTCACTACACAACAACTCTCACCTAGGTGCTCAAGAACATAAAATAAAAAAATAACGTGGGAAAAGATTCGAACCTTTAGTCTGTCTTAGGCCTTTTTGAAGGTCAACCAACACTACCTTTTCTTATCATCATGGGTTTTCACTTTGCCCTAATTTTATGGGCACTGAAAACTCAAGTGACCTTTCTTCTTGCAGGACCAACACTATGTTTTTCAGGTCCTGTGCAAACACTTGCATCCACCAATGCAACTTTGTAGTCAAGTGGCCATGGTACACACCATGATCCAAACAAGTGGGTAAATATTTAGCCTACAACAAGTTCTTGGCACCAACATGGCCTTAAGACTTAAACAATGACCCTTAACAATATCAAAGAGGGTATGACACTATACAACAACTTTATAAGTCAACACACTTTTTCTGTCCATCATAGCAGTCAATCATCCATCATTGAACCCCATAGTAGCCAACCATACACCATATATTACCTTTCCTTTTCTTTCTTTTTTTACTACTATTTCCCTTATCAACATAGCATAGGATACAAGCAAACAACATATCATACACTTTTAAGAGCAGGAACACATATTTCAAGGCACCACGTTTAAGGATTTTGAAGCAGCAACAAACATCCCCTTTTTTTCGTGTCACTGCAGGATAGCGCGATCACTCTTTTTAAATTTCATCAATTTCTAATGGTTGGATGTGACATCATACCCAAAAAACCGTGAATCAGGAGGTTCATGTCTAAAAATTTGCAAGCTGCAAAATACATTCAAATCTCCATCAATCACTCAAGACCAAAGTAAAAAAACTCACAAATGGAAAATCGATCCAAATCATATAAGGTGTAGCACCTTTATCGATGTCAGAGGCAGGTGGCCCAGAAAAACGTGAACCCCAGAAACCCAAAACAACTTTGAAAAACCACCTAAATGGTTTTCCAAAACAAAAAAAAATGGTTGTATAAGCCAGCACACCAACCAACTTGGGATCTGCTGCCTTCACATATGAACACGAGATTATATAACTTGTCGTACAACAAGCCATTCTCAGATCTTCAATCATCAACACAGATCTGAGATCTTCAACCTCACCAACAGAAGCCACCATCAGCTGCTCTTCGTGCATTCTCAGCAACAAAGTAGTAGAACTGAACCAAAAGGAGCAAAAAATGCATATAAAAAAGTGAAAATATCACTATAAATGCCTTCAAAGCACTCAAACTAGACCAAATCAGCCACGAACATGAACTGAAAGGAAGAAAAAACGATCACCCTTTTTAAATTTCATCAACTTCTAACGGTTGGATGTGAAACGATACCCAAAAAGCCGTGAATCAGGTGGTAATCACGGTTAACAGTCTGTAAGCTTCAAAATACACTCAAATCTCCACCAAATCACTCAAGACCATCATAAAATAATCACAAATGGAAAACAGATCCAAACCATATAAGGAGTAGTACCTTCATTGATGTCATGGAGGCAGGTAGCCTATAAAAAAGTGAACCACAGAAAACCCAAAACAGCTTTGAAAAGCCACCTAAATGGCTTCAAATCCCTTCGATTCCATTATTAAATATGACCACATTGAAAAAAATGATCAAGACAACATCTTCAAAACCCAATCCAAGTTCAAACTTCGATCTAGGGCTGACATCAGCGAATCTGGAAAAAAAAAACCTTTTTTCTTTCTTTTTGTTCTTTTGTGTTCTTCAATGGCTGCTACAGCCGCTTCTATTTTTTCCTCTTCTTCAATGATTTTTTTATTCTTTTTTTCTCTTCTTCAGTCGACCACCTTTTCTTCTTTTTCTTTTCATTGGCTACACACTCCTCTCTTCTTCACATCTTCCTCACTTCCCCCCTATTCTCCCCTAAAAAACTCACAATCTCAGGGATGAAACAGTATTGGGTAGGGGATGACAATACACACTAAAAATGGCTAGATGGCTGCAACACAACAACAAAATGGATAGCAAGACGATAAAATCTGAACCACAAATGGAGGTGAAAGGCGACATGTTGGAGAAACAAAACTGTGGAACACAAAATTATTTCCGATTTCTGATGCACGAAGTTTCGCCTATGCGGCGATGTGCAGGGCATACTTCAGACAAAACCGTAAACAAGACGTGCAGGACTGGCCCGCTCTGATACCATGTTAAAATAAATGCATTATTATTATTAATATCAATAATAAACTAAAGAGAAGAGAAACACGTATTAGGAATTATGATCTAAAGAGATGCAAAAGAAGAGGGGAAGAGAAAAAAGAGAGAGCAATAACCACAAAGGACTATATTGTTTATATTCCAGGATCTTCAAGTTACATAAGAGGGGCCCTTTATATGGACGGCTTACAAGACTCAACATATATTCCTAACCAATGTGGGACTAAATATAACTAGATACCCATAACACTAACACATACTAGCACGCTATGACATATTACCTCCAACATGGAGAAATGTGTTAGTGAGAAACACTGAATACACTAATATGAGAGGTGTGCATAATGGGTCTTAGTCCCACATATGTAGCTTTCTATAAAATCCCTAAATGCAATGGCTGGAATTAAATTAATATTCTGTGAGCAAAAATTTGACCGGTGTTCAATCCGGCACGGCGGTCCCTTATAAACTCGAAAACATATAACTTGATTTCCTTCTAGTCTAAGGCATCAACCGGCAACCAATAATGATGTCTTTTGATTCCAATCTAGGATTTGAAGAATATAACGATCAACAGTTAATATAATAATTCAACAATTAGTGTTTAGATTCAAAAGGGGAAAAGGATTAGGGTTGGTGAAATTGCAAATTAGGGTTCAAAGCAATATGAGTTTTCAAAACAAAGGGATTCCCATGATGAAACAAAATTTCCAGAAACTATAAGGTTCAAATCTAGGATTGAAATCGAAACTAGAATCAAAATTATAAAATATAAAAGTACCTTGCACCAATAAAAGAAAATAGAGAGGAGAATTAAGGAAGATAAATTGGCCTCACACCAAACCCATCACGGGAAAGAAGAATCACTTTTCAAGCTTTTAAAGTTTCATTCATTCAATAATAAAATATCCCTAAAATTAACTCTCCTTGCAATTTACACTTAAGTAAAGAAACCCTAAAATAACTTTATTTACCAAAATAACCCTTAAGAAAATTCCTAAGTTTGACTTGCTAACAAATTGACGGTCGTCCGTGATAACGTTCACAGTCATCCATGATCATGATGTCGGTCAACCGTGAATATTCTACGGTTGGCCGTGAAGTGAAACTTCTCTGGAGTCCTCCCAACGCACTTTATTTCTCAGGCAACAAAGACTTTATCTTGCACGGTCGACCGTGGGAAAGTGACGGTTGACCGTGAAGGTAGCTTTTCAATTCCTTCACACTTTGACTCCAATTGCTTCTCTAACCATCCCTTGTGCGCATCTTCCTAACTTGGGGCCTTCTAGGATGTTGCACTTGTGCACATGGGATCTTCAATTGCCCATCCAAAGTGTCACGCGATACTCACGTGCCCCCGATCTCTTCTTGCGCCTATGATACACCTTAATGAGCAATAATGTAGTCCTTATAATGTTTTTTCTTCCTCTCTCTCTCTCTCTAATAAACCTTAGATGGGTATTTTCTTCTCTTTAGTTATTACCTTAAGAGTTTTCTACATGGTATTAAAGCGGGTCGATCCCTCGCGTCTTGTTTAGGGTTTCGTCTGATGTATTCTTCTGCACCTTGTTGCTCCGTCGGATCTCTGTGCATAAGAAATGGAACATAGTATTTTTTTTCTTTCAAGATAGTCTCAGTTTTCCTCCATCATCAACACTCTTTATCTAAGCCTTGCAATCCTCAACCTGTGCCTATCGTGTCATCTGTTAATGTCAGCAAATCAAATTTTGACCCCAAATTGAAAAGGGGATAATTTATGCTGCCCTGATATCCATGAAGATTTGTTGATGGTGCTGCTCATTCACGGATACTGCCATCTCCTCTCTGTCTCTTTTATTTTTCAATGCTGATGTACGTATGTGTACGTGGCATTTAAGACATCTTTGGGGTTTTTTTCTGATGTTATATGCAATTGGTTTATCGGCCTTATGTCCTTTTATTGCTGCTAGGAAAAGTAGCTCTTTATTGACCTTATTGTCCCATGTTATTTTCCCTATCAATGCAAGGGCAGATGGTTCATGGGCTCTTTTTCTTTTTTTCATTGGAAAGTTGAGCATCGATGATGAGAGGGAGTATTAGAACTGTAATAGGTCTCCAAGTAGCCCTCTATATAAAGGGCCTCTCTCTTTTAACTCAAATCACCTTAACGAGCAACAATATGGTAATTAAAGTCTCTCTCTCTCTCTCTCTCTCTCTCTCTCTCTTTGTCTCTCTCTGTCTCTCTGTCTCTAATAAACCCTAGATGAGTATTATCCTCTCTTTAGTTATTAGCTTATAGTTTTCTACAATGCGTATCATGTGGAATTAACATCCACACCATTTTATAGTGCACTATGATCTAAAGAACTTTGGTATAAAAGATTGTGATAATTAGCAATTTACATCATTAAATTCAAAGCCGTCAAACACCATCTAAAATTAAAGGTTTCCATGTAAATCCAACGGACAATTAATTTTAGATGACATTTGATCACATTGGTATAGACGATGGAGATCGCTTTCATTCCAATCTTTTACAACATAAATTTTGAGATCATGGGGGTGTCAAATCACATAGAACATATGATGGTTCCACATGGTACAAATCTCAAAAAGTGACCGAAGTACTAAGAGCATCGGTGATTGGATCACGTAACTAATACTAGCTCAAAATTAAAAGGGGGCAACCGTAGGAAGAGGGGGGGGTTTCCCATGCCTGTACTTAGCTCTGCCAGTGCATACCACATATACATGTAAATGGTTTAGATTGTTTTGTTTTTTTTGGCAATCTATGCTACAGATAGAAGAGATTAAATGGACAAGCCAGATATGCAATATAGCATTCTGACTTTGTACATATGGGGGCAGTTAACAAAACATTGAACCATGGGTGTCAAAATACACATTCTTAAGAAAAATTAAATTAAACAAATTAGAGAGAAAAAGACACCATGCTCAAGTAGAAAGCTACTATTGCATTGAACACTACAATAAAAGAACCCACAAAACCCATCGAACTTTCTGTAAAGCAGAACTACCTTATATCAAGTTCTTCAGACTTCTGGACTGCTTCCTGGGCAGCTTTAACAGCTTGGTTGGTCATGCCAAGATGAGAACAAAAACGCCTCTGACAATTGAGGTGGAGTATACATTAGATGCCAAAGTGGTAAAAGAACATGTTAAAAGATAAATATGCAGAGGATGGGAGCTGACATGGAAATGAAACAAATGCCTCCAGTAGCTTAAGAAAAATGTGGGTCAATAAACTCACCAGAAAATCCCCAGCATGTATAGTTCCCATCTCCATTGATTGACCCATCTCGACCTCCAGCTGTTTCACAATGTACTCTTTTGCCCTCCCAATTTCCTTTTTTGTAGCTCCATTGGCAACAGAGCAAATTTCTAGTTGAAAGTCAACAATTAAAGGAAGTTTATAGCACTGAAAGATAAACCAAGAAGCATCCAAATGTTAAGATTAAGCTGTACCTTTTACAGTGCGTGGCCTGTCCTCTTGCCGGCAAGCAATGTAGAGGCAGGCAGCCAAAATTGCCTCCTGATTTCTTCCTCTGATAGACTTTAGATCTTCCACCTTCTTATATATCTCATTTGCACGATCCTTCATAGTAAATTCCAGAACCATCATCGAGGAAACAGAAACTTAACTTCGAAATGAGAAAATCTTACTCCAACATAAATAACTATTACCATTATAAATAATATAAGTATCTATCCACAAGCCAATCCTCCAATTGGTTCAAGCTCAAAAGTTTCGTATTTTAGAAAGACCAATTTCATGTCAGACAAATCGGTCTTGTAATAATGATTATGGATACTAAAAGACCTCATTAGCCACACTTAAAGCTAATCGAGCACAAATATATATTGTGTTAGAGAGATAATTGCTGCTTTATTGCTTTAATTGTCTTAATTATGCAAGAAGTAAATTACTCATGTATTTCATGAAAGAAACACTTGTGTGTATACATGATACTCATAAAATAATCATCATACTTGACTTCCACAAAATGGTCGCATTGACCAGGAAAGAGTGCTCCCTCAATTAGTTGGTTAGGTATACCTTTCAAGGTGCGCAAACTGAATGATTCTGACCTGACCCTTGTAGTGCAAAAATTTGACTCCCAAGTTAAAACTCTTGGAAACACCGATATATATATAATTCTGACCTGGCCCTTGGACAGAAAAATATATCTATCTTCCTGCGGTTCACGATGGTGAAGGCTTAGCTTGCAAATCTGCCTAGGTACATCATGGTCCCATAGACAGGGAAGAGTGCTCCCCCGATTAATTACTTAGGTGTCCCTTTTAAGGTGCGTAAACTGGATGATTTAGACTTGACCCTTGTACTGCAAAAGTTAGACTCTAAGTTAAAACTCTTATATATATATATATAGGGAACCAGGAAGGTACTCCAGGTCAAGGATCAAAATGCTGGTTTTCCGGTATGTATCGTCCGGGCTGAAAACCGGTACGTATCGGACGATACGTACCGGAACAGTAACATACCGGACGATACATTGAATGTATCGTCCGGTATTAGCCATATAAATGGGCGATACGGTACATTTAATGTACCGTATCGTCCACCTCCGATACCGATACGTATCGTCCGATACGTATCGGTATCGGACGATATTTTGATCCATGCTCCAGGTGGACTACCCTCACCATTCTCCGTCCACACCATGGATCAAAATATCGTCCGATACCGATACGTATCGGTATCGGAGGTGGACGATATGGTACATTAAAAGTACTGTTCCGGTACGTATCGTCCGGTACGTACCGGTTTTTTGACCGGACGATACGTACCGGTTTTCCGGCATTTTAACCCATGGTCCACACGGAGCTCCACGTGGCAGTCAAAGAATATTTTGGGTGCCCCGTGGAGTAAGGTAGCGTTGTTTAGATAATTTTTGAAAAGAAAAAAGCTAAAAGAACATCTCCACCATGTATTTTTTGGGTCGTAAAATCTAGATCCTTGAATCACAGTTAAAATTTGACTTTAACTTTAAAACTCAGTTTTGAATTCATTTGTAAAAAAAAAATTGATCTCTATAGGCTGTTGAAGCTCCATGTCGCACCAAAACAATATTTGGGTGACCACGTGGACCTCTATGTGGATGTTGGTGTACGGTGAGAGTACTCCACCTGGAGTATCTTCACCTTTCCTTATATAGATAAAAAAAATTTAAATGAATTCAAAATCGAGTTTTAAAGTTAAAAGTCAAATTTTGACCGTGATTCAAGGATCTAGATTTTACGACCCAAAAAATACATGGTGGAGATGTTCTTTAGATTTCTCTTTTTCAGAAATGATCTAAAACAACACTGCCTTGCTCCACGTGGCACCCAAAATATGCTCACGTATATAATCTTGGAAAGAAAAATATATCTCTCTTCTTGCGGTTTGCGATGGTGAAGGCTTGGCTTGCAAATCTGCCTAGGTACGTCATGTCTCTATTTAGAATTAGAGCCAGAGGCATGAGCAAGGATCAAAATTTTGGGTTTCATTTCGGTTTCGGAGGGGACCGAAACCGAAAATTTGGACGGAAATTTCGGCCGAAAAGTTCAACCCCATACAAAAATGACCGAAATTTCGGTCCCATATTATCGTTTCGGTGGGGGCCGAAATTTTGATCCTTGGGCATGAGGTACTTTAACTTTATGTTATCAGGTAAGGTGTATGAGAGCTGGCTATCTTCTCGGTCTGGTGGGTGGAAAA
The DNA here is from genome assembly GCA_021018995.1 of Chloranthus sessilifolius. Classification (NCBI taxonomy): domain Eukaryota; kingdom Viridiplantae; phylum Streptophyta; class Magnoliopsida; order Chloranthales; family Chloranthaceae; genus Chloranthus; species Chloranthus sessilifolius. The sequence continues at coordinate 135,682,358 of CM037587.1, forward strand.
CAGGGAGTTGGGCTATATGGCGAGGCTGGCTTTAAACTTTTAGCACAATAAGTAAATTCCTCTGCATCGACTTTGGTAGCAGGGGCCACATACTGTTCTGATCGTTGGTATGGGGAGGTGTCCTTAAAAGTCAGGTTCCCTATTGTTCTGTGTTGCTGTAGACCCTCTGGAGAGGGTTAGTGATCATTTATCCTTCTTGGCTGTCCATTCCATCCAGATCCAATATGGAGTGAGGGAAATTTTGTATGATTATACCCGAAACTTTTGAGCTTATATTCTAAACTGGAGATTTTTTTTTTTGGTTCTCCTATTCCCTTTGTCGGGATACTCTGGTCTAAGTTAGTGAAAGTTCGGACCTTTTCTTCCTGAAATTATCATTTAAAATTATTAGATCAGTATCAGGGATAAAGCTTTTTCTGTGCTTTAAGCAGCCTCTTCCTCCCCTAGGGTAAGTTTTCAAGCAAGTACCATGGACCAAATTGCTGAAGTACTGGAAGGAACTGTGCTCATGAGATCCTACACCAAGCAGACCAAGCTATGCCTAAGGTGCTCTAGAAATTTAGTGGGTGGGTAAAATTCAATTCAACTGAAACAGTAAAAAGAATTCAGCAACACGGGGTTGGGGAATTATTTAGCAAAGAGATTGGAACTTTGGAAGAGAAGTTATATTGTCCATGGGACCAGCAGGAAGCATGCATACGTCAGACACTGAGGTCAAAGCTTTATGGAGTGCGCTATCCAACCTTCATATGGCATTGGCAACTAAACTTTAGTTGGAAGGGACCCCATTAACATAATTACATATTTACATGGTTAAAGAAGGAATCGTTTCTTGGACGCAGGCCCTGATGTTAAAGAAGATCGATCAAATTTTAGATGAGTTGGAAAAGGTCAGTCAGTATTTACTCATAGAGAAGGCAACTTCAAAGTGGATGAGTTAGCTGCCGTTCATCTTCCAGTGTAACCCGAGTGGAGAACTTTGTAGCCATTATGAGCTGTCCCTTATTAACCCTAGCTTTCCTATTGTGGTCATAGTGACAAGATCAGAGTTCGGGAGTAATACAGCAAGGGAAAAATTAGGGAAAAAAAGGCAAACATTGGAAATTTCAGGGAAAAAAATCAGAACAACATATATATATATATATATATATATATATATATATATATATTATATGTTATATGTTAAACATTTCATCTAAATTTTTAACATATGTTTTGAGCAAAATAAAACACTAAGGAAAACTTATCATAATTCCATAGACAAATATCATGCTAAAAGAGTCTAAACATTGATAAATCAACAACCATAAATCCATAACATCATTCATGGCCAATGGCCGTCCTATAAAACTAAAAAAAAAATGATAAATCAACCATAACTCCATCGACATAATATCATTCATGGCCAATTGCCATCTTCCAAAATTAAAAATTGTAATAAACTGCGACTTATTCAAAAATCGCAACTCAATAGCAATGTTCACGATCTATTCAAAAACTCGCGTATTTTTAATAAGTCGTTTGATGAATAAATTGCAATTAAATTTTTTCTTTGAAAAAGTAGGAGAATTTATCACTATGATTGTACTGGCTTAGTTGTTTCTGTATAATAAAACTTACGTGCAAAAAAAAAAATGTACTTTTCATGCAATTAAATTCATTTATTAAATACCGACCGCAAAATACAGGATAAGAAAATCATTAAAAGTTACTTTAAAAAATGAATAGTGCCCATATCACAATCGTTAGCAGCTAGTTACAATGGTATTAAAACAGATCTTTATCTCCAGGAAAAAAAATTGTTTCAAAAGAACAATTTTAGATCTAACACAAAGAGTCATGCATAACCAAGCAGTGTACCTTGATAGTGGCAACAAGTCCCAACCTGAAACACAAACAGACTACATCATCAGTAACTTTTGTAGTCATTAAATTATACAACAAACATTAATTTTAAGATAAGGTCATTCTCCTTACACTACAATAAAAAAAAAATGGAACTCAATATCAATGAGAAGCATAATTAATAATATAACGTATAAAAGTTGTCAGTAGCCGACCCAAATAGATGCGACAGCGTGATGATGGTGATGATGTACAAGTTTCCAATATTTATCTTTGCACTTCATGATGATACAATTTATAAACTGAGTCCTAGAGACAAATTAATTCCAAACAAATTAACTACATCAAAAGATACAGAACATTTTACTAATTAAAAACTTCATCAAAAAATGATTGAGAAATTCCAAGAGTATACCCAAATGATATGCTCAAACTATCTTGCTCTACATGGATAATTGTCTGCATACAAAAATTTGTAGATTCAATAAAAAATTCGAACACATGAGCACCTAATTATGCGGGATATTTTGAAAGCATTCTAGAATATTTGAGTGTCCAATGGGGTTATGGGGGGGATGATTTATTACTGATTATAACTTATCCAAAGATCTTTAGCATAGAATCTCTATTGGACAATATAATAACAAAAATAGTGGTCATATTCACAAAAAGCTATCAATACAAACTCTATTTGGGCACTTCAATGCAGAGTCGTATTACTACTTAAGTAAGCAACCCTTACTTCCCGAAGCATATGCAAGCCAATTAGTAACCGGGCAGAGTGCACCTTTAGAACTTCAGTAGGGCGAACAGCCCACCCTACTTAGGTACAGTTAATAGTACTAGATTTATGATCTAATAAGTATAAGGAGTTGAAGAAAAAGGATAGGACTTTTTTTCATTGAAAGAAAAAGAAAATTTTTCAATCAATTAGGCAATAACCACAGGATGACTAGTATTCCGTGTCACAGTCACTATACTACATATCTATGTAGATATGTATATCACTATATCATTCGTGTCTCTGTTATCACACGTTTTTTCTTGTCAAAGGGTTCTTAACTTCACCACCACTCTCACTCTCGTTGTATTGATTATGCACTCACTGTTGTCTTTATTTCCTAGCATAATATTTGATATGGAAAGAGATACCACAATTGTTAGCAAAAATCATCTTTTTCACAATAGTTCACTTAACCTCCACTTAATAGAAACTGGGAAACTCATTAATCTGTTAACTAATCTTTATTTTTCTCCTACTTTTTGCCATAGTAAAAAAGTTGGGGTCAAGGTAGCAAATCGGGTACTGGTATCGGGTATTCGTTCTTGGAGGGCTGATACGTATCGGTATCGGCCGATACACCGATACAGTGAATTTTTATTTTATTTTTTAAAAATATCTGAAAAATGTTATAGACGTATAGTCTTGAAAGTATCATAAAAGATCCATATTTAAACTATTAGTGTTTTTTTTAATAAAAAGAAAATATTTAAAAATAAATAAATTTTAAAATTAAATTTGGTAGGTATCGGCCAAGACCTGATACGTATTGACCGATACTGTGCAGTATCGGCCGAAACTGGTATCAGATGGCCAAAATACAGATACTACTCCGTATCGGCCGATACTTGACACCTTTAGTTCGGCAAGGGTCTAATTCGGGAAAATAAAATAAAATAAAATAAAAGATCATAAATATATGTATATCGTAATATATTTTAGGTTAAAAAATAATATTTTTAATGAACAAAAAGTACAAAATAAGCATGATGCATTAATATGCATGACCATTCATTCATGAATTATGAACACACGAAATAAATTGTTAAGTATAACCATAGAAAGCCTACAACAAAAGGCACATATAAAGAGTACATAACATAATTGATAATTCCATGTAACCATATAAAAATAGAAGCATTTTCATGATTCATTCATCACTCATCATTTCATTTTCACAATACATCTCAGTTAAAAACTCATTGTTCAAAAGTAATATCAAAGTATCAAACCTAGCAAACTAAATACCAAATCAGAGTATTAAACCACCATGAAGTCATCAATGTTAGGCATACGCAGATATGCTTAAGCATAAGTGCCTAAGCCAACCCTCCCCCCCCCCCGCCACCCCACCCCACCCACCCAAAAAAAAAAAATGTTCAATTGTTTAATTTACATCAGCCACATAGGTGTATAGGAGAGAGGCAATGTCCTGCTAGGGTACGAGAGGTGCGATATCTTGTTAGGTTGTCAAACGAGAAAGAAAAAAGAGAGACATAAGTATATAACTGAAAGAGAGAAAAAAAAAAAAGTAAAATAATAATCATCACAGATTTTGGTGAATATTCGACAATTAAACGAAGTTGTCAAATATTTGTCGAATCATTCGGCATACCGTTGATTTGCCGAATTTTCCCCTTTTTTCAATAATCTGGACTATTTTGTGACTGCTTTTTCCTACATTTATGAAAATTTTCAATTAATAGAGTGAGTTCTCCTTGGCACTGTAGGTACAGAAGTCCCAAAGATAGATCTTTAAAAAAAAAATCTCGGGTCAGGAAGCAAATCGAGAAGTTGCAAATGAATTTCCTTTGAAGCAGGGCCGAAAAATGACAACAAAATCTATAAATCAGTCCAAGATAACTCTATTAGAAAAAGGAAAAAAAGATACATACCTGAGCATTAGTGAAATGCTAAGCAGAAACAGAAAACCAGGGAGTGCAAAAAATTTTGAACATGCTAGCCTGGAGGAGGATTTAGTTCAAATAAAAAACCATCTAGTGCCACATTGTCATAGATATCGCTATTCAGGTACTAAAATCAGATGGTGGATTTGAAGAGGTCGTCTCAAATAGGAAAATGCAGTTTGGATGAAATGGAGACAAGGAAGCAGAGTATTGTGTGATCCAAGAAATTCCACTTTGATTGAAGGGGCATTTTTAGAAGATGGTGGTAAAATCTGCCATACTATATGATACGAAATGTTGGCTACGAGGAAGCGACAAGATAAGAGTACATGGCATTGAGATGCACATTCTAAGATGGATGTGTGGAGTAACAAGGAAGGATAAAATTAGGAGCGAGTACACGAGGAAATTTGAGAGTAACACCTATAAAGGAAAACGTTCAAAATGTCGCTTGAGGTGGTTTGGACTTGTCTATCGGATGCCAGAAGCAGACCATCTACAGAGGATTGAGACGTTGCAAGAAGAGGACAGCCAGTGGAGACCAAGAGGGAAGCAGTGAGAAGAGATGTGAAAGATTGCGATGTTAAGGAGAGCTTAGCGTTGACCAGAAACGAGTGGAGAAATAGGACTCGCAAAGCTGACACTAAATAAATGGGATCAGGCTATGATGATGATGAATATTGGCAATCGGAATCATTAGATATCACCCAAATCATACGTGCTTTGCGCATATGGGAGCAGCAAGCGTCCGGATTATACTATTGGTATATGATATTATTATTACTGGGGGCGATGATAGTTTCATTTCTCATGTGAAAGTTGAACTAGGCCGAGCTTTTAAAGTGAAAGATTTGGGGCACCTCAGACTCATTCTTGGCATAGAGGTTGCTTGTACATTTCGTGGGCTATGTCTCTCTCAGAGGAAATATGCTTTGCATATTTTACAGGACACGAGCATGCTTGGTTATAAACTTGCCAAATCTCCTAAGGACCCAAAACACCACTTTCATGTTGATGTGGGTGAATTACTTCTAGATCCTTCTGCGTAGCAGAGATTTGTTGGGTGCCCCAAAGCACTAGGTATTAGATATTCCAGGGGAATCACTGGTAGAGGAATTTTGGTGGATATTCCTTAACCCCAAACACCTTATAAAACAAATCCCAACCTTCCTACAAGTTTTGCTTGTGTTGTGTCAAAACTAGTATTTTCTCTAAGTAGCTATCGTGCACGAATTGCATCATTTGGTAACGAATCCACGCTTTGCATCACTTAGAGAGGAGTTGCAACCTCTAGATCAACAAATAATCATTCATGGAAGATCAATGCAACTTCATCACCGAAGAATGGAGCGCTACGTATGGCGAGCCAATCTATGACGATTGCGACGGTGAAGAATAAGAGGACGGTATCACGCTTCCTGCACTTATAGGTACAAAAACAGTGGGATCTCACCCTGTAGAGATTGAGAAGGTAAGTCCACAAAATATTAATGGAGAAGACCAATAGATCACTAAGAGGAAAGTTTTGGGTCAAACTTTTCTCAATAGGAGTAGAATGATGCAATCCCCTTCGTTTGATGTTGAAAGTCAGGAAGATAGCTAATGAAAATCAGACAACAAGAGAAGCAATCGATTAGAAGAAAGAAAGAATAATGGGCTTTGATTGTGAGTAAGGCTCCCTAATAGAACCAAGAAAATAAGGACCATAAAAGAAACCAATGGGCCAAGAGAAGAGGATTGTTGGTCCCAAAATGAATTCCATATCAAACCACATAATGTCCCAATGGGAGGCCTTACATGAGGTCCAACAAAAGGCCCATTATAGAACTCAAGTGGAGGTCCAATTGGTACATAAGTATGTGGCACACGTGGTGTGTCCACAATGACCTAGCCCCCCTCTAAGAGGTGGCGTGAAGGTCATAGTTGACCTAAATGGTTAGTGGATGGAAAGAGAAAAAGAAAGGATGAATGGCTACGATGTCAAAGGTTGGTAAGAGGAAAGAGTGACATATGGGAAAGATGAGGTAGCATAAGAAGATGGGAGATGGTGTAGATTTGCAAGAGAAGAGAGAGAGAGAGAGAGAGAGAGAGAGAGAGAGAGAGAATGAGAGGGAAATGATGACTTTGAGAGAGTTAAATGAAACTACTTTCTTTGGAGCTTTTGAAAGCCCCTATTACCTATGGTTAGTATTAGATTTTCCGACGGGCTGGTAGAGGAATTTTGGTGGGATAGTCCTAAATTCAACCACCATGGAAGAATAAGTTCAGCCTTCCTACAGGTTTTGCTAATTTTATGTCAAAACTAGTACCCACACAATCTCCCCTCTATCTTCCTATGCCACCTATCTTTCTAATATTTTACTCTTTTTTCTCTTATGAATCTGGCAATCTTTGATTTCCACAATCATAGCCATCCATTCATTCTTCTTCTCTTCCCATCTACCATCCATCTAAGTAAACTATTTGACCATCAGGACACCCTCTTATTAAAGGATGAGGGCATTGTAGCCACACCAAATGTGCAACATATTTATGTACCGATTTGACCCCCACGTGTGTCCTATAGTGGGCCTCTTATTGGACCTCATATAAGACCTCCAATTGGATCATTTTTCAGGTCTGATATTAAAGTTTGTGTTGGGGCCAACAATCCTCTTCACTAAACCCATCAATTTCTTTTGTGGGCCTTGTGCTCTTAGTATCTATTATCACGCCTTACCCACAATAGAAGCACATTAATCTCTTTCTTCTAATCGGTAATTTCTCTCGTCACTTGAACTTCATCGAATTTGCTTTCAACATCAAATGAAGGGGATTACATCAGAGAGGGATGTGCACAGCGAATGACCCTCTCCAAGGACACAAGAAATCTGCAGATGTCAACGTAACAGAGGCTCGTCTTTCACCCCTCAAAATTGATTAAGAAGAATTTCACCCAAAACAATTACACTAAACTAAGGGCCTTGAAATCTCTAAACATGACTTAAAGGATTAACTACAGCCAACAAACAACTACCATCAAGTAGAACAAGGCGGCTCGGATTAGATGATATCAAGCAATCAACTCCATGGTATGGGTATGATGCGGAATTTGGGTTCGCATGTTCAGATCGAGACCAGGTCAAAGAGAGACGAACAACCTGGAGAAAGTGGACATATAAATGGGCCTTTAAAAGACCCATGAAGACGAGTCCCCTCGACTCACTCAAGCGACCGAAATTTAGTGTTTTAGCTGTTTTAGGATATCTATTTATGGTTTACTTTAGGATTAGTTTCCTTATTTAAACTATTTAAGAAACAAGCACACATATGTGATATTTGACCATTAATTTCGTCACTCTTAGTACAGCCCTTGGAAAAGTGGTCATAACTTCATACATGTCGGAATTGCACGATTTTTGTCTTGTTGGAAAGCTACTTCAATAAGCTTTCAAACAAGACAAATCTCGTGTTAATCCGATACCGTTTGACCTTTCAAAAGTGGCCACGTAACATAAAAACAAGATTAGTGATGACATAAATTGTGACCGTTAGATTAGAAGTTTTAATGGTTACTTATGAGTCTTATTTTAGTAGGAATAGACCTAATTAGAGTTTCAAAAGTCTATATTAAGCATTGTAATCTCTTATGAGAAATAATTTTATAATGAATGAAAATTAAGGTTGTTTTTGTCCATCTTGTGAAAGAGTGAATCTTTCGTAGAAAACTTGTGATCAGTTTTCGCCTTTGAGGAGTGTTTCTTCAAAGATATCGTTGCTGCGAAGCCGACAAGCCTCTTTGGAGAGATTCCGAAGATCTTTTACCTCTTTTCTTTTATTTTTTTTATTTGAAGATCGAGAACCCTAAATCCTATCGTGCGGGATTTAATGCTATTTTAAGATTAGTGTCGTTTGTCCTGCATCAAATTGGTAACAGAGCGCAAATTTCGCATCATTCCCCCATACTTTGAAGAAGTATAACGTCGAACTTTGACCGACATAGATCTTCATCGCGGAGGTAACGAATAATATATAGGGAACCTTGATCAGACACGACTTGGACAAGTAAACTGAATTTGACTAGGGCGAGATTCGATTTATGATTGATACGCCGACGGGAATCGACATTAATACACAACCAGCACGGTCCTAGGACCTGTGGGTCATGGGACCGATAGACTTCATTGTGGATACTTGCTCGTCGTCAATCTCAGGATCTTCAACAAGCTTAGGCTCGGTAGGTTAACCACGGGTTTGGGTAGAAGATCGTTTGATATAGGTTCGGTTCAAGAAACTGCAGGTACGACATTGGGATTAAGAATAACAGGAGGCGATGGTATAGGATTTACGGGAACACGATCAATAACCCTCGACTCCGCCGCCTTAATCTTCCTCGTTCCACCGAACTTTTCGTATAAGGTTTCCTCAACCTCATCAAACTTTTCGCTCAATGTTTCCTCCATCCGAACTAAAACTCTGAACGAACTTGTCCATCTGATCTTTCAACTCGCAAAGGGCTTCTAAAACAGATATTTTACTCATGCTGGAACCAACTTCATGTGTCGAGGTTTGAACTTGCTCTAACACCAATTTGATGAAGAACGAAAAAGGACGCTAACACTAAAATAGTGTAAATTCCCGCACGGTAGGATTTAGAGTTCTCGATCTTCAAATAAATAAATAAAATAAAAGAAGCAAAGAGGTAGAAGATCTTAGGAATCCACTTTCTTCGGGTTGTTCGTCTTTGTTCGATCCGACCTCGATTCGAACATGCGAATTCAAATTACGCATCATTCCCTCCTACTTTGAAAAAGTTCGATCTCGAACTTTGGCCGACATAGATCTTCATCACGGAGGTCACGAACAATATATAGGGAACCTTGATCGGATGCGGCTTGGACAAGTAAACCGGATTTAACTCGAGCAAGATCTAATTTATCTTTGTTACACTGACCGGAATCGATGTCAACACACAACTAACACAATCCTGGGACCTGTGGGTCATGGGACTGATAGATTTCATTGCGGATACTTGCTCATCATCGATCTCAATATCTTCAACTGTCTTGTGCTCGGTAAGGCTTACCACGGGTTCGGGTAGAAGATCGGTTGATATAGGTTCGGTTTTGGTAATTGCGGGTACTGAATTAAGAATAACAAGAGGAGATGGTATAGGGTTTACGAGAACACGATCAATACTCCTCGACTCCACCAGCTTAATCTTCCTTGTTCCACCAAACTTTTCGTATAATGTATCTTCAACCTCATCAAACTTTTCGTTCAATATTTTCTCCATTCGACTAAAACTTTGAACATACTTGTCCATCTGATCTTTCAACTTGCGAAGGGCTTCTAAAACCGATATGCTACTCATGATGGAAGTAACTTCACGTGCCGATGTTTGAACTTGCTCTGATACTAATTTGATGTAGGACGAAAACGAAAGCTAGCCCTAAAATAGTGTAAAATCCCACACGATAGGATTTAGGATTCTCGATCTTCAAATGAAACAAAAATAAAAGAAAAGAGGTAGAAGATCTTCGAAATCGCTCTAAAGAGGCTTGTCAGCTTCACACCAACGATAGCTTTGAAGAATCACTCCTCAAAGGCGAAAGCTCATCACAAGTTTTCTATGAAAGATTTATTCTTTTACAAGATGTACAAAAGCAATCTTAATTTTCATTCATCATAATAACTATTTCTCATAAGAGATTATAATGCTTTATATAGACTTTTAAAACCCTGTTTAGGTCAAATCCTAATAAATAAGACTCCTAATTAACCATTAAAACTTCTAATCTAACAATCACAATTTATTTCACTAGTAATCCCGCTTTTCTGTTATGCGACTACTTTTGAAGGGTCAAACGGTATCCGATTAACACGAGATTAGTCTTGTTTGAAAGCTTATTGAAGTAGCTTTCCAACAAGACAAGAATCGTGCAATTCCGACATGTATTGACATAGCTATAACCATTTTTCCAAGGGTTGGACTAAAAGAACGAAATTAATGGTCAAATGTCACATACGTGTGGCTGACCCCTAAATCCTATCATGCGAGATTTTACATTATTTTGGGGTTAGCGTTGTTCGTCCTGCATCAATTTGGTATAAGAGAAAGTTCAAACCTCGGCACATCAAGTTAATTTGATCATAAGTAAAACATCGGATTTAGAAGCCTTTCGCGAGTTGAAAGATCAGATGTACAAGTACGTTCAGAGTTTTATTCGAATGGAGAAAATATTGAGCGGAAAATTTGATGAGGTTGAAGAAACCTTATACGAAAAGTTTGGTAGAACAAGGAAGATTAAGCAGGCGGAGTCGAGGAATATTGATCGAGTTCCCATAAACGTTATACCATCGCCTCTTGTTATTCTTAATCCCGTACCCGCAATTACCCAAACCTAACCTATATCAACCGATCTTCTAGCCGAACCCGTGGTAAGCCCGACCGAGCACGAGACAGTTGAAGATCCTGAGATTGATGCAGAGAAAGTATCAGCAATGAAGTCTATTGGTCCCATAACCCACAGGTCTTAGGATCGTGTTAGTTGTGTGTTGACATCGATTCTCGTCGGTGTATCAAAGATAAATCGGATCTCTATATATTATTCGTGACCTCCGCGATGAAGGTCCATGTCGGCCAAAGTTTGAGATCGAATTTTTTCAAAGTAGGGGGAATGACGCCGATTTTGGATCTGCATGTTCGAATCGAGGTCGGATTGAACAAAGACGAACAACCCGGAGAAAGTGGAATCCATATACCTTTTACCTCTTTTCTTCTTTTATTTTTGTTTTATTTGAAGATCGAGAACCTGAAAGCCTATCGTGCGGGATCTTACACTATTTTAGGGTATGCGTCCATTTCCGTCATGCGGGATCTTACACTATTTTAGAGCAAGTTCAAACCTCGACATGTGAAGTTAGTTCCATCATGAGAAACATCGGTTTTAGAAGCCCTTCGTGAGTTCAAAGATCAAATGGACAAGTATGTTTCGAGTTTTAATAGGATGGAGGAAACATTGAGCGAAATTTTCGATGAGGTTGAAGAAATCTTGTATGAAAAGTTTGGTGGAACGAGGAAAATTAAGCCGATGAAGAAGGGTTATTGATCGTGTTCCCGTAACATATACCATCATTGCCTCTTATTATTCTAAATCCCAATCTCGTACCTGCAGTTTTTCGAACCGAACCTATATCAACTGATCTTCTACCTGAACCTGTGGTTAGCCCTGCCAGCCCGAGGCCATTGAAGATTTCGAGATCGATGACGAGCAAGTATCCACAATGAAGTCTATCGATCTTCCCTTGGTTGTGTATTAACGTCGATTCCCGTTGATGTATCAAGGATGAATTGGATCTAGCCCGAGTCAAATCCAATTTATTTGTTCAAGTCGCTTCCGATCGAGGTTCCCTATATATTGTTCGTGACCTCCATGATCAAGATCCAATTCAGCCAAAGTTTGAGGTCGAACTTCTTCAAAGTAGGGGGAGTGATGCGAAATTTGGGTCGGCATGTTTGGATCGAGACTGGGACGAACAAAGGCGAACAACCCGGAGAAAGTGGACATAAATGGGCCTTTAAAAGACTTGTGAAGGCGAGTCCTCGCCTCAACTCGCTCGAGCGACCGAAATTTAGAGGTTCAGTTGTTTTAGGATATCTATTTGTGGTTTACCTTAAGATTAGCTTCCTTATTTAAACTATTTAGGGGTCAAGCACACAAATGTGACATTTCACCATTAATTCTGTCACTTTTAGTGCAGCCCTTGGAAAAGTGGTCATAACTCCGTCAATACATGTCGGAATTGCATGATTCTTGTGTTGTTGAAAAGCTATTTTAATAAGTATTCAAACAAGACTAATCTCGTGTTAATCGGATATTGTTTATCCTTTTGCGTAACATAAAAACGAGATTAGTGGTGAAATAAATTGTGACCATTCGATTAGAAGTTCTAATGGTTAGTTAGGAGTCTTATTTTAGTAGAATTAGACCTAATTAGGGTTTCAAAAGACTAAATAAACATTGTAATCTCTTATGAGAAATAGTTTTATAATGAATGAAAATTACGGTTGCTTTTTTGCATCTTGTGAAAGAGTAAATCTTTCATAGAAAATTTGCAATGAGTTTTCGCCTTTGAGGAGTGATTCTTCAAATTATCGTTATTGCGAAGCCGACAAGCCTCTTTGGAGCGATTTTGAAGATCTTCTACCTTTTTTCTTTTTTCTTTTTTTTTTTATTTGAAGATCGACAACCCTAAATCCTGTTGTGTAGGATTTTACGCTTTTTACGGTTAGCAACCGTTTTCGTCCTGCATCAAGGTCACTAGAATAAAAAATGAAATATTAATATAAAAAGTAAGTAATACTCGTGTATCTGAACGAAACCAATAAAACAAGAATTATCAAGGTGACCAACATTCAAGGTCGTTTGATTTAACCAGTCCAAGCCACCAATAGAGGAGGCATATCCACAATTCACATTTCCAACCTAGAGTATCAATAGCTAAAGCACTGGTGACTCAGGATATGCTCAATCAGTAGTATCAACTTCAGAGTTCCAACTCGAGCTTCGACACCTATATCAAACTGTATACTGGTGTACATTCCACCAAAGCACTAAACCACACTTTAAATATAGAGCCAGAGGAGAAAAACTCACCTTGTATACCTTCCTCACCCTCTAAGTAAGACATCTGCAAAGCAGTTTGCTATCCTATGAATATGTTGAAGGGAAAAGAGATCGTCAGTACAAAAATATAAAATCCCCCCCCCAAATGACCATTCACCAAAGAGCAGTATCTCCTTTAGTGATCGACCAATCACATTCATAGAATCACCTGCGGCATCTAAAGATCATCGGTTGAGATACAACTTATAACAATGTCTAGTTCGAATGTGTCTAATTAGAGTTGTTGTCTTCCATTGAATCATTCAGTGCGAAGATCATGTCCAAGATCTAGCCACTTAGAGATAAAATGCAAGCAATAGAAGACTAGAATAATAAAATATAACAGCTGATTTTATGATAAGTATATTAGGGTTAGGGTTAGGGTTAGGATAGGATGAAGAAGAGAGATGGAGGAAATTAAGGTTATGAGAGAAACCTCAGTCACACCCACATATTATTAGCTTATATACTAAGTACAATATCTCATATATAGTTGTACAGTGAAAGAACGGGAAAAGCGGTATTTACTCTTCTTAATTACGACACGCCCAATATGACTTAAGTTATTGCATAGATGTTAGGCATGTCCAACTTGGAAGTGATATTCTGTAGTCTATTTCTCCCAGCCGCCTCTGTGAAAACATTAGCAAGTTGGTCTCCAAAAGTAACTTGAGGTGAACTCTTGTGACTCAACAGTTTCTCTTATAAAGGGACACCCCATCTCAATGTGGTTAGTTCTTTCATGGTAGACTAAATTCTATGCAATATGAAGTGCCAACTCATTGTCCCCATACAAGTTCATAGGAAGGTGAACTTTTATTCCAAGGTCGATAGTATAAACCGTAGCTACATTCCCTCCCTGGCCCCTTGAAACATTGCCCTATATTCTACCTCTGCACTGAAACTTGAGATCACGCTCTACTTCTTGCTCTTCCAAGTAACAAGATTACCTCCAAGGAAAGTGGCATAACCTGTAGTGGACTGTCTTTGACTCAAAGATACAGCCCTATCAGCATCGGTGAACACCTCAACATCCAAATGACCATGTCCTCATATAACAAACCTCTACCAAGAATGGACTTCAAGTACCTTAGAGCTTTGTAAACATCTAAGTGAGGGGTGCGTGGAGAGTGCATGTGCTGGCTCAAGACACTGACGGCATACGCAATATCAGGTAGGGTCATGGGCACAGGTATAATGAGTTTACCAACCAACCTTTGGTATTGTCTCACATCTTTGATCAACTCACCTTCTGTATTGGTCTTATGATTTTGATCCGTATGTGTATCAATCGGCTTGCAATCAAGCATCCCATCCATGGATCAAAACATCGTCCGATACCGATACGTATCGGACGATACGTATCGGTATCGGACGTGAACGATACGGTACATTAAATGTACCGTATCGCTCATTTGTATTGCAAATACCGGACGATACATTGAATGTATCGTCCGGTACACTACTGTTCCGGTACATATCGTCCGGTACGTACCGGTTTTTTGACCGGACGATACGTACCGGTTTTCCGGCATTTTAACCCATGATCCCATCTTGTTTCAACACATCTGCAGTGTACTTCCTCTGTGAAAGAACATCCCTCATTCTATCCTTGATACTTCAACACCCAGAAAGTACCTCAATGGTCCCAAGTACTTAATATCAAACGCTTGACTTAGGCGGTACTTCTATTAACTATCTCTTTACTAACATCCACATATACTATAGGTGTTGTCAGCTTATGTCCTTTATGAATAGAGTGTGATCATAGTGGCTTTCCTTATACCCAACTGCATGACTGCATCACCGAACTTTTGGAACCAGACCTGTGGAAATTGCTTCAACCCATGGATGGTTTTCCTCAGCCGACACACTTGATCAGCCTCCCCCTGAAAGAGAAAGCGAGGAGGTAAAGACATACATTTCTTCCTTTAAGCCACCATGCAGGAAGACAGTCTTTATATCCAACTGATGCAGGAAGTCTAGAATTGTATCTTCCAATCGATCCGTCCAGACAATATTTCACGGTATACACCCACTTGTTGCATCCCCTTCTATCCTTCTAGGTGTTTTATGATTTCCCAAGTATGGTTATGCTCAAGAGCCTATATTTCCTGCAACACAGCCTCTTTCCATTTGAGTCGAGATAAGCCTCGGAGATAAAGCTAGGTATAGAAATAGAGTACCAATGAGATGAAACTAGAATAAGAGGCAGATAAAGCATGATAGGACACAAACTTACTACTGGGTTATCTTGTTGTAACACCCCGGAAAATTCCGAATCCAAACACACCAACCAAATGTGTGCATTCGATACCGTACTGTGACACTAAGATTATATATTTAATTGTGCGGATTACACAAGCTCCGTGAGGGCACCAATGGTTAAGACCTCGCTTTGTAAACTAAAGGTCCAAGAATCAAAACCCATTAGGTATAATGTGACTATTATTTTAGACCATGAGTTAAAAGATCGTACACCGATCCATGGTGTACCAGCTGCGCACCGGATCAAGCCTTAAGTATAAAACTCAAGTTCACGCACGAGTGAACTATTTGCAGGAAATTGGATTTGAGAGGAAGAAGGAACTCTCCTTCTCCATTGTTTTTCGTCCCTTCGACAGATCCGAACCGTCGATCACTGTGTAAATCCTCTCCATGACGCGAGGGAAACCTTTACTTTGCTTTGAATCACGAGAATCCTTTCGTTCACGGGACTGTTAAGATCGAAAGAGAACAAGCGAAGCAATCGCAGACGCGCGATTCGAAGGTGAGAATCATACGATAACCGCTTGAATCTCAATTTCCGAAACTTAGAATTGATTTGGACGCATTTGGGCTTTCGCATGCGATTTTAAGAAAGAAATCGAGCATCGAACGATTGGCGAGTTTCGGCGCCGATTCCATCGATCTCGATCATCGCGGACGTCGCATGCGTGTTTAGAAGGTAAGATCTAATTTTTGATGGTGTGGAATTGGTTTGAATTTGGATTCTGGTGTGATTGAGACTGCATGTAAGATATTTTTCGGATTTATTTTAGAATTTCGGGAAGAAGATGAAGTTTTGAAAAATTGCAGAATCGCAGAAATTCGCTTGAGTGAATCACCTTCAGAAAAAGGAAAAATGGCCTAAGAAAATTCACTTGAGCGAATTTTCTTCAGTTTTCAGGCCAAATTGCTCGGGTAAAACTCACTCAAGTGAGTCTTGTGTGTGCCATAGGGAATTGTCAAATTCACCCGAGTGACTTTGGAAATCGCTCGAGTGAATTCCCCAGTTTCTGGCTACCTCGATCTTTCCTCTGGAAAGTCTTGAAAAACTTTGGAGTATTTGATTCCTCCGACATTGACATGTGGTTTACGAACCTCTTATGATCTAGATTGAGAACGGGAGGACATCGATAGGACCTTCGTATTTTTACGTACGACTTTGGAATTTAAGGTAGGAGGAAATTCCATGCTTACTTGCACTTTGATCTTTGAAGCATAGACTATGAATATAGAAATTTGAACTTTGAATCCGAATTTTTGAATGTGAATCATTTGAACTTCGATTTCTGAATTTCGAATGTGATTCTTTTGAACTTTGAATCTGAATTCGAATATGAATCTTCGAACTCCGAACTTTGAAATGAAATTAGTTATGAATCATCGATACCTTACTATGTGTTAGAATATTTGATTTGTTGTTTACACGAACGAATCCCCCACTTCGGTGCGACAGCACAACTGATACGGCGGGTCATACCGTAAATTCGAACCAGTACGGCGGTTAATCCGTAATTCGACACCGATACGCCGCGTTATATTATATCGTAATTCGAACTGTGACGACAGCCCCTTCGAAAAAAAAATGTTCAGTGAGCGACAATGGTTAGGTGAGGATTCCCATTGGTGTTTCGGCTCAACAATGCTATACTCGCGTTGGAGTTCTTTAAGTTAAAGTTTAAGTCATGCATTAAGATAAGAAGTTGCATATAAAATACGAAAATGAAAAAGAAATCAAATGCTATGAGAACCTTTGAAAATTGGTCAAATAAGTGGTATTTGAAAATCTATTCGAATTTGACTTTTGAAATTGGTTTCGGATATGGAAATGCTTTGATTTTTTGTCATCGAATTCTATTAGCTCACTCCGACATTTATGTCATAGGTTTATATCTCGACCAGGATCCTGGACTAGAGGAGGATCCTGACTACGTTCCTAAGGCAGAAGAGGACCTTCTGCCTGAAGAGTTTTAACCGTAGTTGAGAGTTTGGTTTGACTTGGTATACTGTGGACCCTTGTATAGTTTTGGGATCTGTGCTGTAGACTTGGTACATTCTCATTATTAATTCTCTGAATGTACTTGTATATAGGTTTTATATACCATTATTTAGTTGACGGTCGGCCGTCACCAGTGGTTTATTTTGATTTCGTTCTATAATCGACAATGAATAGAATCTTTGTTTAGTTTTGTCATATGTTTTATCCTCTTGAACTTAGTAATTGTACGGATGTGCCAATTCCCCGAAATCCATGTGGGAAGGTCGGGCCGTCACAGTTGGTATCAAGGAGTTCAGTGTAGATTCTGAATATCAGATTTGACGGTCCGATTTTCCCTGAAATCCGTGTAGGGAAAATCGGGTTGTCACACTTGTACCCTTCTGTAAGGCAATTGGAAGGTCCAAATTTGAAGGTGGAGATTCAACAATTCTTGGACCGGCCTCAGGGGAGGACATTTGATTCGTGTTTTGAGAAAGAGGGGAAGAAGCCTTCTTCAGCTCCTTTCTCTCGAAATCCTTTGCCAAACTTATCGAATTTAGCCACTTTCGGATCATTGGCACTGTGAGTTCTTCAACTTCTATTTCATCATCATCTTGACTTTCTTGGATAGCATACGATAATGGTAATGGTACTAGGGAAGTATCAGTGCACTCTTCTCCCCTTCAAGATGGCACTAAGAGGACGTATAGAACTTGGTGGATTAACAAAGAGCTAGTTCATGAGTGGACACCATTGTAAACTGACTCATTAGAAAAAGGTAATATACATGGTGACTAAAAAATTCCCAGTTGCAGGATCATAACTGACGTGGGACAACGACCCTAAAATACGTGAATACTCATGATATGCTAATTTACCGAAATTAAACTAATTAATTGAACAATGAAACACAAATTAAAGCGATACATTGGGTTTCACGGGATTCTACTTAAGTGACCATGCTTGATTCATATAGGGTCCAATCCGACGCGCGAGATCCGTTAGGATTTGCAGAAGAGGCAATCCTAGAGATAGAACTCTAGCGTCCACTAGGTCAGGGCGTTTGATCAGATTTCAAGGTGGATTCTGTAGCTCCTCTCTAAGGATTTTGAATTGAAACGATTAACGGCACAAATTGGACAAGCTCGGTCATGGATCGATGAGTTAAAATCAGAGTCTATCTACAAGGATGGACATCAAAGTTGCTCTAGATCAAGGGTTTGAGATTTTAAACAATCAAATAAAAGGGTAAATTGGATGCAAAAGATTAGCAAGAAAATACGAAAAGAGATAAAGAGAAGATCACAGATAACATGGCCATCTCACCCTTGGCCTCACACCAAACCCACATGGGGAAGAAGACTCACTCTTCAAAGCTCATCTCAAGCTCAATGCAAAGCATTTTTCATTAATTCATCAACAAGTACCAAAAATGACTGACAACAAATATTTTTATAGTAATTACAAATGATAATAACCCTAAAATAGAAAAGTACCATGGGTCACTCGAGCAAACACCAGGGATCGCTCGAGCGAGTTTTGGCTAAAAGTTTTGGCCTTGCATTCTGATGCTCCCTCGCTCGAGCGACAATGGACCGAAAGTTGGCAGTGACCCTCAATGTTACTCTTCAAGGCCTTGGTAGGTGTTGGTCTGTCGCTTCTTCCGCCGATACACCTTGTGTGACCCGAAACCTTAGTACTCGGTGTCGGCGTCCCCATCAATTCCCTCGAACCCAAAACGTTTCATTTTCGATGAAACATGCATGTAGTATTGATCAAGTGTATCAGGACCCGAACGATGAAACTCCTTGCAATTAGCCCCAAGCAATCTCATCACCCGGTGACATATGATCCTCTGTTGCTTCGTCCGTCGGTATACCTTGTGTGGCTCAAAACCTAGGTCCTCAGCGTCGGTGTCCCCATCAATTCGCTTGGACCCAAAATGTTTCATCTCCGATGAAACACGCATGTAGTACTAGTCAAGTGTATCGAGATCCAAACGGTGAAACTCCTTGCAACTAGCCCAAGCAATCTCGGCACCCGGTGACGTATGATCATCACATCGGTTGATTGTATTGGGGGGCACACGATAAACATCTTCTCGACGAATCCAATAACTCGGCTTGCCAACCCACTCTACTTAATATTTTTTAAGCTTCCCATCAACTCTCCCGGATCCGAAAGTCTTCAACACCGATGAAGTGTGATCGTGATATCGGTAGGAAATACAGGAACTCAAGCGGTGAACTCTCTCATGACTGGCTCATGCACTCTCGGAAGTCTACTAACCTTCTTCATCTCATAAACCAAAAACTCTTTGTCGTGGGTGAATGCCACAAGATCATCCAAGATCTTCTCAATGACCTCGCTACTCATCTTGCTCGGAGAAGGAAAAGATAGGGGTTGTGGGATTGGGATTGGTGCACAAAGAAATGATGTTTGAAATGGAGTTCTAGGAAGTGAGGTTGAGCTTAAATGAGGAACTAGGTCTTTCACATTGAGTATTGAACTAACCCTCATACCTTAAGGTAGCTCAAGCACATATACCTTAGGTCCACTCCTTGCCACCATCCTAAAAGATCCGACAACGTAGGTTTGGGACTTCTTCGTGATCTTCGATGGGAATCATTCAGGCCTAACCCAAACCATCTCATGGCCACTTATTTGGATTTCCTTGAAGATCACAGGAAAATCCACCCATAATTTGGAATCTCCAATGCACAAATTAATTTTAAGCGTAATTTCGGCATGTAATGCCGAAGGAGACTCAAAACTTAACTCACAACATGACTCGGAATGTGAAGCGGTATGCAACTCGAGACTATGATGTGTATGTGTATCTATGGACTCGATATTCTCATGTGTATGTGACGTTAACGACTCACATGTAGTGGACTCTATCAACACTAGTAACTCATGTGTAGTTGAATCAAGTGACACTAATGGTTCATGTGGACTCGACTCAATGGACTCCAAAGACTCATGGGTAAGCGACTTGATCAGCTCGTGTGTACTCGGTTCGACCAACACCAAAGACTCAAGTGCACTCGACTCTACAAACAACAAGGACTCGTGTACAACTGACTCCATAGACATTAACAAATCATGTGTAAGTGACTCAGTCGAATCATGCGTGGGTGACTCAGTTTGCTCACTTGTGGACGACTCAACATCATTACTCACAACGGGAATAGCAGTCTCTTCAATGCAAGTTAGACTTTCTTTGATTTACTCTATTTCTTCTTTACTCACCACAGTACTAGGGTCATACACAATTTCTTCCATTTTCATATTTTTCGGCTTCGTAGAACTCCCTCTTTTAATCAATAAATTTTGGGTGAAAAATTTTGTAGGGCATTGATATGCAAAGTGTCCAAATCCGTGACACTTGTAACATTTGTTGCGACCACTAGTTGCTCCTTTCCCGTGATCGATTTGGGGCTTTGTAGGAGTATTCGCAAGTTTCAATGGTTGAACCCCGGAATTAGGGTTCTCTTTAGTGTAGGTGCTCCTTGACTCAAGTTGGGTGTGTTTATGACACTTATCCACCTTAGCTTAAACACCGTAGAAGGTGACAGTGCGTGAAAGGAACATACTTCTCGGTAAGTCGCTCCTTCATGTCCTCCCATCGTGTGATGGGTTTACTTCGAAGTGACTCGCATCAAAACTCCACACTAGCCCAATAGGTTTTGGCATGGCTCACCAACCTCGTCTTGGCTAACTCAACCTTACACTCATCCAACACATCATACGAGTCAAAAGACTCCCCTATGCTAGACAACCATCCCACGAAGGATTTAGGGTTCGTCGTACCCTCAAAATCCGAGACTTCGACTTGAATAGACCTTAGAGATTTTCTATCAAGATCATATTCGGGAGGTTCACATCCCCTAACTCTAACCTCATCGCGGCTTTTGGAATCTTGCCTAGGAATTGGAATGTAACGGTTTTCTTATTTGGCTAGTTCCCTCCCATTCATCGCGATCATCGTGGCTTGGATGCTTCGAAGAGCATTGACAATCTCACTCGCGTCCATGGTGATCATGACTCACTAACACGGGTTCTAAAATGAACAAGCAACTATTAACTGAAAGTGATTGAGTAATTTTATCAAACACAAGATGGACACACAACAAATGAGTAATTTTAACAAACACAAGATGTGCATACAAATGTGAACTACACAAGTGAGTAATTTTAACAAACACAAGATGTGCATACAAATGAACACACCAATGAAATAAAATCAAACAACATCTAAATGACATACACATGTGTCCTAACCTAGAATCTAGGCTTTGATACCAAAGCTGACGGGGGACAACGACCCTAAAATACATGAATGCTCATGATATGCTAATTTATCGAAATTAAACTAATTAATTGAACAATGAAACACAAATTAAAGTGATACCTTGGGTTTCATGGGATTCCGCTTAAGTGACCATGCTTGATTCACGTAGGGTTGAATCTGACGCACGAGATCCGTTAGGATTTGGAGAACTCTAGCGTCTTCTAGGTCGGGGCGTTCGAGCCCAACAACGATCATGGATCGACGGGTTAAAATCGGAATCGATCCACAAAGATAGACATCAAGGTTGCTCTAGATCTAGAGTTTGAGATTTTGAACAATCATATAAAAGGAAAAATCGGATGCAACAGATTAGCAAGAAAATACGAAAATAGATAAAGAGAAGATCAAAGATAACATGGCCATCTCACCCTTGGCCTCACACCAAACCCACATGGAGAAGAAGACTCACTCTTCAAAGCTCATCTCAAGCTCAATGCAAAACATTTTTCATTAATTCATCAACAAGTGCCAAAAATGGCTTACAACAAAATGTTTTATAGTAATTACAAATGGGAATAACCCTAAAATAGAAAAGTATCATGTTATCCTAAAAGGGTAACTTACATTTAACACAAAAGAAACTGTAAGAAGGACAAAAAGGACAACTCACGTCACTTAGCTCGCTTGAGTGGGTTTAGTTCTTACTCGAGCGGGGATCTTTATGAGGGGTCACTTGAGCGACAACCAAGGATCGCTCAAGCGAGTTTTGGCCTTGCGTTCTAATGCTCCCTCGCTCGAGCGACAATGGGCCGCAAGTTGACCTACCTTTTCTGAAGCATTCTCGCTTGAGCGAGAAAGGTGCTCGCTCGAGCGAACATAGGCAGTGACCCTCAATGTTGCTCTTCAAAGGCCTTTCCTCGATAGGTGTTAGCGCTCCATGGTTCCTCAGTCGCTTCTTCCGCCGGTACACCTTGTGTGGCCCAAAACCTACGTCCACGATGTCGGTGTCCCTATCAATTCCAAACATTTCATCTCCGATGAAACACGCATGTAGTACTGGTCAAGTGTATCGGGACCCGAACAGTAGAACTCCTTGCAACTAGCCCCAAGCAATCTCGGCAGCCGGTGACATATGATCATCACCTCGGTCGACTATATCGGGACGCACACGGTAAACTCGGTAGGTGTTGGTGCTCAATGGTTCCTCTGTCGCTACTTCTTCCGTTGGTGCACCTTGTGTGACCCGAAACTTAGGTCCTCGGTGTCGACATCCCCATCAATAACACTTGTATCATTTTTGTGAAAAAAGAAACCAATGAAAATACACCAAACAACTTTAGGTGAGAGTTTATCACGATGAATGGATGGGACATGGGTAAAACAAAGACATCCAAACATATGAAGCAAAATAAGAAAGAGACGGTTGCTCGAAAACAACAATTTGTAAGGACACTCACCCATCAAGACAGGTGTAAGCATTCTATAGATGAGATAAGTGGCAGTGAGTACAGCATCACCTCACAAATTTTTTGGAACACTCATATAGAGAAGTAAGGAGCAAGCAACCTTGAGAAGATGCCGATTTTTTCGTTCAGACGCTCCATTTTGTTGTGGAGTATAAGGCAACAAGTTTGTCCCTCAATTCCATGAGTGCAAAATAAGAATTGAAGATGATGGGAGGAGTACTCACCCACATCATCAAATCTTAGGATTTGTATACTTGCATGGAATTGAGTTTGTACCATCTTATGATAATCAGGAAAATCGAGCTAACTTCATCCTTGATTTTCATCAAAAACACCATGGTATACCAAGTGCAGTCATTAATGAAAGTAATGAAATATCGAAAACTGTGTAAAGCAACCACAGAGGATGGATCCCAAACATCAGAGTGGACAATATGAAATGAACCGCCACTTTTATTTCTACTAATTGGATAAGTGTTTCGAAAATGTTATGACAGTCGGCATTTCACACCGAAAATTTTTATAATCATAATGACTAAAAACATTCGAAAATAAAACATGCAAACGCGTTAAAGGTAGGAGGCGACAATGGCATAGGTGAGTTCGTCCCCAGTGATGCAGCAGCAGCGATAGATCTTGGAGCTTTCTGATCTTCACATATGTAGAGGCTCCCCTCCTCAAATCAACCAAATGCCCCCCCGTAATCAAGTACTGGAACATACAATGAGAAGGGAAGACAGTTACATTGTTGTTCATAGATTTAGTAAGCTTTCTGACAAAAGAAGATTCATAGATATCTCAGGAATATGGAGTGTAGAAGTAAGGACAAGCTAATAACATGTACATTACTTGCCCCCTCACACGGACAAGGGACCCATCTGCAATCTGCAACACGAATATGACATGGATAAGATAAGGGTATAATAGAATCAAACAATGAGGACATATCGGACATGTGAGCATGCATCTAGAGACGCGCATCAACTAGCGCCTATTCCCCTTATGCTGCAGTACAGAGAAGACAGTGCCAAGTGGTGGACATTCTTCTCTTCCTAGGATGTTGGCGCAAACTCTCATATTCAAGATTGACTCCCCTCAATAAATCAAACACTTTCTTCCTTTCCAATGTGTGGTTTGCCTTAGACATACATTCAGAGCAGTGTGGTTTGTCGGTACAACTTCCCCACATCATTTTGTCGGTATTGAGCCAACTCATCCCACATGCTTCTGGATTGGGTGTAGTACTCTCAAATGGATTTCTCCCTCTGATGGTTGCCACTAATTTTACCCATCAACTGAAACATCTTGGCTAAGTATTCTTTTGTGAGAATGTGTCCTGAACCACATCCCACAATTCTCTAGCATTAGTCACATGCATAAATAACCAACTAATAGCCGGTTGCATTAAACGGAGTAACCATGCCATAGCTGTCATATTTTCAATTTCCCAGTCCTTATACTTAGGATCAGAGAGGTCGGGCTGAGGTATCAATCCATTCACATACCCCATCTTTCTCTTAGAGCCTAAATACGTTGCTGCCAACCTGGACCACTCCAAATAATTAGTTCCATCACACTTAACCACAGTTATTTGGAGTCCATGACTCCTTTCTGTACCACCATATACATGAACTTTGGCTTCCACCATAAGAAAAAAGTCATTGAACTTAAAATAGGGGACAAACCCAGAACTCTCAGCGCTACACAGATCATGCTTCCCTCCGCCCATTCCAAATCGGACTTGAAGGTTTGCTCTCATCCGGCTGAAGTAGTTACAGCAAATAAAGAAAGGGGTACTCTGCCAAATACACTTCTCACAAACAGTAAATCACCAACTAGCATCAACAATACTGTTGACTTGCTCACACAAGCACCTGGAACTCTGGAAGCACTTTACAGTGTCTTCCTAACAAAAATAAGAGGCATTCACATGATCTTGTCTCACGAAAATACCACAAGTCTCATTTTACTCAACCAACATTAAATTCATAAGATCAGCAACACCAAACTGATCTGTTTCCACAACAAAAGAGGGGCCAATAGATACCCGATTCACCAGCTATGCACAGAGATCAAGATTAGGCGAGAAATATCGTGAAATGTATTTTCCATAAAACTGATCAATTGATGTGTGTTTCACAAAACCAACAGTCCAAATAGCATCCCGGGATGATTCCGATCAAAACCCACTTAATGACCTCACGAGGTCCAGATGTCCAAAAAACTGTGACCCCACAGATATTGAATTATCTCTACGAAAGCAACATAAAAACACCTCAAATGAAGAAGTGATAGAAAAGAGAATGACTCATCAACAGATTCAGATTCAGCCTCTGTAAAGAACTTGTGATTCTGGAATCAATGATTTTTCAGCTGACGTCAGCGAGAGATGTGTGACGTTAGCAACAGTGAAGGTCTGGCTTGGCCTGCTCTGATACCAAGTTGATTTTATGAAAAGCAAATTAGGATTAGGGATAGGGTTAGGTTAGGGTGAAGAAGAAGAAAAAGAGAGACAGAGGAAAATAGGGTTATGAGATACTTCACATATTATTAGCTTACATACTTTACTTCCCTCCAACACAGCCAACAGGACTCATAACACACCACTATTCAAATGATAACAACTAAATGAATTAATAAGCCAACAATTTGGCAATTTGGGTGCCCAAATTGATGGAGAGCATGACGGCAGGTATGGGACAGGGCTGGTACTGTTACTGAGAGCATGGTGCAGAATCCAAGGGGAATTATCAGAGGAATATAGAGCAGGTACAATGGACCAGCCTGGAGCAGATTTTCTAAAGGACCTGTCAATGAGAATCTGGACAGAGATTGTGGGAACAGACCTCTGGAGGGACCTGAAGAAAATAGCACCTCGCGTAAATAGCACCTCGCGTACTCACTTAAAGTGACCATGAGCGGCAAACTTTGAAAGAGTTAAGTCTTTTGGGATTTCTTTTTCTTTATTAAAGTCAAAGAGTCCTAATTTTTCGGGGATTAGAGTACAGGTAAAATAGAAAATCGCTATTTCTTTATCTTGTGTAGAGTCCAAGTTATAACAGGAATTTTAATTAGGGTCTTATACTGATTATGATTAGGTTTGACCAAGAGGGGGACATGTCCTTATTTTCGCAGACAGTTTTTACAGAACAGATTTGGATCGAATAACATTTTATTCTTGTTGCTGTATTTAACTTCAGTACTCGAGAGTTTACTCTCAGCCCTAGAAACTCCATAGTTTCTGCAGAAACTCTGACCCTGTATTCTTGATGATTGTACTGTCTTGCTGTTATCATGGGTCAAAATTTTGGGTATCGGATAAGTATCGTCCGAGCTCAAAACCGATACGTATCGGACGATACGTATCGGAATAGTAAAATACCGGACGATACATTCAATGTATCGTCCGGGCATCTACATACAAAATAGCGATATGGTAAATTGAATGTACCGTATCGCCCAAGTCTGATACCGATACGTATCGGTATCGGACGATATTTTGATCCATGGTTGTTATCTGACGAATTAACTAATTAATACTGATTGTTGTTGCTGAACCTATTTATTATCTATTGATATTGCTGCTGCTATTCTCCTACAATTAGTGATCATTCATATTATTATAAACCAGCAAACAGTAACTTCATGAGAACCTTGATCAAGATATATCATCGATATAAAGAGAGTTATCATCCCCTTTAGATCAGCTGCCTAGTTTCTCTATTCCTTTTCGTTCAGGTTCACCTATTCGAACATTGTGGACTGCAGTTCACATTACAAATTGCTTATGTAAGCCATAAGATAATCATTCTCGTACACTAAGCGGGGTTTAGAATATCACGTGAAAGAATGCATACCAGTACCTGCCTGCACCAATACAGGACACGTCAGTGATGTCATGCTGGCACAAAGCATTTACGGCTAAATAAATACAATTTACTGTCGATGTGTTACTACAGCTCGTACAAACCAGTATGACCGGTAGCAGCCAAGTGCAACATGGATATCCAAACCAATTTTAAACCACGTTAAAAACATGTTTATCAAAATAGAAATATCTCCACTCTTATGATGACTAGAAAAGATGCACCATTCTATTAACAGAAAAGAAAGGGTTGTGGTACATGACAAAAAAACCAAATCTAATAAGGAAAAGAGATCTGGTTCAGCTGTATGTTAACAAAACACATCACAGTCATTGATGATTAATCGACCAGATTCCACCACCATACATAAGCAAGAAAACAATCATTAATGGAATGAAAATACAGACCTATCAGACATGGTGGCAATGGTGCGGAAGGCGAGGAGGATGGAACGGTCGGGATTCGATCCACGGTTCTGCCAACGTCCAAGAGAGGAGGAAAGGAAGTCACTTTGAGCACCATTCTTAGAGATAACGGTGGAAAGGCCCCCGTCAGTTAGAAGAGGGTTAGAGGGACCCCCAACACGGACAGGATCATTATCACCAGACTCATTGGCAAAGGTTCTCCACTCAGAAGTCTCGTCAATGGAGTGAGCCTCCAAGACCAGACCACACTCATAGCACACCGTGTCCCCAGCCGAGTGGTCAAAAACAACCTCTGTGCTCTTCTTGCAATCTGGGCAGTATGAATCAGCCATGGATCAAACCACTTATCTACTGGACAATCGGATCACTTTTCATTTTTTATCCAGCCATGGATCAAAGCACCTATCTTTTCTCTGTTTGATCACTTCTCACTCTTTATCAAGCCAGAGAAAAGGAGGTCCTGTTAATGAACGAATGAGAGAAAATAAGGGAGTCATTACACAGTTCTAGAAGGGATTTGGTACAACAATGTCTTGCCTTTTCTACATCTTTTGAAGGTCTAAGATGAGAACGTCATTTCAAATTCAAATAATGTTATTTTCTGTTCTCTACTACACTACCAAATTCACTGTTCCATGTTTGGCACAACGCATGAGAGCTCAAGATATTTCCAAGAGTGTTATACAAATAGTTACAACACTCATCACGTCCAAAGATGTATTTTTATTTAAAAATGAAAATACAGAAGCCTAGAGAAGAAAATAAGCAACAAGACAATAGCAACTTCGATGATTCAAAATAAAACAAAATCAAATAAGGGATAATAACAACTGTTAATCCTATATAACAATTATTAGAAATCTAATCACATTCACTCCTTGTGCGTGCAAAAATATTCTATCAATCAAAAGAAGACATGAAATCATGGAAGTTCAACATGTAGAAGAATATATTAAAGTGCCTTATTATTAGATACTTGAATCTAATCACATTCATTCATTTTACATGTAACATAACATACCATTCGAGATAAATATTTCATTTAATCCGTAATTATATTCTAAAAGAAGGCATGATTTCTCCATACCTTGATCTAACGTAAAAGCAGATCTTCGAATCCCAAATAGGCTCCTCACCACAAAGATGAATCTTGAAGGATGAGAAAATCGCTTGTGAAATCAATTAAGAAAGTTTTGCATAACTTCAAAGAAAAAAAAAGCTTTTGAAACCACCAAAACTCTTGAAGTTTTGGTCTATAATCTCCTCTTAAAGTCCCTAGGGTTGCTTACGGGGAGAACTCTCTGTTTTCTTAAGAAAGACTAATAAGATTATGATTTAGGGTATTCTCTGTATTAATTCTTTTGACTCTAACTTATTAGGAAATCATCCGGTGTTAAAATAGCACACCATAGTAGGATATTCTAAATTTTAAACCAAAGGCCAAAATAAAGGTTTAAAACCAGCATACCAAGGTTTGAATCTCTAACCTCTAGTCTCTAAACCAAGTCTTTAACCATTAGGCTACCACATAACTTGTGTCAATTAATTGTAGAAATAAATATAAGTGTTTAAAGTAAAACTGATATTTTCAATTAAAACTTTTGTAAATTTCAAGCATGCAGGGTATATCACTATTAGGCATGTACACAGAAATAAGGTGTATCAAAGGCATAAAATTTCAGATCAATACAAGTACTGACTGATGTCTTCAGGTGTCTCGATACACACTATGACTTGTTATAAGCCCAACCAAATAATTAATGATACGTACTTTGTGGTGGAATTTTGTACACAATGTTTTCATTTACTATTAAATTTTTATAGGGTGTCATTCTATTTTTCCTCAATAATTTGAATTTGGAGCATCAGAGGGTAATTCTCAAGTGTTTCTCGTGTTCTTTCGGATTCGGCGAATATATCAGGATATCGTAGATGAAGACCACAACGAACTTATCGAGGTAAGGCTTAAAAATTCGGTTCATGAGGTCCATAAATGTTGTTGGGGCATTTGTCAAACCAAAAGGCATAACGGTAAACTCATAGTGACCGTATCGGGTTCTGAAGGCAGTCTTTGGAATATCTTCACGAACTCGCAACTGATCGTAGCCAGTACGCAAATCAATCTTAGAAAAGACTCGAGCGGCTTGCAATTGATCGAATAGGTCGTCAATCATGGGCAATGGATAGTTGTTCTTTATCGTAACTTGGTTAAGTTTGCGATAATCTATGCACAGTCGTAGGGTGCCCTCCTTCTTGACAAACAAATAAGACTAGAGCTCCCCAAGGTGAAGAACTATGTCTGATATATCCTTTGTCTTCAAGTTCTTACAAATGCTTCTTCAATTCGTCTATTTCCTTCGGTGTCAATCGATAAGGTAGCTGAGATACCGGATTCGTCCCAGGTACTAGATCAATTCGGAACTCGATCTCATGGGACGGCGATAAGCCAAACAATTCTTCAGGGAACACGTCCGGAAATTCTCTAATCATTGGGACTCGATCGATTGCGAGTTCAGATTCCTTCTGCACAAGGTTAGAAGCGACAACAAAGACATGTTGCAACGACAAAGGGTCTTGGATTAACTATGATAGGCCACCATGTTGTATCTTTAATTCTTTATACACTTTGAAACTTTATGATGATCTAAGATTTTGAATGATAAAAAAATATAAGAACACAATAAAATATTAAACTGAGATAGTGTTTGATTAGGCCCAACGATTTGATAGGGGCGGAGTGTAATGAGTAATGAATAATATGATTAATTCGACCCAACGTCTAGATAGGGACGAAGTCTAATAATACGGGAATAAGGACCCATTGGACCCTAAAGTCTAAAAGTCAACGTCTTGAGAGGGACGTATAAAAGTTAAACTTAAATGAGAAGATGAATTCATGAGATCAATGTTATGATGAACCCATGATACTTAGTATGAAATATATTATTGATTATAATGATTATAGAAATTGTAACATATTTTAATGACCTCATAGGAAACCTATGCAAAAAATGATTTTCATATTATGATCAGTGTTCTCATTCAAATTATTGAGATTATATTAGTCACATGTACACACACAAGTTATAGAAATTATTGTGATAATATATTGAATGTCTTTAAAATTTTAACGGAATGCACGTCTGGTCCATACAAGTGTAACTTACACTCTTTAATGTGGGTGGCCAGCTGAAACAGGTACAGCTGATGACAAAGTATGGGTGTATGGTGATGAGACCTCACGAGATGCTCAAAGACCGGAGATGGATATTGATGAGGGCTTTGCAGCCTAATTATTTTTTTCAGTTCATAAATATTTTATTGAGCATTTGATGAAACAATAGTTATCTATGAGTTTTTCTTTATCTTAGTTGAACATTAATTATAATAGACACGCGTATGGAACATTATGTAATAAGAGGATTAGTATACATAATTAGGAATTATCTTTTATGATTGCTTTTATTATGAGATTAATGCTTAAATAATTCATGATGGAGTTTTTAAGTTGATGGACCACCTGAATGTAATTATTGTATTTTAATTAATGTGAAGTTTTTGTAAATGAATTTTTTCCCCGTTGCTTAAATGCGCTCTTGTATTACTCTTTTGTGAAACTATGGACTATGGTACTGGATAGTTCTACCTAAGATCTTACAATCAAGAAATGTGAGCACTCGGGTCGCTACATTACTTGCCGCCAATGCTTTCATATAGTGGTGATACTACACAACACAGTTGATACATATTATTACCAACATATATATATATATATATATATATATATATATATATATATATATATATATATATATATATTTGTGTGTGTGTGTATACACACACACACACACACATATATATGTGTGTGTCACTCTTTATAATTTTTGCAATGGCCAAAAAAGTTAATAATATCATTCGAACCCCTTATTAAAATTGTGGGCTCTTAAATTAAAACTCTTATGTCATCAATGTATTAAACTCTTAACATAAAGATGTTTGGCAGGGTTTTGTTGGTGATGTATTATTACTGTGGTGCGTGGACTGGGTGTGTATATAATATATTTCACCTAATATAAATGCTAGTGAGGACATCTCTTCTCACTAAGCTGTCTCACCATTTCTCTCCTCTCTTCTCTCTTCTTCTATCTCTAACACTAAACCTAAACCACCAACCAAACCCAAATACCACCTATCTAACCCCAATACCACTCACATACATGACACTAATCCTCATCTTGGTATTAGAGCGGAACCCATGTCAACACCTTGGTGCCACGTCATCCTTTCCCTCCTGATTTCAGCAGGTCAAACCTTGACCTCTTGATTTTGACTCGAAGATTACATCACTTGCATCAGATTTTTCTGTTCATTATTTCTTCCTCTTGAGGCATTTCGATTTGACGCCTCTATTGTGATGTTTTGGCAGACACTGAGTCTTGTTCATATCCCTAAGATTTGTGTTTCTCAAGGCCCCTGCATTCTGTGGGATGTAATGCATAAATAAGTGGTATGGAGATGGATCGGATTTTACCAACAAATTGTTTGAATCATGGTTTTAAAACACGGAAACTCAACTCAACTTGGAAATCATCTGAGTAGAGTCAACGCGGAAAATCGGTCCGACTCAACTCGCTCTGACTCGAGTTATATATATATATATATATATATTAAATGTTTAAATATTTAATAGATGAAAATTCATCATTGTCTATATCCCATCCATTTAATAATTAGAAATTCATAAAATGCCATCCATCTAAATATTCATTACATTTAAATAAAAGGTGAACTTTACCGTTTACATTATCAAATCTACCACATTCTAAAGATCAACCACGTACTAAATTTTAATATTAACTTATTAAGTTCACAGAAATTGTGGCAACGGTGAACAAAAATTGTGCACTAATATTTAGCATTAGGTGACAATGAGTGTTATTTATGTGGGATGAGAAGCTGATAACGCTATTATCTTAAGTTGGTTACTTAATATCATGGATCAAACTTTTATGTTCCACGATAATGCCTCTTAAGCTTTGGAGTAAGCTTGCCAACACTTTTGGGCCCCTGCTGAACATGACACTTGGACTTATCAATTGAAGCAAATGATATGTAAATTTACTTAAATTTGTTTACCTTGGAAAGGAGATGAGAGATCATAGATGGAATTTCTCTAACTAGAGGAAAAGAATTGTTTAAGTAAAGTTCCACAATGGCTTCATTAACGCCTAGGAAGGCGAAGGTAAAGGACATTGAAGAGCGGGATTAGTGAAAAAAATTCTAAACCCGGAAGAGAGTGATTCATTAGTAGATGGCTGTTTAGTCTCATCAAATGAATCAACATTATGCTGATTAAGTGTGGTGTTTACCTCCATAGACACCTTCTGGTCTATCGTGCTAGTTTCCCTAATTTCAAGCCTTTTTTTAATCATCCTTCACTCCTGCAAATACTTATGATGGTGTGATGATATTCTTATATCTTCTTGTTCTGGTCGTAAATTGCATTTTAAAACATTTTTCGCTTCAAGTCACAGAGACAACTCACCGAGATGCCAGGTTTCGAGATTTTAATAACAACCTTATCTCTCTGGTAGTATATATGCATACATCTTGGCAAAAGGTAGAAGATGAATCTATTGCTGTTAAACGTATTATTAAATATAATAAAAATTGTATCACGTCACCGAGGTCTCACCAAGATGCTAGGTTCCGAGATTTTAATGCGCACCACCCATCATGCATGGCACAACAACCTTATCTCTTTAGGTAGAACCTACCAAGTAAGTAAAGTAGTTTACAATGGGGATTGGGCCTGTAGCCCAATGGAAAGTTTACAATTTTTTGCCATAGGCGATCTCCCCTTAATAAGTAGGGTATAATGCTAGAAATAAAGATGTAATCTCTATAACAGAACAAGAAATTTAGAATTCAATTGATCCCTCAGGATTTTACAAGACCCCTGGCCGTCCCAAACAAGTAATTCTCCTTCTCTTTCTTCTCATACTAGATTTCAAACCATGATCATAGATAATCATCATAAACAAAGCAACAGAAAAAGAATACACAAACCATCGAGATGTAAACGAAATAGGCTCTGCAAACCCTAATCCGGTTGCAAATGCAAAACATTAATTTTTAACAAATACAAAACATTAATCAATAAACTAAAAAAAAATCCATTGTTTCCAATAGTAGCAACCTCTAAGGATCAATCGAGAAAAGACGAGGAACAGAGATAAATTCCAAGGTTTCTAATCATCCACCGAAGCAATCAAACATCGAATTCAGAAATCAAGGAGAACCCCTCACCGTTATAATTTGGATTCCAAGGTTTCTTAGGCACCGATTCAAGGTTTCATTCGTCCTTGATTTCTATCGATGTGCTTCGATACGATCATCTGCTTAAATAGGACAGCGAATAAATGGGTAAATACGGTGAAGTGGTGAACGCGTCGTCTTTGAGGGAGAGGACCGCGCGGAGGTTGTAATATCAAAACGAGTAGTTCTATTCGCGCCTACCGAATGAGGTTGTAATATCAAAACGAGTAGCTCTATTCGCGCCTACTGAATTCGCAACCCAACACCCAATCGAATCCTAAATTTGAGCGATGGCTTTCTTACTAGAATGTATAAGGATTAAGGAATTTTTTAGTTGGCAAGGTTGCGTAAGTCAGAGCTCTCTGTTAGCCTCTTTCGCAGCAGAGTTCATATGTTTTAGTAGGTTCTCATCTTTTTACTTGTTCAGCAGTTCTACTCTCTTCTCTACTCTCTATTGATCAAAATATCGTCTGATACCGATATCTATCGGACGATACGTATCAGTATCAGACTTGGACGATACATATCGAACTTGTATATAAATGCCCGGACGATATATTGAATGTATCGTCCGATATTTTACTATTCTGATACGTATCGTCTGATACGTATCGGTTTTAAGCTCGGATGATACGTATCCGATATCTGAAATTTTGACCTATGCTACTTACTCCTTGTCAGAGTAGATATTTTATTTGCTCTGGTAGGAAGCTAGTACAGAGCAGGCAAATAAATCCTCCTTTGGAGGAAGTTAGAAAAGAGAATGAAAATTAACTAAAGCAAGTGAACTTTCTTATGGGAGGGGCTAGCAAAGAGTTAACCTAAGAGTCCTCCATTAAACTAATTAGTGATGGAGGACTCTCCTCAAAATAATTAGCGATAGAGAGTTCTCTCCTAAACTCATCAAAATGGCGAAAATGCCCTTAATACATAATAATCAGCCTTCCAATTTAAGATTTTCTCTCTCAAGTATATCAAACAGTCGTCTATAATTGACTTTCAGACGGCCGTCCAATATATTATCATCCATTTTATAAAGAGGAGAATTTGGTCTTTCAGATAAAAAGAATTCTTCATCGCTAATTATTTTCAAAAGTAATAAGTGATGGAGGACTCGCTAAAAAATCTTCCGTATACTTTGTAAACTGGATTTCCTTAGGATTCTACCACCACGCATCATCTATCTATTACTAGTAGTGTTATATCCTAGACGTTAAATCCCATACACAAACTCTATCAGACGGTCATATTATTTTAACGTGGCACAGGTTTCAAAAAATGACGTCAAATCAAATTTGAGCATGATTTTTAGTCACTATTTCTTATATTTGTGTTATGTAGAATAAAAAATTAATCATTTGATGGTGGGTCTATAATCTCAAGATCCATTATATGAGAGATTGGGACAAAAATCGATCTTCCTGATGCAATTAGTGATGTTTTAGTATAAGCGCATGGCACTCACTCAAGTGAATTTGTAGGCCCGGATAGAGCTTGCTCAATTAAAACTCGGAAAATAAATGCAAGAGAAGTAGCCCATGCTTAAACTGCACATGGTTAGCCTTTGTGCAATCTAGCATAAGAAATCTTATTACCATTTTTACAATGAATTTCCTTGTGTCAAAATGGTCCAACTTATATATTCAATGATCCTTATGCTCACAAATAGTTGTGCACTTTCGAAGATGTGGCCACTTTATGGAGATTTGATCAGAAATCTTCATCTAAGCTTTTAACTTTAAAAAAAAAAAATTGAGGATGTTATACGGTATAGACAGTTCAGATGTAGTGCATGTGCAAATTTGCACAAAGATGATTCATTTTTGGCATATAATTAGCTCTTGTGAGTTGATTCATATTTAGCACAACATATGAGACTTGCACAAAGGGCAAAGCAGACGTAAATATTAGAACCCACGACTCGTTGCTTCCACAAGGAAAGAAGATATCAATTGAGCAATAGCTCAACCAGTAAATGAATTGGCCTTTCCAAAAAAAAGCAATAGTCTAATAGGAGAAGAAATAATACGTCTTTCTAATCGATTAAGCATACAGCTAGTTGGAATGACAGATGACGAAGGTGAAAAAAGAGAAAGGGGGAAGCTAGTTGAGTAATTGATAGTATTGGAATGTTCTATATAAAGAAGGAATGAGAAAAGAGTGCATGGATTAGAGTTTGTAATATATCTTCAACGAACATGTTCAAAGGGTACCACGGCAGAAAACTATTGATCACTACTTTAAATCAGACGATGATGAGTTTTTTATTCTAAATCTTCCACTCAATGGATCTTAAGATCATTAGTGTATCATCTGACAATGAGTTTTTTATTCTACATGACGCACATCCCAAAAAGTGACCTAAAAATTACATTTGAGCGTGAAATGTGTCACGTGATTTTTGAGACATTTTTTTTGGATGTCTACCACATGATATAAAAAATTGAAAAAAATAAGAACTAGTATAGTGAATGAAGTTAGCTCAGTAAGAGCTCTCATACCGCCCTCATTTGGTTGCATTGCATGAGGTCAGTATAAGACACCTTAAGAAGAAGCCAGCTCACTGCGACTTTGGGGACCACTATTGTGGTGCGACGTTTAGACTTGCATGGTGATTTGAGAAATGACACATTCTCAGTCATGTGTCATTTGCTCAAGCGACAGTTAACTTTAAGCATAAGTTCAAAGAAACAAGTGTTGTTTACGCCTTTAGTTGTTATTTTGGGCACGTTTGAATGCCCGGAAGATGGCCAACTTACATGCTAAGTGGCCATCTTACAAGACATTGACCGTGAGTATCTGTTTGAGAGACTTTGAGCGAAATACGTTAAAATAATTTTTTTAACGACAAATAGCCGAAATGAGATACGAGCCTCCACCCTCGTATTGAAAAATAATCACACGTTAAGGATTTTGATGCGTTTAGTGACAAATCAAACACGTTCACAAAAGTTTACGTTGTGACAGCTTAGCGTGTTAAGCCCTTTACCTGGCTTACATGTAATCTTGTGTTAACGTATTGTTGGGTAACGGGCTTTCAAGTGCCCTTTTAAGTTAAGGTACAAGTATGTATGTATGTATAACAAAGAAGAACACACATATCAGAACTTCACTAATGGTGCATTGTATGCTCATGTGTGTAAGATGTTGAGTTATTTCATGATTTATGATCATTTTGAACGGTTTAGTGAGTTACTTCATATATCAATTGTGATTGGTTTGATCTAATCTTTAGTTTAATATTGATGACATTGTGTTACTTGTTTTACAAGTTTAGATTTTCTTAGAATCGCTCAATGAAAGTTGGAAAGTGAGAACAGGTGAGAAGAAGAAGAAGAAGTGAATGTTGCAAATTTTTATACTCATTACACCATTGGGTTATGATTAGACAACTTTTATTTAAAAGGTCGTTATTCTTTTTTATCATTGATGAGATAGTTTAGGGAGCCACTATTTGCACACTTTTTCAAGTGATTGCACCGAACTTTAAGAAAGACATGGTATTTTGGGGACATGTGATGGTGCATAAAATTAGAGCAAAACAGGATACTTGTCATATTCTATTGTAGTCAATTATTGAATTATATAGTAGTCTTTGACTCCATTTAATTAAATGATGAAAATTATACTTTGTTTTAATCTTTTGCAATTGATATCTTTAAATCATGGCTTTCAAATCAAACGGCTTAGATGGTGTTTTCACTTACTAGAGGTCGCCATACTTGCTAGTCTTCCTTTTAAATTCGGTGCAATCCGGTGCAATCACTTGAAAAGCGTGTGCAAGTAATGGCTCCCGATAGTTTATTTTAATATTGCCCTTTCCTCTATAGGTAATTCTTAGCTCGTTTTCTTATTTAGATATTTTGGATGGTTGATTTTTTTTTTTTGATAGAAGATAGCATTTTATTTAATCATGGAAAATCAGAAATAACTATATCAAAGACCTGGGGAGGGGCATCCTCCAGTCAGACCTCATTACATCCATTGTTAAGACCTAATTTGGCTAACACATTGCCAACACCATTTTTGCTGATCTATTCACCAGCACCCAAGAACACTCCGAAAACATCGTGGAATCACTTTTTATATTATTGAAAAGATTTGCGAGTTTCGATAAGTCATCGCCCCGACCATCAACACCATGAACAATCCTAGAAGAGTCACCTTCGAAAATGACTCTTCTAAATCTCGTATCGGCAACGAATTGAACCGCTTCTAGTAGACCAATAGCCTCACAATGATCAACCGACGAGACGTTCTTACAATTCTTAGCTAGGGCACCCATCACACACCTTAAATGATCTTTGATGATAACACCTATACCAACCACCCCATTTTGGGAGCACCACGCACCATCAAAATTAACCTTGTACATACCCATGGTTGGCGGAGACCAGGTTCTGGGGCTAACCTGAACCAGGACAATTGATACAGTAGCTGGCTTCACAACAGCCAATTGGAAGTCAAATATAAGGTTTGTTGCAAGGCAAACAATGGACTGGGGCTCCCTCAATTTTTCTCCATGAAAGATTCTAGTCCTTTCATTCCATAATGCCCAGGCCAAAGTAAGGAAGAGATCCAAGTGAGAAGGGCCCGCCATAGACAAAAACTTCATAAGTCATTCTTTGAAGCTAAGATGGTTGAGAAAGTGGGGCCTAATACCTAGGGGGAAACTAAACCACGTAACCCTTGCTTTTGGGCAATCTCTGAGAGCATGTTCCACAGATTCTACAGTGTTGTCACAAACGTCGCACATAGGTAGAATGTTTTGGAGTCTTTTATGGGGGAGTTTCTTCACGGGAAGGAAGTTGGAGCATGCTCGCCAAGCAAAGATTTTAACTTTATTTGGGATTTGGGCCTTCCAAAAATGCTTCCAAAGAGGGCACAAAGGCGAGAAGCTGGAAGAGGTTCTCTTATCATTATTTTCAACAAGTTCCCGAGCTACAACATATGCACTTTTGACAGAAAAAGAATCGTCCTTAGAGAAGGCCCATGCCAATTTGTCTTATTTATCAGACATGGGAAGAGGAATAGACAAAATAATTTTAGCATCTTCCTCATAAAAAAGATTTTTAATTTTAGACTCATCCCACCTGATAGGATCCTTGAGAATTAG
Source organism: Chloranthus sessilifolius (assembly GCA_021018995.1). Taxonomy (NCBI): domain Eukaryota; kingdom Viridiplantae; phylum Streptophyta; class Magnoliopsida; order Chloranthales; family Chloranthaceae; genus Chloranthus; species Chloranthus sessilifolius. Next base: position 135,721,267 of record CM037587.1, read on the forward strand.
GCTCAACACTTTTTCGTCAACTTCGGCTGAAGGAGTGATAACTTTGAAAGTGGTAGGCCTAGGAATCCACTTGTCCCTCCAGATTTTGGCTTCACTTTTGCTGCAAAAATGGTACTATTTGGATAGTACTTAGCTTTAAGGACCCGGGTAACAATAGCCATCGGATTAGAGCACAACCTCCAAACTTGTTTAGAAAGGAGGGCAGTTTAAAAGACAGCAGATCCTTAAAGCCCAAACCACCCTCACCTTTTGATTTACAAATCTCCTTCCAGGCCTGCCAGTGCATTCCTTTCTCCTTTCTGCTATGACTCCACCAAAACTTCGCAATGATTGCCGATATTTCATGAATGAATGAAGTTGGTAGTCTGAAATAGCTCATCATGTATGTGGGAATGGCTTGTGCAACAACTTTGATTAGTACTTTCTTTCCGGCTTTTGAGAGAAGCTTTCCTCTCCAACCCATGATTCTTTTCCAGATCCGATCCTTAATGGACACAAATGCAACTCTCTTGGATTTACCGATCATCATAGACAAACCCAAATATTTCTCATTTGAACCAGCCTTTTTAGCCTGAAGAACATTGAGAATATTTCGTCTCAAAGAATTTGGAACATTCCTACTAAAAAAGATCTTCGATTTGTCAAAATTTATAATTTGACCCGAAGCCCCTTCATAAAGTTTGAGGATATTCACAATTTCCCCACATTCCTGTTCATTTGCTGAATGATATAGAATACTATCATCAGCAAAAACAAATGGGAAATGGCCGGTGCTCCCCTACAAATACGGATGCCAGAAATCCTCCCACAATTGACCCTAGAAGTTATGAGATTTGAGAAGACTTCGACACACAAAATGAAGAGGTAGGGAGAGAGGGGATCACCCTGCCGGAGACCTCGACTAGGAATCACCTTGCTAATGACTTGTCCATTCACAACGAACTCAAAGGAGATAGTCTTGACACACCCCATAATCAACGAGACCCATCTATGACCAAAGCCCATTTTCAAAAGAGTCTTTTCAAGGAAAGACCATTCCACACGGTCAGCTTTACTCATATCCAATTTCAAAGAACACCAACCTTTTTTACCACTTCTTTTATTATAGAGGAAATGAGCAACTTCATAGGCAAGCAAAGAATTATCAGAAATGATTCTACCATGAACAAAAGCACTTTGGTGTTTGGAGATTGGGTTGGGAAGGATAGCTTTAAGCCGATTTGCTAAAACTTTAGCAATGATTTTATAAATGACGTTGTAAAGACTTATTGGCCTAAAATGCGAAAGGTGTTTCGAGTTCTTAATTTTGGAATAAGAACTATATAAGTGGAATTAACAGGAGAAAGATCAGTAGAGCCATTAAGATAAGAGAGAACAAAATTAGAAACAGATTGACCCACAGTATTCCAATAAGTTTGAAAGAAAAGAGGAGGCATACCATCAAATCGTGGATGTGATGGTGTGACTAATGATGGTAATTCTTTTATTTAGTAAGTAGATTATTGTTTAAATTTAGTAAGTAGATTTATGGATGTGGTGTTTCGTTAATCGTTACTAGTTAGTCTTAGTCTACTGAATGAAAGAAAAATTTATTACTCATAAATTTGTTCATGTAAAATATGATTATGTCCTCTTAGCACATGAAATGTGTGTGGGCATGAGTAATGACACGAGATTCCATTAACATTTATAGTAGAATCCCAAGCTATGATAACTTGTTTTTTCTTGTCTTATCATATCACATGAAAGCAAGGATCAAAATTTTGGGTTGAATTTCGATTTCGGGCATGACCGAAATCCAAAATTTTGAACCCCATGCAAAGTGGATCGAAATTTTGGATTTCGGTTTCGTTTCGGCTATGCTCGAAACCAAAGCATTTCGGCCAATAATCATTTTTTTAATGAAAGTCCTACTTGTCTTGTTCTACCCGAATCAATGACACATAAAGAGTACATTGAAAATGACATGGGTATATAAGCATAAATAATCATTTTTTAATGAATACATATGTAATCATGTTAAATATAAAAATTTGAAGCTTGCAAGACTATTATGATTCACACTAATACTTAAGCATGACATATTTGTTGGTATGCGAGTTTCGAGGACCCTCTCGGATTTGGAAAAATGCTCCAAGTTAGTCACTTAGGACTTGATTAATTTGTAAGAGATGAACTAGCAACGAATAGACTTGCTAGTTTAAAAGTCAGGCAACAAATAGACTGCCAAACCGATCTCTAATAACACATGATCTTATTAGCAATAATAAAAGGGGTAATGCAATACACAAACCTGCAAAACTGATTATTAGTGACAAATAGACTCACTAATAATTTAAGAATATTAAGCAGCAAACAGACCTGCATAACAGTGTGTTAGTGACTAACAAACTCACTAACAAATAGATTATCCTGAAGAAAAAAAAAGAGTGTTAGTAGCAAGCAGGCCTACTAACAAATATATAATTAATGTGATCGCCACCTACGAATGTTTATTAACTCCGTAGAACGCCAATGATCGTGAGGTTTAGGTGGGAGATTGTGAATTGGACTCTCATAAACATCGGTCTGCCGATTTTAGCAGCTAGGGTTGCCTAATTTTATCTAATTCAGAAATCTAACCTAGATGATCTAAACTTAAATGGATGTGTTGGCCCATTGTGCGCGGGAGGATCGAACTCTTTCCCGAGTATCCTCTGTTGGCTCCCTTGGGCAAATCTATTTAAAGACTATGATCGTTTGAAATATGCAAGAGTGGTGTGAACCTATTTGGATCTAGGATTATGAATTTAGAAAAGGTATCCTACTAGAAAGGTTCTTGAAATTTTGGAATAATTAAAGATCTAACAATTTATACAGAATATAAATAATTTAAAAAATCTAATCACATCCACACAAATAACACAAGAGATTTTTTACGTGGAAAACCCTATCACAGGTAAAAATCACGGGATCTATCTCAGATCCAAACTAAATAATCCACAAAGAACAAAATAAACCTTATAGTGCTTTCGAATGATATGCTCTATCACTTGCCTCACAAGCTATGATCGCATCTCACGGCCATCCGTTCCATAGTGAACTTCTTTTGCTCCAAATCTCGTATCACATGAGTCAACTATCTAAACCTTTAGATCTCAATGATGAAGGAGCAATTCTTTGAGAGATAAGTTCAATTTGAATGGTGTAAATGTATCTCAAAGACAAAAGGAAATCCAGTCTCAATTTTTTGGAATAGAGAAAATTTTCACGGAAGAGATAACAACCCGAACTGAATTTCCACTTAAATACTGTCGGGGGCACGGACATTCGTGATTCACTCATGGTCGTCCGTGACCACGGATGTTTGTGGGGTCAGCCATATACGTCCGTACAACGGATCGTGAGAACAACATTTTCACAACTTTTTACTTGACAAAAAATACTTTAGAGTCATATTAGGTTACATCATGATTTTGACAAAATACCTTACAATCTCCCCCTTTGTCACAATCATGACAAAACCTAATTTACAAGATGGACTCAAAAAAAAACAGTACATCATATTTGCTCTCATCTAAGTCCTATACAAAGATCTAACACGTAATGTAAAAAAAATTACAACATTATTTACTCCCCCTAAACTATTTGCCAAGTAAACTAATTAATGTCTTCACCTATTACCTGGAATAATAAAACATTAAGATCAAGTGTAACCGGTATGAGGCAGCTTAGAATCTAGCACACATACCCACACTATATGCTATGTCTGGTCTACTTGTTGTTAAATATAGAAGACTACTGATCATACTCCTATAAAGAGGTTCACCAACAGATTTATCAGACACATCTTTTGATAATTTTACTGAAGTGCTTATTGATGTGCGAGCAGGTTTATTGGATTCCAAACCAAACTTTTTAATCAATTCTCTGACATATTTAGATTGAGTAATGAAAATACCAGTGGAACATTATTTTATTTGAAAACCCAAAAAATAAATCAATTCACCAATCAAGCTCATTTCAAATTCATTACTCATCAAATTTTCAAATTTATGTGCAAACTGATCAAGTGTAGAACCAAAGATAATATCGTTTATATATATTTGAGCAACAATTAAATGAGATAATTCTTCTTTTAAAAATAAGGTTTTATCAACACTCCCACGTTTGAAAGTTTTATTAGTTAAATATTTTGTCAACCTTTCATACCAGACACGTGGTGCCTGCTTCAACCCATACGAGGCCTTTTTTAGCCTAAACACATCAAGAGGTTGATGTGGATCCTCAAACCTTATAGGTTATTCCACATATACCTTTTCAAAAAGAAAACCATTTAAAAAGGCACTTTTGACATCTATTTGATATAATTTAAACTTCAAATGACAAGTCATAGCCAAAATGATGCGTATTGACTCAAGTCTAGCCATAGGTGCAAATGTTTCATGAAAATCAATGCCTTCAACCTGTGTATAGCCTTGGGCAACTAATTGTGCCTTGTTTCTCATAATTTTTCCTTCTTCATTAGTTTTATTTTTAAAAATTTATTTTATTCCAATTATTCTAATGTTAGAAGGACGAGAAACTAATTCGCATACCTCATTTCTTTTAAATTGAGTGAGTTCTTCTTGCATAGCCATAACCAAGTGTTTATCAAAAAGAGCCTCTTTTATATTTTTAGGTTCAATAAAAGAGGTATAACACATATGACATAAGAGATTCGTAAGATTTTTAAATGTATGTCTAGTCATCATTTTAGTAGTGGCATCACCAATGATGGCACTCAAAGGGTGACTTTTCATATCACGGGCATAAGTAGGTCTATTTGTAGACCTAGATTTAGAAATATTCTGATCAGTTTCCTCTTCACTTAACTCTTCAGTGGTACAAGGAAGTATAGAAGAGTCATAGACAGTTTTAGTAGGAGTGACATTGTTTCCATTATGATGTTTTTCACGAGTAATAGGAACCAATGGAGTTTCATCATCTCTATCTAGAGAAAGAGTAGGTATAGAGTTGATATCTTCTATAACTACATTAATTGATTCTATGACAGTTAGGATCCTTAGATTAAAAACCCTATAGGCTCGACTATTTAAAGAATAACCAATAAAAATAGCTTTGTCAGTTTTTAATTCAAGTTTTCTAAGGGATTCTCGATCCCTTAAGATATGACACACACTCCCAAAAACACGGAAGTAACTAACTTGAGGCCTTTTTCCATTCCATATTTCATATGGAGTTTTAGTTGTGATAGGTCTAAGGTATACACGATTTGATATATAACAAGCAGTACTTATAGCCTCAGCCCATAAATTTTTAGCCACATTATTGGCATTTATCATTACACGAGCCATTTATTAAAGAACGCGATTCATTCTCTCTACCACACCATTTTGCTGAGGTGTGTGTGGAGCAGAGAACTCATGTTTGATTCCACTAGAAGAATAAAACTAAGTAAATGATGCATTATCAAACTCTCTTCCATGATCACTACGGATTCTAACGATAGAGAGATCTTTTTCGGCCTGAGTTCTCTTGGCAATGATAAACTCATCAAAAGCCTGAGATTTTTCTCTTAGAAAAGCAACCCAAGTATATATAGAGAAATCATCAACTAAAACAAGAACATATTTCTTACCCCCTAAACTTCTAGTTCGCATAGGACCAACAAGATCAAAATGTAACAGTTCGAGGATTCTAGAAGAGGTAGAAATATTTACTTTCTTATGATGAGCACGAGTTTGTTTACCCATCTTACAAGCACCACAAATAGATCCGTCAGGTTTGTTTAGTTTAGGCAAACCTCTGACAAGTTGATTAGAGGCTAATTTATATAGTCATTTTTATTCATATGTCTTAGCCTCCGATGCCAAACATCAAGTTCATTTATACTTGTTGCAAGACAAGTGGTCTTAAAGGAATAATTGAATATATAACAATTATCAAAAGATTTAGTCCCTTCAAGAAACACATTTCTACTAGAATCAATAACAATACACAAATTTTTAGAAAAATTAATTTCATTCCATCATCACACAAGTGACTAATACTTATTAGATTAGCCTTAAATCCTTTAACATAAAGAACTTCATTTAACTTAGGACAACCAGGAGCTTCAACTGTTCCTTTTCCAATAATTTTACATGAGCTCCCATTTTCAAACGTGGCATTTCCTTCAGTGCAAGGATTTAGATAAGAAAAGAATGATTTCTCAGCAGTCGCATGCCTAGAGCAACTACTATCAAGGAACCACCTTGAAGATTCACTTGCTTTGAGAGAAATATGAGCAACCTGGGCAAACATATCAGATTTTCTTATCCAAACACATTTATATTTAAGATTTGGTGTTTTTTGAATTAATTGTTTTCTAACAGTGTTAGGTTGAACTGTAGGAATGAATTGAGTTTTATGTTGAAAACTTTTATGATTCTTCCATTGACTAAAATTTGAATTAGGATAAGAAAAGTTTTTAAAATTAAATCGACAATACACAAAAGTGTGTCCTTTCCAACCACAAGTATAGCAAATTGGAATTCTTCTTCCAGATGTTATGAGGCCTGTTGATTTACTATTTGATTTTGGAATAGTTTGAATTGAATGTGTTTCCTTAACAAATTTTGGTGCATAACTGTTTCCAGGTTTAGACTTTTGATTTGATACATAAGTGTATCCAATACCTGACTTAGTAGTTCTTTGACCAGCCTTTAAAATTCTCTCAAGTTTCTCGTTAGCATTACTAAACTTGGAATACTTGTCATTAATGGAACTAAGTTCATTTTTTAGATTTTTATTGATTAAAGTTAGTGAATTAATTTTATTTTCTTGTTCCTCAAATTTAGAGTTTAAAATTTTTACTTTATTCTCAAAAGATTTAGAAGAATTTTCAAAAGAGACTTTGTCTTGAATGTGAGTTTCAATTTGCTGGTTAAGATTAATTATTGTATTTTTCAACTCACAATTTTCTTTGATTAATTTTGATTTTTCTTTAGTGAGTTCTAAGGATTCCTTATACAATTCACTGTAGGCAGTATTTATGTCAAGAATATCACTATCATTTCAGAAATAATAGATGAAGAGCTAACCGACTCAGTTTCATTGATCAAAGTACTTTTGAATTTTAGAGTATCCGACTCAACAATTGAAGCCATAAAGGCTTTAAAACAATCTGAAGCTTGAACATAATCATCATAAGATGATTCATAATGTGTTTCAGACTCATTTGTGGCAGTCAATGCTTTTGACTTACCTGTTTTAGTTTTTTGATTTGGACATTCAACAGCAAAGTGTCCATATCCACGACATTTATAGCATTGTATTTCAAAGGAATCTTTTTTAGGTTTCTTCTCAAAAGATTTAAATGGAAATTTCCTTGATTTTTCAGTTATTTGAAAAGGTTGTTTCTTATTTTTATAAAACTTTTTAAATTTTTCAACAAAAAGTGACAGTTCTTCTAATTGATCAGAATCATTGCTAGATTCAGAATCATTTTTAGATGATTTAAAAGCAACACTTTTACTACCATGAGTATCTTATATTTCGTACTCATAGGTTTGTAAAGAACCAACTAGTTCATCCAAATTTAAGTTATCAATATCTTTGGATTCTATAATTGCATTGACCTTAGATCTGAATCATTTAAGTAAAGATCTTAAGATTTTTCTAACAATTTTTGCATTAGAGATTGGTTCACCAAGATTAAAAGAACAGTTAACAATATCATTTAGACGAATATAAAAATCAGGAAATTTTTCATCCTCTTTCATGTGAAAATTTGTAAATTAGGAAGTAAGCATCTGAAGCTTAGAAATATTCACTTGGGGGGTCCCTTCATATGTGGTTTCAAGGATTTTCTATGCATCCTTAGCAATAGTGCAAGTACTGATCCGACGAAATTCGAAAGTAGTCACTGCTCCAAATAAGGCCTCAAGAGCCTTAGAATTATAACCAAGATTATCATACACTTGATTAGTCCACAATGATCTAGGTTTAACTGTGGTATTAGGTATGTTATTGATTACAGAAGTCGTGATAGGCGGTGACCATCCATCCTCAATAGCATACCATATGTGCGGATTCATAGAACTTAAAAAGGCTCTCATCCTTGCCTTCCAGTAAGAATAATTAGAGTCATCGAATAAAGGTGGTTTAGCAGTAGACGCACCTTCTCTTGGAAGATCAAGATATCCCGAATTAGTCATTATACTAAATTCGTAAGAATTAATTAAGTGTCCTAGCTCTGATACCAATTGAAATTTCAGAATAATTAAAAATCTAACAATTTATACAGAATATAAATAATTTAAAAAATATAATCACATCCACACAAATAACACGATATTTTTTACGTGGAAAACCCTATCACAGGTAAAAATCACAGGATCTATCTCATATCCAAACTAAATAATCCACTATAAACAAAATAAACCTTACAGTGCTTTTGAATGATATGTTCTATCACTCGCCTCAAAAGCTATAACCGCGTCTCACGACCATTCGTTCCATAGTGAACTTCTTTTGCTCCAAATCTCGTATCACACGAATCAACTATCTAAACCTTTAGATCTCAATAATGAAGGAGTAATTCTTTGAGAGATAAGTCCAATTTGAATGGTGTAAATGTATCTAAAAAACAAAAGGAAATCCAGTCTCAATTTTTCGGAATAGAGAAAATTTTCACAACTTTTTACTTGACAAAAAATACTTTGGGAGTCATATTAGGTTACATCATGATTTTGACAAAATACCTTAGAGTTCTAGGATTAGCCTTATTTCTCCTTGGATGATGTGAGAAGCGAAGTAGATGGGTCATCCCCAACTAGATCTCTTAGTTAGCAAAATTTCTAGAAGAAGTTGAAATTCTGAACCCGAACGTTTAGAATTTAACTTTTTCCAATTCGAAATTTCAGATCCAACCTCGAAATGCCAAAGAGAATAAGTGAATGAGTCTTTAGTTCAAAACAAAAATCGAAGGAGGCTATATTTAGGATATAGGCTCAATTATATGCTAGAAAACTAGCATACAATTTGAATTATACACCTGAAATTGTGCTTATAATTCCAATTATACACTGGAATTCTAGCGTATAATTGGAAGGTTGGCTAGGAATGCAGCTCTGCGAGTTAATCCTAGTACGACTCTAAGCCGGCTTCCCGAGGGATTCGGGGGAATTATATGTATGAAACTAAGTGTATAATTTAATTATATGCATGGAAACATGTGTATAATTGTTGGTTCAACCGAGTTTGGGCATTGGGTCGATGTGAATTATACGTATGAAGTTATGCGTATATTTTTGAATTATGCACACACATTTATGCGTATAGTTCAATTATACGCATACCAATATGCGTATAATTGGTAGAGTCAGACATGTTATAGATAGAGATAAACAAACACAGATAAGGATAGACATGCATGCATATATATTTACATGTAATTTCATTTAAATAAATGTCATTACTCTTAAGATATTATATGTAAATAACGAAATACCCCCCATTTGAATCCAATACAAATAGTCTCGAATCAAAATTCTCAAAGAATAAAAAATCGACTTTCCAGTGTAAGAAGAAAATTTGATTTTTTTTAATTTGGTCAAATTTCTAATTTTCAAATGACAAGCCTTTTTGCGAAATTTTAAAGCCCATAAATTTTATTATATCAAAGCATTGTTAAAATACCAAATCTGATAAAAAAAATTCACATCTTGACTTTCATATGGGAAATATATTGCCACGATTCTGACTCAACTTTTGACTCTCAGTCAACAGGACTTGGGGCCTAAAATATAATACCTAGGACTCCACATATGATTTCGAAAGATAAGGTAATCATACATTCATAATCGAAGTAATACATATAATCGATGTATTTACATAAGTCATTGCATACACATATTAGAAGTCTTCAATCAACAGAATAGTTTGTTTTATAATAGTATATGTGAACCCTTCAGTGTATCATATGAGAGGGGAGGGTTATGTTACTAGCGTTATCAAAATGCATGTAAATATGCTATATATGCAATATATCAGTATATATAAGCTAAGGATCAATTCTACGCAAGTATCAAATCTAATACGGAATTTATAAAGTTCAAAATCAAAATTTATGATATTTTTACATTCTAATACTAAATCTATACAGTTAAATAAATTTCATTGCAACCTAAGACTCACTATAATTGATTACATTCACGTGGTATTTACATCATGATACCTTCGAATAAAAAAACTATAAAAAGGTATATCCCTATGTGATCTTGAAATCGAAGAGTTGTTTGATACACATGAAGAACTCCATCAATTGATTCCTTTATTGTAAATAAGGTTGGCTTTAGTGATTTCTATGCGGATGATAGGTCCCAAGCACGACAAACACAAAGAACGTATTCTCTTATGGTGAGAATGAACCGCAAATATAATAACTTCCCTCCCCTTTCTCATTCCTTCCCTCTTAGTTTATACAACGAAGGAAATAACTAAAATTAAACTAATGGCATCCGAGTCTTTAGGAGACCCAATCGCCCAATACACCTGAATTGCAAACGTGTAATGAACTGCAATGAAACTGAAATAAGCCAACAAATACATTGAAAGAAAATAAAGAAAAAGGCTAGCAATCGGGCTTTGGAGCATCAGCCCACATAACGTGAGTTGGGTCTGGGGACCCGAGGAGATCGCTGGGGCTTATCAATGCCCACCCCAACAAGAGGATGCTTGTCCTCAAGCATCAGATTAGGAAACTGATTGCAAAGTGTATCTGAGGGCTCCCAGGTGGCTTCTTCGTGGGGTAGATTCTTTCAGTGCACTGAGCTTTTTTAAATGAAGGTATCTCCACGCTTAACCCATCGTGCATCAAGTATTTGGTGAGGTTCGAGGGCTAGTACTCCATCATCCGTAAGTGGAGGTAAGTCAAGTGGTGGGTCCGCGTGAGTGCTATTGTATGGTTTGAGCAAAGAGGCATGGAACACGGGGTGAATTCGAGTTGTGGGTGGCAGTTGCAATCTATATGCTACAGTTTCAATTTTCTCCAAAATAGGATATGGTCCATAATAACGGCTGGAAAATTTTTGACGAGCCCGTTTGAAGACCGTTTGTTGGCGATATGGATGGAGCTTTAGTAGGACTTGATCACCAACTTCGAACTAGATATCTCTACGCTTGGAGTCGGCCTGTTGCTTCATTCAGTTCATGGAGATCTTTAAATTGAACTTGAGTTGTTGGGGCAGCTCGTCACGGTGCAGGAGGGTTTGATCAACTTCATGGACTGGTGAAAGACCCGCCGGATAGGCCGGAATTAGTGGTGGGAGACGGCCATAAAGAGCTTGGTAAGGTGTCATTTGTGTTGAGGCATGGTAGGTGGTATTGTACCAATACTTTGCCCAAGCGAAATAAGTACTCCTTTTGCGCGGCCATTGGTGAACAAAGCAGTGCAAGTATTGCTCAATGCAGCGGTTAACGACTTCAGTTTGGCCATCCGTTTGGGGATGGTAAGCCGAACTGTCGCGATCACTGATGATGGATCGTGGCATTCCGTGGAGTTTGACAACGCCCTCAACAAACTTTTCTGCAACAACTTTGGCCGGAAATGGGTGAGTTAAGGAAATAAAGTGAGCAAACTTAGTTAACCGATCGACAACCACCAAAACTGTGTCTTTGTGGTGGGAAGCTGGTAGCCCCTCAATGAAATCTAGAGTGATGTCATACCACACCTATGTTGGAATTGGTAGGGGCTGTAATAAACCTGCTAGTGCCATGGTTTCCGGTTTAATGCGTTGACATATCTCACATTTCTGGACATACTCATGAACAACTTATGCATCTTCAGCCAATAGAAATGTTGCTGAAATCTTTTGTAAGTTCGAAGAATGCCCGAGCACCCTGCAACCTTAGAATCATGAACTTCATATAGCAACTTGGCCCTTAAAGAGGGATCAGTAGGCACCACGATTTTTCCTTTGTAAAGCAACAAACCATTGCGCCAAGTCAAAGGGCCATGTGGATTAGCATCAGCCTTGTGTCCCATAAGCTGTATGTAGGAATCCGACTTAGAATCTTCTTTGATCTGCTCTCAAATATCTACTTTGGAGAAGTGAAGAGCAGCCAACAATGGACTCTCTTGTCGCCTAGATAAAGCATCCGCCGCAGAGTTGTTGCGGCCAGGTCGAAAGATGATTTCATAATCATACCCCAATAAATTGTCCACCCATTTTTGTTGCTCTGGAGTTGCAACAGACTGATCTAAAAAGAATTTGAGGCTTTGTTGATCAGTTTTGACATAAAATTTGCGGTCAAGTAAATATGGTCTCCACAATCGTATTGCTTCCACAATAGCTAGCATTTCCTTTGAATAAATTGACCAAGCTTGCTTAGTAATTCCCAAGGCTCGACTCATGTATGCAATCGATCTATGTTGTTGAGTTAGAACCACTCCAATCCCTTCTCCTGACGCATCTGTTTCGATGATGACAGGTTCGACAAAGTTTGGCATGGCTAGTGTGGGGGTTGATGTCATGGCTTGTTTCAATTCTAAGAAAGCCGCTTCCGCTTCTTCATTCCATTCAAACTTCCCTTTCTTAAAGAGGTTAGTCAATGGTCGAGTTGTTAACCCATAACCTTGAACAAATTTGCAGTAGTAGCTAGTTAAGCCTAAGAAACCACAGAGCTCAGTGATGTTGAAGGGTCTTGGCCAAGCAACCATTGCTTCAATTTTCTTTTCATCAACTTTGACTCCTCGATGTGTGATTATGTGGCCCAAAAACTCTAACTCTTGCTTGTCGAATGCACATTTGCTCATCTTAATATAGAATTGGTGTTTCCGGAGGATGTTTAATGTAAGCTGGACATGTTCCAAGTGTTGCTCCCATGTAGGACTGTAAATTAAAATATCATCAAAAAACACCAAGATGAACTTCCGTAGATAAGGACAAAAGATCAAATTCATTACTGCTTGAAAGGTAGATGGCACATTGCATAGCTCAAATGGCATAACCAAGTACTCATAGTGGCCATTGTGAGTGTGGAAGGCTATTTTAGGGATATCGGGGGTGCTGACCCTTATTTGGTGGTATCCTGCCCTGACGTCCAGCTTAGTAAAAACTGAAGCGCCATATAACTCATCGACCATATCATCTACTGTCGGAATTAAGAAACGGTCCTTTACGGTGGCAGTGTTTAATGCTCAATAGTCTGTGCAAAATTGCCATGTGCCATATTTCTTCTTCACTAACAATACCGGAGAAGAAAAGGGGATGGTGCTTGGACGAATCAATCCTGCATTAAGCATGTTTTGAACCTGATTTTTAATCTCGATTTTTTGGAAATATGCATATCTATATGGCCTCACATTAATAGCTTCGGTTCCGTCTTTGAGTGGTATTGTGTGATCAATTTCACGGGCCGGTGGTAATCTGGTGAGCTTGGCAAAGACATCCGAATATCCCTTCAGCAATGCCTGCATATCCAATGAGATTTCCTCATGGTTTTGCTACCCTTCGAGCTGAAAATATAAAGCAAACATGGCTTGTCTTTGTCGAAATTCCTTAGTGAAGCCCTGAAATGTAGTGTCTTGTATCAGTGGAACTTCAATTCCCTAAAGTTTCTTAGGTTGTTGCTCCAAGTGAAGTCCATGGTTAGCTTCTTCCAATCACAAACTACTGAACCCAATGTTTCTAACCACTAAATTCCTAGCACCATATCCAAACCATTCAAGGGCAATGAAAAGAAATCGAGTTGGAACTCATTGCCTTGTAAATCAACTGGAAGCTTTTCATATTTCCCTTTACATGATAATCTTTCTCCATTGGCAATTCTGATAGTAAACGGTTCCGTGGGCTTCACGGGCAATTAAAGCATTTCGGCTACTCGATCACTGATGAAGTTATTAGTGGATCCACTATCGATTAAGGCGACCACCTCATGAGTTCCAATAATTGCCTTAATTCGCTTTGTTCTTGGTGTGGTCCATCCAGTTAGAGCATGTAGAGTGATCTCAGGCTCCTTTATGTTGACATTTTCCTCAATCTTGGGTGTTTCCCTTGCCATGTTCATCCCTCCAAATTTCCTTTGGTGCTTCATTTTCCTATATACAATCCTCTAGGATCATCAATTGTGGTGCTTGACACTTATGTCCAGGGGTAAACTTTTCATTGCAATTGAAACACAACCCTTGAGCCCTTCGTTTATGCATTTCATCCTAAGATAGTCTTCTGATTGTTGCTTGTGCGGAGCTTGTGGGAGGATTGGGATTAATTACATTGGTGGAAGCTCGTAAGGCATTTGGCCGTGCGAATCGCCTCTGTCTCGAAAGCTGATCGTCTCTCATTTTTGCCAAACTAATTGCCTCTTTTACAGATTGAGGCTTGAACATCTTTATTCTGTTGGCTATCTATGGGTTCAAGCCTCCCATGAATGTACCCACAAGAGCCTTTTGGGTCCATCAGCGAACCCTATTCCCAAGCCGTTCAAATTCTCATTAATAGCCTCGCAATGTTCTCGTATGTTTAAGTCGGGATAGAGCTTCGTCGAAGTCTTCAGAGTCAGGTGGTCCAAACCGAACTCTGACTTCATCTTCAAAGTCTTCCCACGAAATACTCCTCTGTTCTTCATCAAGTGATTTCCGGAACCACTGCCACCATTGATTCGCTTCGCCTTCGAGATGAAACGAAGCTAGACGAACCTTTCAATCGTCGTTGACCTCTTGAAACTAGAAGAACTGGTCCATGCAATTGAGTCATTCCGTCGAATCATCTCCAGAAAATTTCGGGAATTCTAGCTTTAATTGCCATCTTGGAAGAAAATGGCCGAGTGTTATCGTTTGTATCTCGGTTGGGTCCTCCACGCTGATAGTTATTGTGGCTAGGTGAATCCTCTGCTTGAAAGAAATGCTTCAGATAGTCTTGCAATGGTATCCTCCAGTCGTTGGATGTTGTCTGTGATTCCCACCTCCATCCGATGCATCCCATCTTGAACTCCTCCAAGCCCCTCCTCTAGAAGCTCGATTCGTTCCTTGTTTGTCGTCATAACCTGTCTCTGATACCAATGATAGGTCCCAATTAGTACAAGCACGACAAACACATAGAATGTATTCTCTTTGGGTGAGAATGAACGACAAATGTAATAACTTCTCTCCCCTTTCTCATTCCTTCGCTCTTAGTTTATACAACCAAGGAAATAACTGAAATTAAACTAATGGCATCCGAGTCTTTAGGAGACTCAGTCCCCCACTACACCTGAATTGCAAACGTGCAATGAACTGCAATGAAACTGAAATAAGCCAACGACTACATTGAAAGGAAATAAAGATAAAAGCTAGCAATTGGGCTTTGGGGCATCACCCTAGATAGTGAGTTGGGTCTTGGGACCTGAGGAGATCTCCGGGGCTTATCAGCAGAGGAGTCAAAATTCTAAAGAAAGAGTGAGGTGTAGCGAAAGTCTTAGTAGAAATCAATGAAAAAAAATATGCTAGAGAGTGACAATTTTGTAGTACTTGAATTATGGAAACTCCATAGAATGGAAAATAACAATGAAGGAGGAAATTGAATATATCCTCGGGTTATAAGGGAATGAAAACTTCAGAGTTCAGAGTATTTATTTCTTTAATAAAAAGACTATTTTTTTGTAAACATAAAATTTCATTATCTAATTGATGCAAAAGATTTTTATATCCGTAAGGCATTTAAATATAAATTATTGGGTGCAAAATTTTTATATAGAGCATTTAAAATATAAGCAGTAGCATAAATGATAAAATAACGTACATTTAAACTTTTCCATGTATGATCGAATAGGGCTTTTAAAATATAAAGAAAAGAGCATATATGTTCGAATAGGGCATGTAGATGATAAAAAAAAACGTACATGGAAACCCCTTTTATATTTTCTACTAACTTAGGCTGCGTGTGAGAACGTGGATTTAGATTTGGACCTCTTAAATCTAAATCCACCGTTTGGCTCCAGCATTTTGTGTTTAGATTTAGATAGTTGGCTCCAACTTTTTGTGTTTGGATTTAGATTTGATAAATTCACCGGAATTTAGAAATCTATGTTTGTATTGTAAAAAAGTGGATTTATAAATAACACCTTCTAGGCGTTATTTGAAAATCCAATCTTACACCATCATATAATTAACTATGTTTAGTGAATAAAAAGTTATTACTCAGTACTATTATAGGTACGGTTCGACTTAATACTCGACATGCCTGAGTCGAGTATTTTTAAGCTTAATCGATCTGGTTGGGTTGGACATGAGGCAACGTGAATTAAACCAAAATCGAATCGGTGGTAAATGGACCGGATTGAACCAGTACCAAACCGGACCAGACCTGAACTGACCCAACCCAAGCTTAAGTAGTTACTGCAATGGCTAGAAAGTAGTCATTGCAGTCGTCGTTGGGCTACAACGGCTACTTTTCGGCCGTTGCAGCCGACCTTTATATAGTGCACCCATTCAGTATTTTTTTCTTGAACCCAAACCGAACACTGAAAATTTTGATTTCAGTTTGGGAATGGTTTCTACGTTGGAGGAATTCGGCGTATTGAAACCAAATTTTTCGGTGTTCGGTTCGGTTTGGGTTCAGAAAAAAAAATATTGGTTGCACCCATTTTCGATTTTTTTTCCTCTGAACCTAAACTAAAGCAAACCGAACCGAATCGAACACCGAAAAATTCGGTTTCAATTTGGGAACGGTTTATTTGTTGGAGGAATTCGGTGTACCGAAAGTAATATATTTTGTTTCGGTTTCAATTTATGGTCTACCGAACCGAAAACCGAAAAAATCGGATTCAGTTCGGTACACCAAACTTGCACCCCTACTTATATAGAATATATGAAAGAAACCAATGAAATATAAATTCTTTCTATAAAAAAAATGGCCAAATGAAGTATCTATAAGTCATTAGGCCAAATCTTAAGACAATGCTTAAACATCCACACGAGATTTGCAAATCCAAATATTTCAAATTCTAAATTTGAAATGCTTGAATTTGAAATCCCCAAATCCAAATCAACATTCTCAAATGCAGCCTAAATTTTTTTAAAATTTTCCTTAAGGTTGCGTTTGGGAACATGGATTTGGATCTCCTAAATCCAAATCCACAGTTTGGTTTCCCATTTTTGTGTTTGAATTTGGATTTGGTAAATCCACCGGAATTTAGAAATCTAATAACTATATTGTAAAAAAGTGGATTTGTAAATGACACCTCCTAGGCGTTATTTGAAGATCTAAATCTTACACCAACATATAATTGGCTATATTTAGTAAATAAAAAGATGTTATCTAATGTTATCATAGGTACGGTTCGACCTAATACCTAAACCGACCCCAACCAATGGTACCCAACTTGAATTAAATCGAACCGAATCGAGCTGAACCGATGGTAAATGGACCGGATTGAATAGGTATCAGACCAAACCAGACCCGAACTGACCCAACCCAAGCTTAATTAGTTACTGCAACGGCTAGAAAACTAGTCATTGGGCTACAACAGCTAATTTATGGATGTTGCAGCCCACCTTTGTACAGTGCACCTTCGATGCAACTAGAAAATTGCCCTAGTTGCACCCATTTAAATATTCTTTTTATTTTATTTTTTACTATTTTCTTTGCAACTCACCTTTGTACAATACACCTGGGTGCAATCAGGAAATTATTGGTTGCACCTTTTTGTTTTTATTTTTCATCCCGCCTTTGTACAATGCACCTTGGGTGCAATCAAGAAATTGCTAGTTGCACACTTTCACCCTCCCCCTCCCCCTCCATTCTTAATTTTTTGTCTTTATTTTTGCATCTCACCTTTATACATTGTACCTTGGGTGCAATCAGAAAATTATTAGTTGCACCCATTTAAAATTTCCCTTTTTTATTTTTGATTTTTTATTTTCGTTTTTTTTGTTTTTGTTTTTGCAGCCCACCTTTGTACAATGCACTTGAGTGCAATCACGAAATTATTGATTGCTCCCATTTGATTTTTTTTGCTTTTTTTTTTTTGTTTTTGTTTTTATAGCCCACCTTTATACATCGCATCTTGAGTGCAACCAAAAAATTACCGGCTGCACCCATTTAAAAAAATATATTTATTTTTTTATTTTTTGTTTCTGTTTTTGCAGCCCATCTTTGTACAGTGCACATTGGGTGCAATCAAAAAATTGTTGGTTGCACCCATTTCCAATTTTTTCCCTTGAACCCAAACCGAAGTAAACCGAACCGAACCGAATACCGAAAAATTTGGTTTCAGTTTGGGAACGGTTTATGCGTTGGAGGAATTTGGGGTATCGAATCCGATACTGATATATTTTAATTCGGTTTCGGTTTGTGGTGTACCGAACCGAAAACCGAAAAAATCGGATTCGGTTCGGTTCAGTATACCGAACTTGCAGTCTTACCTACATAGAATGAAGGAAACCAATGAAATATAAATTTTTTTTATAAAAAAAAAAAAATAGTCAAATGAAATATCTATAAATCCTTGGACCAAATCTTAAGGCAATGCTTAAACATCCAAACAACAGATTTGCAAATCCAAATATTTCAAATTCTGAATTTGAAATGCTTGAATTTGAATTACTTGACTTTGAAATCCCCAAATTCAAATCCATGTTTCCAAACGCAGCTAAAGGAAAAAAATTCAAACTATCAATTACATGAAAGCAATTGTTTATCAACTTGATAATATCGTTCCTAAGAATGCATAGGAAAAATGGTTCGAAAGTTGAAGTAGATGATTAAGAAACACAATATAGAAGAAAAAGGTAGATGACCATCCTCTAAACCTGTTGAAACCATGCTAGGATTTGGTTCGCTCGTTTAGCCTCTCAAGTAGGGTTTCAATATATATAAAAGAGAGTATTATAGATATATACAAAAGAAACCTAAGTTGGGGGTGATTAGTGTCCACTTCTAAGGTTTGAATAGAGCCCATTAAACGATTAGGTGGCATTATTTTGGTCCCCCCTATAACGGGACAGGAGTCAATGTGTGTATTATTTTCTTATTATTTGTGTGCTCCTTTGGGCGAAAGGAGATTGGCCCGCAGCGGCACTCTCGTCAAGTACCTTATAGCAGCTCTTCTTAATGATTAAATAGTAAGAAAATAGCCATGCAAATGTCTTTTTCAGGACAACCTAATTATGGGTGCGTCTAGTTTAGAAACTCATTCATTAGATGATACAGTATATGACATTTATGCTTGTATAAATGAAACAGAGGACTTGGGCTTGTAGCACAACCAACGGTTGACCATATAGAAATCTCAAGGTCACAAGTACAAGCCTAACTTACTTATAAAATGAAAAATATAAATATAACAAATATAAATTAAGCATTGGCATATAATACATGAGGTCATAAGTGTTAAAAGACAGAAAGTTTTTTCAAATGCACACTTGTAATGCTCCTAACCTAAGCACAACCCATAACCTAAAATTAGAAAGTCCAAGTGAACCATATCAAAGATACTGAATATAGTTAAGTGGGGTGAAATTGTCTCATAATTGAAGTTTAAAGTGTTGTTGCCGTATTGATTTGATGAACGTAAGCATTTTATGCATGTGCCAAGAGAAAAGCATGTGCGAATAAGAGTCACCATTTGTATATATTTATTTATTTATTTTTAAAGGAGTCACCATTTGTATTAGTAGTGAGAAATAGGGTTTTAAGAGCGATAATTTAGAAAAGTCGGAAATTATTTTGAAATTTTAGGAGAGATTTGTAAGGGATCAATAATCATGAGGATATTCAAATCACTTTATAAAAATTAATATTCTCATCATCTCACCTGACACAACTCGCCCTTCTAATATTATAACGGTAGTTGAGATATAATGAGAGAAGGTGTGTTCTCATAATTAATTGGTTCCATTTTTCTAATAATCAACACTATCAGCCGGCATGCATTGGTGATTCCATGTGGCATACATATGGGTTTTAATGAGACAGGCCGGGCTGGTCTAGGTTCAAGCCCTAAATGGACTGATTATAATTAGGCTTCTTGGAGCTAGCCCATTCTCAGCTTGATTACTAATTGGGCTGGCCAAATCACCCTAATTATAAATTAGTCCTACTTACCTTAGTCCATACCCGACTCATAGCGAGGAGGTGCTTAAACGTCTTTTGGAACTAGCACATAATCAGCCCAGCTCACTAATCAGGCTAGGCCTGGCCTACCCATTCATATATCAAACCTGCTTACTTTAGCCCATACCCTGTCTATTGCTGGCCTGGCCTGGCCTTGAGACTCCTAGATACACATCCCAAAAAGTGACCCAACTACCAATCACTAGGGCCTCCTATGAAATACTAATCGAATTCTTATCAAAAAAAAAATCGAATTCTTTTTTTCGTTATAACATAGGGTGTCCGAAGACCATTGCACGACCTTATCTACAACTGTAGTAGAATGGAGAAGTATGTCATCTCATTGGTTTGATGAGGCGCTGAATCAGTTTTCAATTTTTTTTTGGGAGTATCTGCGTCTTTAAATAATTGAGGAGACTACATCAATCAAAAAGAGGTTGGTGATCCAAATTTCAAACCTTTGAAAGTCTCTCTCTCTCTCTCTCGGATTAAGGGGTCTATGTTTTGAAATCCCCATCACTTAATCAACCGAAGCAAGCTCATCCAATGCACCCTTAGGCCTCGTTCAGGTGTTTTCTGATTTTTCTCAGAAAAGCTCAGAATCTTAGACACTCAAATTTTTGACAGATTCTTAGCAGACTCAAATTCCTGACTTTTCACATATGTGTTCTTAAGTTACTCAGATCGCTGACTTTTTTATAAAAGAAGAAAATTCTTTGTTTTTTAAAGTTCCTCCAAGGGCCTGTTTGAATAAAATCCCGGGAAACGTGGAAACGTAAAATAATATTCCTAAATTTTCCCATGAATACCTAAGTTGTAGGAAACCATGGGATTCCTTTGTTTCCCATTGTTTTCCGTTGTTTGGATAACCACATTACTAGTTGAGAAAACGGAGGATTAACCAAATCTTGTGATTGGATACATATACAGGAAATTATAGGAAAATAGCATATCCTAACAAAAAAATTAGCCATAATACCACAAAAGATCATCAAAATTAAAAAACAGTTGCAATATCATAAAAATAATTCACAAAAATGACCAAAAGATTATATATGTATTAAGTTTTTTTCTCCCTTTATGTAACTTAGTTAATTGCTCTAGTGGCTGACTCAGTGCTTTGTGAAGGTTAGATAAAATTGTGGGATTTAGTTAATAAAAAATTAAAGAAGAAATATTTGTTATGAAAAAAAAATATCATAAAAAAAAATTGTTTGAAGATTTTTGATAACTTTGAGTGGTCAAGATATTTTGGATGGATGAGAATCCATTAATATAAATAAGGACCCCTAAAGTTTAGTAACAAATTTTTAGAAAGTTTGGGTGGTGGCTCTGCCTCTGATTTTATGGGGATGTGTGCCATATAGAATCAACATCAGACCGTTTGATAGGGGCGTCATGATCTTAAGATCTATGAGGAAGATTGAAAAAAAAAAATCTCCATCGCCTGATTCAAATCAGTCAATGGTTTTCATCCGTGAAAAAATTGTGTCATATTACTAAACTGGTGAGAAGAGTTGTAGAGATGAGAAGTCCGAAGGATCGGAAGATAGAAAACCAAGGGACCCCCTCAGCATTTGTTCTCAGATTTTAAAGGAAAATGCGAAGATAATTTCTGACCCTTCGGATGTCATCCAACCAACGGGAATCTCGACAATTCATTTACCGCATATGAGTTTTCTCTTATTTTCCCTTGTTTCCCTTGAAACCAAACAGGCCCTAAGAAAATCCTCTTAATCGATTCGAACAATGGTTATGCTAAGACCGTAGATACATGATCTAATCATCGGTTTGTGTCGTACTTAGATTTTTCTCAAAATTTACGAGCAAACAATCGAGATGAGGTTGAACATATTTGACGGAGCAAACTTTGTAGGTATTATATAATTTTTATATAATTGGCGCCTACTAGCAAATTTGGTGTGCGGAGATGAAAGTAATGTGTGTAGTACTTCTTGTAGTAAAAAGATCAGAGAAAATGGCCTAACTCTCCTCATTTAAACCACCAAAATTGTGTTTAAATGATGTTATACGATTAATGGTTTAAGATGTGGGAGATTCTTTCCATCAAAGTAATAGATCATCCATTGAAGGGCAATGGGACCAAAAATCATGCATTTTAAAGATATTTGAACCGTTCGATGCTATTTAATAACAACAACCGTTGTTATAAATTGTTAATAGTCGATTTTAAAGTTCACCACTCGAATGGTTCAATCCACTTATAGGCATGGTTCTTTGACTCAGAGTATAATTCGACAATTTAGATTGATCATAAATGTGCACTATGTGGCATAATTGTAAATCATGTTTTAATGATATAGGATCAAAAGTCTAATTTAATGGCATAAGATTATTATTTTTTTAAAATTGTACTTAAATGAGAGTGAAGAGCCATTGTTCGGGAAAATAAAATATTCTTTCAAGAATTAAAAAGTTTATAATATATTAAACATCAAAACTCGTAGCCCGGCCCAAACACACCCGACTGCCTAAAGTTTTTTTGAGGTCAAGTTGAATCGGGCATGTACCTTGAATTTATGGGGCATTTAATATTTTGTTAAGACCGGACTTGACCTGATCTGACCCTTCGTAGTTGTAGATTTTCTCGAAAGAGAGGTGAATTTTATGGATCTCGAGGCATCATGAATCATCATGTAAAAAACAGCTTACTAGCCATTGAATCCATGAAAAATGACATACCCATGCTAAGGAGCCACCAAAATCAGTTAAAAGGGATACAAATTTAGTGGCTATAAAAAGGTCAGTGAGTCCAACTTTTATGAAATTTTGTGGCAAAGATTCGTATGGTTTGTATTTATAAAACTTGAGTACCTCAGTTGAGTTATTTCGGGACTTCATTCTGATCTCTCCTCTTTCTCTCTCTCTCCTCTGTATAAAGTCATTTCAGAAAAAGAAGAAGACCTCTTCTTCTCAAACATATTTCAAAAAGTCATTTCAACAAAACAAGCTCCTGTTGTTTTGGATCTCCATTTTGCTCTCTCTCTCTCTCTCTCTCTCTCTCTCTCTCTCTCTCTTGTGTGTGAACCCAATTTAGAAAAAGAAGAAGACCTCTTCTTCTCAAACAAATTTCAAAAACCCATTTCAACAAAACCTCCATTAAAGGGGCCTAAACCTCTATTATGACCAGCGACTGGGAGTTGGGATCTCATGTATAAACTTAAGTGAAGTATACACAACAACTCATAATTTGAGCTAATTCGAGCAATTTGCTCGGAGGTTCAAACCTCCTTTTGACTCGGAAATACCTCGGATTCTCAATTCGCAACTATAACTCTTGAACGCAAGAATGACTCAGTAATTCTCTCATTCTTGTTATTTTCTAAGTTAAAACTCAGCATCTGTGTTTTGAGCAACTCCCGAACGAGGCCTTAGTGAATAAAACCGTTACTTTTTTCAGTTCTTTTTTCTCTTATTTTTTGGATCGATAAGCAGGGTAACCATTACTTTTTTAGCAGTGCCAGCTATTCAAGTTCAAGTGGATAAGATCAGGTTGAAGGATAAGCTTAAAGAGTCGTTTTCACTTATTGATAGGTATTTAATAAGCTAATAAAAGATTAGGAGAGTCTATCTTTTGTCTTTCATCCACTGCCCAAAATGACTTGGAAGTTGAAACCGAATTTGGAATCAAGCACACACTTTTTCTGTTTTAGCAAATGAGATAACCTTGAACTCCTCATAATTATAATATACGGGCAGTAGATCTATAATAGTCTCCAACCTCGACAAATCCATGTGGAAATGGGTTTCTGCAATTATATGGGATATATAGGTGGAGCCCTTTGCCTCACGAATCTTATCTTAATTAGAAATTGGAGTAAGCCAATTTCACAATGAGGCATCTCTTGAGATGTGGACTTTATGGATCTCCGGACACGCTTAGATTTTAAAAAGATGGGAATTGCAGGATATATCTCTCTTAGGGCAATGTTCAGCTCCAATTGATTGAACCTGATTTCGTGTTAAATCAGATCTTCAACTATTAGATATGGGAAAATCTTGAATTTCATAATTTCTAATTTTATAGGATTATATGTAATCTAGAGTCTCTCATATCCAATGATTGCAAATCTGGTTGAACACGAAGCCAGGTTCAACCTAACCGAGATCTCTCTTATCAATATTAAATATTTTCTCGTAGTTTTATTATCCAAATAAATATGCAGTTGACAAAGACAGTTGGCCTTTGTCCAAGATGAGTTTAAAATGACATTGCTAACCCCAAAGTATTTTTAAGATGTATAACTAACCAAGTGGCTATTTATATTTATTTTATTCATCATCAGTTCAAGTTGATATTGTATAATTAATAAATGGGAGCCATTACTTGCACTCGCTTTTTAAATGATTACACTATAAAAAAAAAAGGCTATTAGTGGCAATTTTTTGAACAAAAAACTATTGCTATTAGTCCAGTTGCTACTAAAAGTTGTCGCTGTTAGTTCTGTCGCTATCAAAAAATGCCTTAATAGCAAGTGCTAATGAAACCCCTTATTTTTGTAGTGTTGCACTAAGGTTAAAGAAAGACTTTGTCTATTAGGGACATGTGACATGTGAAAACGCAATCTGGATTGTCTGATTTAAAGTTCATGATCTATAGGTTCTTAGTGGATAAAATTGGCATGAAATATAATCTTCATCATGTGATTAAATATAGTCAAAGGATATTATGTTATCAATGGTTGACAACAATAGGTCATATGATAAATATCGTGTTTTGCTCTAATCTTATCCACTAAGGATCTTATAGATCATGAACTTTAGCACTACAAATATAAAACTATGTGGCATCCAAAAATGCTACTATTAACAAAAAATTGCCGCTAATAGCCTTTAATAGTTTTTTTGTTAATAGCGACAGTTTTTTGGCTGCCAAAAATTGTCGCTAATAGTCTTATTTTTTGTAGTGTAAATCAGACGGTCCAAATTATATTTTCACACGTCATATGTCCTTATAATACAAAATCTTTCTTTAACCTCGGTGCAATAACTTAAAAGCCGTGTGCAAATAATGGCTCCCTTAATAAATATTTTTAAAACTCATTCCATCCCCTAGTGAATCAAGTTTGCTTGATAGTAAAAAATTAGTGAATTTCAAACCCGAATTCAAACCAAGTGAACCAACTTTGTTGTAGCCAAATTCTCTCTTGTGGATGACTATGAAATGATTTTTGGGTATGCATATTTTATGTTGAATGCCTACCATGATGTCCATGCCATAACACATCTAAGAGATTTTATCTTATGAACAAGTTCCTCTTAATTTTACACTCTAACCAAGTGAAGATATTTTAAACAGAGGATCTCATCAGCCACTTTACAACCCAATCTATTATTTACTAAGTTATTATAGGTTTAACCTCAACTGACTCGCTCGAGTGGAAACCAAATCCACTCGAGAGAGGTGAGCACCAATCTGGAGCAAATTTTCGAAGAAATGTCACTTGAGGGACTTTGGTTCTCGCTCTAGCGACCAGGGCACGGTTCAAAGGTAAAAGTTTTGGGTGTAAGTCTCTCGAATGATCCGCGACATCTAAGTTATGTGCAAATTTAATTTTTTAGGCAGTTTTTCTTAGGTTAAAAGTAGGACTCGAGACTTTTATATAAAAGAAAGCTCATAGGCTAATTAGAAGAGTTTTTTAGAGAGATTTTGAAAGAGTTTTTTAAGAGAGAAACTTGGGTGAATACTTTGGAAAGGCAAAGTATTGAAGAATTGCTTAGGGATTAAAGATCCAATTGAAGCCGTTCTAGTGTCGGAATCGTTGTTATATTTTGACAAATCTCGTCTCTATTCTTTGAGGACCGCGTCCTTGGTTTAACAACGGATTTGTTAGTGAAGATCGTGTTTGATTTTGTTTGAGAGTACACTAAAGAGAAAAGAGTGTGTGCGTTGTAAACATTCATAAATAGTTCATATACTCCCGTGGATATAGCTTTCGATTGGGTAAATCACGTAAATTTTTGTGTTGTGTGTGATTGTTCTCTTACATTTTCTTATTCTTTCACATTGATCGCGATCGAGAATTCGTTAGTGTAGATTGAATTCCTAACATACTATTCTTGCCAATTCAAGGAATCAAAAATTTTAATTAACTTAATAAGCAAAATGTCCATAGAAATTATAAAGGAATGACCACTTGCGTCGGAAAATTGTGCTTTGAAACCAATTTTCGGATTTAAAAGAAAGACTTGGTATATTGGGATCTATGCCACATGAAAACACCATTTAAACAATCTGATTTGAAGACCATGATGTAAAGATCTTTAAAGACAAAGATTAATACGAAACACGATCTCAATCATATGACTCAATACACTCAAAACTAATCATTTGATTCAATGGTTGATTGTGTTGAATCAGATGATGGAGATCGTATTTTGTGCCAATCTTTGTCATCAAAGATTTTTACAGCATGCCTACAAATCAGTTGGCTTAGATGATGTTTCTACAAGTCACAAAGTCCAAAAAATATAAAGGCTTTCTTTTAAATTAGGTACCACAACACAATTTTCTTATTTATCAAATTTTAACTATTAGATTGTTGCGCGGAAGCTTACAAACTAACTAATGATCTCACGATGAACAATCAAATAAGAACGCAAAATTAAAAAAAAAAATCAATCACAAACACACAAGAAATAATATTTACGTAATTCGACAATATGCCTACGTTCAGGAACAGAACCAGAAACTTTAATAGGAGGGGACTAAAGTATGAACAAGAAATGTATAATGTTATAAAAAATAATAATAACATTCATTAACAAAAATAAAAATAAAATTTTAAAGAAATCTTTTGTTTATATATATTTGTGCGCCTATCAGTAGGCATTAGGGTCAATCTGTCATAGCTGGGAGCCATATTAACTGGGCTAAGCCTCATTTTTAACTTTTAAGGTCTGTTTGGATAAAATACTAGAAAAATGGCGAATATGAATATAAATCTAATAAATTCACATGATTTTTGAGGTTGTAGGAATCCACATGATTCTTTTATTTTTTACGATTTCGATGGCCTAATCTTGTGTCAGAGAAAGAGAGAGGGAGAGATGTCTTAAAATATGATTTAAGAAAAGAAGTTTTTGGAGGGTGGTTGAACTATTGCTGCCAAAAAATAGGAGAGACTGAAGTAGGATATTTGGTTGAGACGCCTAAAAGATAGGAGAAAAAGAGAGAGAGCGAGAGAGAGAGAGAGAGCTAGTAGTGCATTTATTTAGACATGGAATCATTTTGGCGCCTAACAAATAGGTAAAATAAATTAAAGAGAAAGAGAAAAAACTAAAGTAGCAAGGGTGGCCGTGGCCCCTCTTCGCCTCCCCTTGGCTCCATCCCTGTCTATGTCCACGAGCAACAATAATCTATTATATTGATAATCACACAAGAATACAAGAACACTCAAGCCTCAGCAATTTCCTCCTCAAAAAAATATCCTATCTTTTAGGCGTCAACCTCCAAATTAGAGTCCAACTATAATTCTAACTCCAAGTTAGAGTCAACCATCATAGAGGAGACTGCCATGGTCATTCTATGTGTAATCTTAATTTGTGGGTATTTCAATATGTCATATGTGACCTGTTTGTTTTCAAAATAAGGGCATCTTAGATGAAATCATTGGTAAAATGATATATTATCTTAAAGGAAGAAAGGTTTTCAATATTGGTCATCCGCGACGACTTGGCGGCTACCTTGAAGGAGAGAAACTAGTTGCATGAGGTTAACTCTTTTTGTTACACTCCATTTTTAAAAAATATTTTTGGTTAACTCTATTTATGCCTATCAATTACTGAGGGTAGCTATTGCTGAAAATCCATTGACTTCATTTAATTAGATGAAATAGATCAGTTTTCATCCCAATTTTTGTCACGATTGATTTCAGATTATGGGTGTACCATCGAATAATCATTTTTTTTATTTTGTGTGGCATAGATTCCATAAAAGTGACTCAAAAATCATGTGACACATCACGCTCAAACATAATTTTAGAATCACTTTAAGGGCTTTGTAATACGTGAAATAAAAAATTGATTGTTTGATAGTAGTATGCCTATGTTCTCAAGATCAATCATGTAAAAGATTATGATGAAATTAATCTCCATCGTCCGATTCAAACCAGTCAGCAGGTTTTGATTGTAGTGTAATTAGGTAAGCCCAAATAGAGCTGCCCATATATTGTCACCCACGTAGTACTCCACCTTCGTTTTTTTCTTTGTACTTTTTAAGACTAAGATGCTCTGATTTAACTCTGACATGAAGAGTATGGTTATTTAATGTGGTTGAAAGAGCTCTGCTTTAGTTGCTTTTTTTTTTTTTTTTTTTTTTTTTTTTTTTTGAGGGGGCTCTTTTAGGTTTTCCATTAGTTACTACGCCTTTATGTAAACCATTATTGCCCCTACAGAGATGTAAAAGTAGATGATCGCATATAAAAGTTAAAGTCAAAAATTTTTTTGCATCCAAAGGTCTTAAAACTTTTTGAACCCAATTTAAAGGCCAACCAGTTGGACCTGTCCAAAGCCCACAAGAAAAAAGTGTAGTTACAAAGTATTATTAATTAATATGTCATCTTGTAAAGCGTGAATAAAGAGAAAGTCAAAAAAACGTGTATCATATTATGTACACTGTGGTCAAAAAGGGCAGCGGAAGAAAATAAGAGAGGTAAATAAGGTTCTCATAGGATATGGCTGGTCAGTCAGCCAGCCAGCTTAGCCCTACCCTAAAATATTAGATTTGGGGCAGAAAATAGGGTTAAGATAACTGGATTAGGACTTTGGCTCAAAATCAAAAGCGTTTTGTGCATTGAGCCGAATAAGACCTTAATAAGTTAAAGAACGTAAGTTTAACCTATCCATATAATTACATATAGAGTAACTCTATTAGCACCTAATCGAATTATTAAGGGTACCTACATTGAAAATCATTGATTGTATATCAGATGATAGAGATCATTTTTTCATTCCAATCTTCCACACGAGATTTTGAAACCATGGGCGTACTATCAAAAGGCCAATTATTGATTCCATATGGCAAACATCCCAAAAAGTGACATGAAGATCACATTTGAGCGTGTGTCATGTGATTTTCAGGACACTTTTTGAGATGTGTGCCATGTGCAATAAAAAATTGATTGTTTAATAGTATGCCCGTGGTCTCAAGGTCCATTATGTGAAAGATTTGGATGAATAAAGTTTATAATGTCTAATTCAAAATAATCAAATGGTTTTCAACATAAGTGCCCTCAATAATTTGATTGGTATTAATAGAGGTATACCCTTTATATATATATATATAGTCAAATTATCAAAATAATCTTCAATATTACCGTTAGATTAATCAAACAGATAGTTGTAAGAATATGTTAGTAATTTGAAAATCTATAAAAAAAATTTCTTAGGATTTTCTTTTCCCTCATTCGAAATATCTTTTTTTATTTTCAATGACATTCATTTTTACAAGAATTTTCAAAAAATGACAATAAACAACAAAGCTCTACCAGAGCCCCGCTACCACTCAACTAGGTTAGGATTAAGATTGGCCATATCAAAGCCTACTTAAGTAAGGTTAGGCTATGTTTCAGAGGGGCCCGACCAGGGGCAGAGCCACATAGTGGAATAGGGTGCCTGCCCCCTCCCCCTCCTATGTTTTACTATCA
Organism: Chloranthus sessilifolius; assembly: GCA_021018995.1. Classification (NCBI taxonomy): domain Eukaryota; kingdom Viridiplantae; phylum Streptophyta; class Magnoliopsida; order Chloranthales; family Chloranthaceae; genus Chloranthus; species Chloranthus sessilifolius. The sequence goes on from CM037587.1 coordinate 135,750,992, forward strand.
TTTTATTAGATTGTGTTCAGAAAATAAATTTTTTTCATTTTTATCATGTGTCGTTGATTTGTATCTTTCATCGTGCGCAAGTGATTTGATGAAATAATTCTAACCGTCTGATTGATAAAAAAATAGTATTGAATATGGATTGTTGGCCGAATTTGGTTTGATTTTTCTATCATTGATTATGACAGGTTCATGAAGCGTCTAACACATTGAGAAAGGAAAAGAAAAGGGTTACATATAAGCCAGAGGGGAAGTGTTGTATGGAGGACAAATTTTATGTAGGCAAAGTGCAGGCGGCTGATGTGGCGAGACGCAATTAGTTGCAAGTACGATAGGACTCAATTAATGCAGGCCGGTACAACCAGTCATGTCACACCACATAAGCCGGCAATACTTTTATCCTCAACAAATCCATCCTCTGTTTATAATTTTCCAAGCCAAAGAATTTACTTATAAAATACATTTAAGTGTATGAACCAAACAAAAGTGACCCGGGGACCTCTTCTAATGGTATGCTCGTGATCACGATTAATTTTGGGAATGTGCGGAATCAACATCTGGCTCAAGTGGGCCCATGATCTCAAGATCTCACGATCACCATTATTTGATTCAAGACAGTCAACGACTTTAAAGTCCAAAAATCTTAATTGTGGGTGCCAATAATTGGTTGCAAATATAGGTACCCTTTCTTTATTCTTATATAACATTCTGGAGCAACTAATTGCACAAGAGATTTGTGTCCTTGCACATGATTAAGAAGGCAAGACTTGGTATTTTTGGGACCAGTGCCATGTAGAACACCATCTAAGTTGTATGATTTAAAGGTCCTGGTGTAAAAATGTTTGATGTCAAAGATTGGTAGAAAATTAAACACGAAAGTCAAAGTCCATATACATTGAATCAAATGATAGAGATCATGTTCTGTGTCAATCTTTGGCACTAAAAATCTTTACATCATTACCATTAAATTAAAAGGCTTTTGGTGTTTCACATGGCACATGTCCTAAAATTACCAAGTTTTCTCTTTCAATCATGTGCAACGACACAAATCTTGTGCGCAAGTAGTCACTCCAACAATTGTTTCATAATCGTTACCTTTACCTCAAGATCATAGTAACCAAGTTTGGATTGGGAATCATTTAGTTGGGTGCTACTTCGGTTTAATTTAAATAAATTCTGGATATGTTAATAAGAAAATGTTAACCTATTTAAAGTAAACCAATATGCCTATATATAATATAATAAGAGTATTACATGGTTTGCATTATTGAGAATTTTTAATCATAACAAAATTAGGATAAAGCTAGCCTCGTACCAAGGACCAACTAACTTACCCGGTCCTATGTAAGTTTGATGCCATGTCACACCCAATCACATGATTGCGTGCCATAGTATGAAGTCATTTGATTATTACACTATATATATATATATATATATATATATATATATATATATATATATATATAAAATTAATTAATTGTATGATCAATATTGTTAATAATGTGAAAAATGTATGGTGAAATTCATAATCACAAAATCTCGGTAATAATTCGACAAAGATAAAATCCAACAAAGTTCAGGAAGTTCGAGAACAATTCGAGAAAAGAAAATATTATATATATATATATGAAATTTTATGATTTAGATATATATTTAAAAAAATTTAATATACTTTTTTGAGTAAAATAATAAATTACTAAATATTTGAATATGAATACAAGATTATTAATCAAACCACTTATAACAAATTAATTAACTTAACTTTACGATGAAACATTTGCATGACCTAACACATTGGGTGCTTGCTAATGAAACATCTACAGGACCTACCGACATTTACCGACACTTGAAATATGATATATGAAGTTCAACATATGCGAGTTTCACAACTGCTCTAGACTCTAAGAAGGGAGGGGCCAGGTTTAGTTGCTTTACTTAGTAGAATGAGTTGGAATAAAAGAAAAGTGAAACTGGTAGAAGAAGATAGTCCCACTTCGGCTGTTGAAGAAAGAGGGAGGAAGGTGAGTTGGTATAAAAGAAAAGTGATAATAGAGGTTTAATGTATTTACCTGGGCAGGGTCAATTGGCAAACTTTTCGATTTTGCTAAATTATTCGCGATCTTCTGTGATTTTCACGATTTTTTCAAAAAATCGCAAATAATTCTTGTTTTATTTATTTTTTATAAAAATTGTGAATTATTCAATAATTTTGCAATTTTTGTAACCTTAGTGAAATTTAATATAAATATAGTTGAATTAAAATTAGAAAATTATTAAAAATTGAAATTTTAAATTAATCAAAAATTTTAAAATAAAATTTAAAAAATTAACAATAATTTTTTTAATTTGTGACTAATTCTTGAAATTCACAAATTTTGAAAAGAGTAGGGAACAATTATTATTTAGTTATTTATTTAAAGAATTATAAAATATTCACTAGTTTTATAAAAAGTGGCAGTATTTTGTGATAATGATCATGTGGATTGGACGAAAGCCAAATTTTTCTCCGACTAGACATTTCTAGCTGTCTTATCAACGTGCTTTTCATGTTCCATGCTGCCCTTATCCGCAGTAACAATTCATCCCTATGCTGTTGTAGAGGCATAAAAAAAATTGCCACGTGTATGATATAAACGAGCATATACCCAATTTAATTAAAACAAAGGCTTACAACTTTGAGGATCTTTTTCATAAGAAATAATCATTTAAATCGTTTAATTTAAAAGCAATAATTCTTAAATATTAAGAGTGCAAAAGATTAACACAAAATATAATTTGTATCCTGTCATTAAATATAGTCAATAGTCAAAAGCTATTACCTAATTCATCAATTGACTACAATAGATTATATATTAAATATCATGTTTTATTCTAATCTTATCTACTAAAGATCGATACGTCATAAATTTCAATCAAACAGCCCAAATTGTTACATATCACATTTCTTTATAACATTAAGTCTTTCTTTTAACTTCAGTGCAACCGCCAACAACCATTACACCATTACCGATCACTACTAACAAAAACTTAAAAGAGTATTATGTCTCTCATGCATGATACAAACAAGAGCACTATGAAGGTAGATGAAACCATTATTTTATCCTCCCAAAGTAAATTTTTTATTGATTTAAATACTAATAAAAATTCTCTAAAGTAATAGTTGGATTGAGATTGCTAATTACATTTAAAGCACACAATAAAAAAATGTTAATATAAAATCATTACCAAGAGCATAATTATTGGATAATATTATTATTTATAATCAAATCAGAGGTTGGATTTCGTATCAAAACAATGGAGTAATCCGTGGGTCGTCGATATCGAAGTCTTCTCGCCGCCCAAAATATCGAGATATATTGTGAGATGAGTTGACATTACTATATTACCATTTATCAGCTGATAACACGGGGAGATAATTGAAAGAAGAATCGTCCTTTAAGTCTACACCGTCGAAGGCTGACTTCCCCAGGTCTCAAGACATGACAAAACTCTATGACCACTAACAGCCAACTAGACCGACGCGGTGAATAAAAGGCGCTTCACAGGTCACAACGTTGACGTCCCAGTAGTATATTTCTGAGGGGATTTTTGCATATACCACCCTGTGCTATCTCGATATTGCATCAAACTCCATGAGTTAAGGGTATTTATTTTGCAACCCTTACTTTTGTGTTCCTATTTCATATTCCCCATGCTGTTATCTAGCCGTTAGTTAATGAACTAAAATGACTATTTTGCCCTTAATGAAACCAATATTCTAAAAATACCATCATTCTAAAAGGCCCTTCATTCATCTATATTTACAAGTCATGCCATAATAGTTTACCACAATTTGAAAAGGCCCTTTGCTCACGTTTATTTACGAGTCATACCATAATCACTATTATAGCTTTACCACCATCATTCTAAAAGGAGTACTTGTAAATTCACCCACAAAATCTTTGAGTTCACCCATGCTGAAACACATCGACTGCATTGAATCAGACAATGGAGATTGTTTATCGTCCCATTATTTCACGAGATCGATCTTTAGATCATGGGTGTACCATCATACGGTTATTTTTTTTATTTCATGTGGTACACACCCATAAAAGTAGCCTTAAACTCAATTTTAAGCATGCACATGATGTTAAAGTCACTTTTCTAAGATGTGTGCAACATGAAATAAAAAATCGACCGTCTGAGGGTATAGCAATGATCTAAAGATCGATCTCCTGGAAGATTAGGAGGATAAATGATCTCTATCATTCGATTCGATTCAATCAACATGTTTCAGCGTGAGTGGACTCAAAGATTCGGTGGGTGGATTCAAAGGTACTCTTCTAAAAGGCCCATTGACCCATCGGATTTAAGACCCATCAGATAGTTGATTCCCCCATTAAAGCATGCCAACGTTTAGATGAATATTCAACCAATGAAGGATTTGTGAAAAATCATGCAATTATTCTTATAAAGAAAACCTTCAATCTATATGCTCTTAGATTAATAACTAAACTTTGGAATGATTTTTACTTTTGGGTATCTAAAAGTTTTGGCAGGTTTTTTTAATTATTTTGGGGTGATTTTTAATTTTGGGTATCTAAAATTTTGATAATTTTTTATGTTGGTTATATGAGTAATGTTGCTGGGAATTAATAATAAACAATTCAGTAGTTGAGTGAAACTTGAAAATAAATGAGTCAGTATTTTAAACCCAACCTAATGGGTTGGGACCTAGAAATTTGAATCCAAACCCTACCTATGGTGGGTCGGGTCGTTTGACTTTGACCCACCAAGTTGACCTTACGGGTTGAAACCCTCTTGTGTTAGTGTCATCATTAATCTCCAATGATTGTACAAGCGGAGGAATTATCCTAATTGTATTTCAAACTTTCGGCCGATAATTCATATTGTCGGCCAAAATTCATCGATTTCGGTCCTCACTGAAATGAAAACAACCCCTGAAATTTCGATCAAATTATATATGATAATAAAATTTTCGGCCGAAATTTTGACCGAAATTCAAAATTATAGCCGAAAATTTCATTCAAATTTTTTGTTTCGGTCATGCTCGAAACCGAAAACAAAACCGATATTTTAATCCTTGATCCCAACCATCCAATCAATTGACCACTTCTTTTATGAATCATATATTGGAAATTGCATGTATTAGACATCATAAATCAACTATTTTTGTATAGACTGTTGCATATATTTTATTGACCAGAGACATAAAATCTATGGTCTAGATCCAAGTGAACATGCACTGATTTTTGGAAGAGATTGATGGTGCTATCATGATCCTTGATCCTGACCGTCTAATGGTACACTCGTGATCTAAAGATCGATCTCATGAAATATTGGGACGATAAACAATCTCCATCGTCTGATTTAATGCAGTCGATGTGTTTCAGTGTGGGTGAACTCTAGATTTTGTGGGTCGATTTAAAAGTACTTTTAGAATGATGGTGGTAAGCTATAATGTCATGACTTATAAATAAAGGTGAATGAAGGGTCTTTTAGAATAGTAGTAAACTATAATGGCATGACTTGTAAATATAGGTGAATGAAGGGCCTTTTAGAATGGTAATATTTTTAGAATATTGGTTTTATTAAGGGCAAGATAGTCGTTTCATTCCATAAATTTATGACTAATTAACGGCAGGAATATATAAAACAGAAACACAAAAGTAAGGGATGGAGAATACATACTCATAATTTAGAAGGTTTGATGCAATATCGGCATATCTCAAGGGATATATGCAAAAAATCCTTTTTTCTCTCCGGTGTTCTAACCCAAATACTAGATGGTGTTGTGGTAATCTAGACCATACATCCTGGCAACTGCGTACATGCACTAAGATTTGCTTGGATGGATTAATATCGATTTGGTCACATAATCTTATCCATTGATTTGCGTAGGCAGTTTTTTGAATTAAACTTAGAACCTTGAAGAGCTGATTATATTCATTTCGTCCTAGGGATGCAAGTTTTGTCTTGAAAGTTGAAACCGACAAAAAAAGCCTGACCGAAACCGACCCAAATTGAAACCGATTTTTAGTTTTGATTTTGAGTGGCCAAACCCGAAAATCAGTTGGATAGGCTTAGAAAAAAGATCCAAAATGGAGAAAATAAGAAGAAAAAAATATTGAGACCGAAACTGAATCGAACAGAACCCAGTTATTCTGGGTTCGGATCAGCTCTGATTTTGAGTTTTCGAAATTACCGTTGACTGCAACCAATTTCTTTCAGTTCAGTTTCGGTTCAAATAGAATCAAACGGAAAACCAAAAAAATCGGTTTTAGTTCGGTTAATGCCACTTGATTGCACCCCTATGTGATTAGATGCTTGGGTTTGCATGAATGATTGATCTACTGATGTATTTTTTGAGCTAAGACCAATCCGCATTATGGCCCTAACCTGATGATCGCTTGGTGCTCACAATGCTCAGGGCATAAGCTGAGCGCTGAGGGCTGGTACTAAGTACCCCACCGGTGCGCCACCCTTGGTGTAAGGTCACTGGTCCCCTTATGTTTCACCAATTTGGCAACAGTTGGTATTAGGTACCAACCACAGCACTGCATGAGTTGATTAATGAGCGCCACGTCACAATTGTTTTACGGAGCTAACACTTACATTAGTTGATTCAAATGCTTTATAATTTATAAATTAGTCTCGTGGTTGAGAGCTTTGGAGATTATCTTTAGCACTTTCGAGAACTAATGACAACATTTGAGGCCGAAATTTTGAACTTTGGTCAAAAATTTCGACAAAGTACAACAAGTCTTATAATTTGAGTTATCGTTTTGGGTACGGTGAGGACGAAACCAAAAACATTTCGGCCGAATTTTGAACCTTAGTATGGGGAATGCACGTTGGTCACCACATGGAGAGAGCTGATCGACAAACGGATTTTCTTGCAAAAGTTGGAAAGTTATGCTTCAAGTCAGATCATGATCAAATCTCGAAAACTGTTTGAATGTTTTGAAATCTCTCATAAGGAATGATTTGTTTATTATTTATACTAGTATGTAATTGTCCCGTTTTTTTATCTTTCAATAATAAGGGTGAGGACTCTCCAATCTTAAGCTGAATTATCAAAAAAAAAAAAAAAAAATACCTTACACACAGATTTGTATCGTGGAATATAATTAAAAAACTCTCTTATTAGTTGTGATATGAATCACATAGAACACCTAAGTTGTCTGATTTTAAGACCATGATGAAAAGGTCTTTGAGGCTAAAAAATTATATAAACAGCGAACTCTATCATCTAATTCAATACAATCAAAGGCCATCATTGATTTAAAGTTGACTAGCAAATAAGATAATAGAGATATTTTTTGTGCCAAATTTATAACTCAAAGATCTCTAATCACGGTCATCATAACAGCCAGCTTTGATGGTGTTTCATATAGCACAGATCTCATAAATAACAATCTATATATAAATCTCGTTTGAAAGTTTTAGTGGCTTTTATTTTATTATGTATGACGTGTGATTTAAAGACTATTATTTAAAGATGTATAGTATAAAAAATTAAGATGTAAAAATTCAATAATATAAAAACCTTGGGCTATGTATAAATTCAGGGCAATTCTCACTTTATAAGTCGTATTTGTGAGATTAAATTATGCTTATGGGATTCTACAAGATATCAAAGCGAGTAATCACATTAATATAGAGAGACATGTTACACATAAGAGGACGGGAGCGATACTTTCACATTGGCTGGTATCATGACTTTGGGCTATGTATAGACGTAAGGCAACCCTTTTATTTTGTGAGGTTGAATTAGGCTTATGAGATTCCAAAACGTACCTCTTTCTTGTAATAATGGTGTAAAATGTCAAAAAATCAATATGTATCGTCTAGTCAAAAATTCGGTATATATCGGACGATCCGTACCAAAATAGTAATTTATCGGATGATGCATTAAATATATCGTCCGATATTAGTTATCCAAAAGATCGATACGATACATTTAATGTATCGTATAGTCCACCTTCAATATCGATAAGTATCGTCTTATACATATGATTACATTTCAAATTAAAGGCTATAAGCGATCAAATCAGTCACCCACGTAGGCGCAATATGAACCAAGTCACATGGCGTTGAGGTGGGGTGCCTATAGCAATTCTTTCGGAAGAGAGATTAATCAGTGCACCACGACACTTGGCGCTCCATTAAGATAAATAATGCCAACTCATTGAAAAGAGAGATTTGACTTTTGGTCCTGATTATTTCTATCATGGCATACTAGGTTCTGTGACACGTATGGGGAGCCATCTACTGGATTACGAATATATCAAAGTACACGAGATATTGCGCATGTTTGATTGCACGTAATAGAAACCCGTTTTATGTTTCAAGAGGGAATGGATGCTTGTTTGATTGCAGACTATAAAACGTGTATTGCCCTAATACGTTTTACAGTTGTTTGATTGCACATACACGTAATATCAACTTATGTATCATTAAGTATCACAAAATCTCCATCGTCAACTTATTTTCATTTGATCATGTATTAATCAAAGATCAAAATTCATCCAAATTTAGGTAGCATTTAATCTGTATCACTTTGGATGCCTTGCAAAACGCGATCCATCTATCAAACGGTCAAATATTGACTCCACAAGAAACACATACCAATATAAAAACTCCTCATAGTACGTCAATTTTCCTCACTTTGGGATGTGTACCACGTGAAATAAATATATGATCGATTTAAGGGTTTCATGGTCTCAAAATCTATTGTGTGAATGATTGGTATAAAATGATTTTCATCGTTTAATTCAAGTCAGTCAACACTTTTACTAGCAGAATCAGTGTTTGCATAGACTAAATCTTCATTGCAAAAGCTTTACTTATATGATATTTTAACAGACAAACATTTCACCCAAATATACTATTGATGGAGGCCTTATAAGGCACCCCCTCCCCACCACCATCCCTCAAAGACACCACAAATCAGATCTTTGGAGCACTTTTAACATTCAATTAAACCATTCTTACATAGCAAATCAGATCCATCTCCTCTCAAGAAGAAATTGGCAGAGTCAATTTAGTTACTAAACTATTAAATTGCATTCAAACAACTTTCTTCAAGGCAATTAGTTTCCGATTACTACGAACAGACGATGACCTAAACTATCAAATCAACTCTAATTGTTGTTATCATCAATAAAAAAAAAAAAAAATTCCTAATTGTTAGAAATCAAAATCCTATGAGTAAGAAGAGAAATTAGAAATTTCGATGATCATTAGCGATCACAAAATAAATCTATCGTTTCTGCAGCGTGATTTCTTTAGAGGCGCCTTTGATGTTCATGAATCACACCCTGATGGTCTCTTGCCACTAAAGAAAGAAGAAGAGATCACATTACAAAAAATAAGATTATTAGCAGCATTTTTTTACTGTAAAAAATTGTCATTATTAACAAAAAAATTATTAAGACTATTAGCGACAATTTTTTATTAATAACAACAATTTATGACTACAGCCAATAATCTTATTTTTTTATTGTGAGAGACGCCCGTAGTATTGGATATGTTTTGTGTCTTTATTTTAGAGAAGTTAACACCTCGACGATTAACTAAACGCATAGCCTTGAGAGTATACGAAAGTCTACCCTCGTATCCACATTTAGTATTGTCCGTACAATACATGTAGGGATAAAAGTGCAGCAAAACAACGAAATAGTGTTTTAGCTCGCTTAAACGACACTTGAAACGGTCTTCAAGTCTCCTTACGTGCAATCAAACGTCCCATTCTGTTACGAGATTATGCTTATCGGATAATTAACTAACCGTCCAAAATCAGTAAGACTATTTTTTTTAAAAATACCAGTAAGACTTGAATCAATAGAAAAATGGACCCCATGGATAAGATTAATCCTAAGAAATTGAAACTAATGTTATCCTTAAATGTTTGTTAACAAATTCCATAGCCTTCTGACTTTGCACGCTTCCTTCTAAAAACTCGAGTAAAATCTGATAGTTCCGATTTCTTTTCACACCTAAAACGAGAAATCCTAATATCGGCTGGTTTGTTAGAGACAGGCCGATTATATTCATTAGAAAGTGCTAAGTTGCTAACTGATATTTATGTGTATCGTCATTTTTATTACACAAACGCGTGTTAAACACCAACCCACGTAGCGATGGTGGTTCGTTCAACCAGACACGCCATTTAAACTATGCTTTATACGCGGTGTTGAACCTACCAACTTCCCCGTTGACGTATCACTCTGTCTCTCTCTCTCTCTCTCTCTCTTCCGAGTTCGGGGTCACGAGCAACAAGTTTCTTTCTGTACGGTTGTACCGTTTGATTCCGGCACCATCGATCCCCGAAAAACCTCTGCAACTTCGCTGCGGCTTCTACTGAAACTTCAGGGGGGCGTGAATAAATTTAATCTCATCTCGTTACTCGTTTCAATTACGAATTTACGAAACGAAAAACTGACGAGATGACTCGATTTTCGGGCGAGTAGCTGGCCTACACGCGTACCCTGGATCCAAGAAGGGCCCCACTTCACGTGCGCTCATGCTCCCCAAACGTGAAACTCTAAAATTTACACGCGTCAGTAAAAGATTGAATGATAACACGTGTCTCCGTCTCGGTTGCCTCAACGGGACCGCCTCGTAGCTTTCTACAAGCTGAACTGTCACATCGCGACAAGCTAGAACCAGTGATAATTTTTCTCGTTGCGATAAACTATAGCCCAAAATGCCAAATCTACCCCGTGTGCCTTGACTGTTAAATTCAATTTTCAAATTATCAAATATTACTCAATCACATAAGAGGCATTAGCCCCGTTGGTAACCTCTCTCCATTATAACGAAGGAGGTCGTCTGTTCGATACTTGAAGCTGTAGGCCGTATAAAAATAAATAACGAGAATAGACTTCATCTGTTCTGTTAATATAGGAGCCCTCCAGACGGTCTTACGAATTACGATAGCTTAAAATATCCACAACACATTTGCAACCAAATTTGGCAAATCTTTTAACATACATTTTCAGCCATTCGATTGGACGTTAGATTGTGTGATGGTTGAGTTCTCGAGCAGTCAGCAGTCACCAATCGGTATGGTTGTTGCCTTCCACTACTTTCATTCCCCCCCCACCCCACTTCCATCGAATTAAAGCCACGGGAACAAAATGGCCCCATGTACTTCCGTGGGTCCATGTGATTGAGTGCTTTAGTGAACTGCTGACTATGGTGTTGCTTCTATAATCTATATTCGAAGTCAAATATATGACTTCATAGTATATATCAATGATTTATATAATGTAGCCAATCCCAATCCGTTTGGACGGTCAAAAGTTGCTTATGCACAGATTGGATGCCTCTAGTAATCTGAGGAGCAACCAACGTTTGACCCAGCAGGCCAAAGGTAGTTTTGTACGCTACCCAACTCCAACTCTCCTAACCGTTTAAGTTAAAAGAACACTTTCACGTATTCACAGGGTTCTAAAGTATGTAAATGTCAGCTTCTGACACGTATTGATAGGTAAAAGGAGCTCAACAAGATTGATAATATTATGAAGCGGGGTTAATTTTTTTATTATTATTTTAAGCACCAACTATAAGTCATTGAAGCCCAATTAATCGTAATCTAATATCACACAAAAAATGAATCGTGTGCCATCAAATAAACAATTGCCTACTTTTGGGTGTCATTTGCATGGAAATCGGGGGTGTTTTAGCAACTTTTCACCAACGAATTAGCGTTGGAGGAGAGAGAGAGAGAGAGAACCTTATCCAGTTCGACCTTTATAAAGGCAGGCAGAGCGTATCCCATACAAGAACAAAAAAGGAGTATTTTGAGGAAGGAAGGAAAAATATAAGAGCTGACATTCAAGGACACCCTTCTGTCGATCCAAATGGCCGGCAAAAACTACCTTACCAAACACGCCTACCGTTTTTTCGCCGGAGACACAAAACTCCCCATCACTTCCGATCCCTCCTTTGAATTCGACGAGATCGACTTGTGGAATTCCCACCCTGCTCCATCCGATTCGAAAGCCGATTTCAAGAAACAAATACCCAGTTCTCGAATCTCAAAAAAATCCACGAAAAGGTCAGAGACCGACGATCGGACGGCTATGGTCCCATCATCGATGCCGGTAAATATACCAGATTGGTCAAAGATCCTTAGAGAAGATTACAGAGACAACAGAAGGAGAGAATATGATAACGAAGGAGATGACGATGAAGGTGGAGAAGATGATAGAATTCCGCCTCACGAGTTCTTAGCGAGGCAGTTTGCGAGGACGCGTATTGCTTCATTTTCGGTTCACGAAGGGATTGGGAGGACCCTCAAAGGGAGGGATTTGAGTAGGGTGAGGAATGCGATTTGGGAGCAAACGGGTTTTGAAGATTAGAAAATGATGAACTAACACTGGAGACTGAAAAAAAAAATGAAATTAATATCAGGAGTTTGGGTTTTTTTTTAATGGCTGTTTGGGAGACTCTGTTTTTTTTCTCTCTCTTTTTTAAAATCTGTTTATGTTAATTTTGTTGGGGGGTTTTAATCGGTGATGATTCAAGGCTGTTAGTAATTCTTAGATTGCAGAAACCTCTATAGCTTTTCATTTTTTAGGAGGGATTGAAATATTTGATGTCTTTGGAAATAAATAAATAATTTAATATCAGCTACAAATTAGCTGGAGAGGAAGCTATGGGATACAATCATGCAATAACAAATACCGGTTGGCCCTGTTGGTTGATGAACTAGGCCGTGAAAACGGCTAGATTCTTCACCGGTAAACTTTTTTTTCTTCTTTACTATTAAAGAATCTAGCCGTTTTCATCAACTAACACTGCCAACCAGTATTTGCTAATACCTGATGCCTCACTAGTAAATAGTAAATAGAAACAATAATGTAGTCCTTTGTATAGTTTTCTCTCTTCTATGGGCGCTACTTGGTTGCTTTACCACTTTATTTCATTAATAAATTACTATCACTTTATTTCATTGACCTTCATCCCTAAAAACCACTTGGGAACTTGCTGAAAGAGACTGACCTGATCCCTGATCGCAGGCTTAATTTGAAGTTCACATTTATCAGAGGCCCAATGATAGAATTCTACTTATGTAAAGCTTGTTCTTTCTCTATAAATAGAGGTTAATATAAATCATTTAAACTTAAATAATAAGTATAATTTAAGTAAATTCTCAAATCTAATCTTAATTAGATTTAAATAATTTTAACAAATTAAAGTCGACCTTTGCTGAAACTGAGGATAAGTAGATCTTGTTCCAGACTTCAATTACACAGTAGATAAAATGTAATATCCACTTAATTCCTAAATTTATATGAAGTTTTTATTGAAGAATTAGAAACTAGTGAAAAATATGGACTTTGGGAAGATGGAAATGTAGTGGGTCGAAGAGTGAGGGTTTTATTGATGAATTAGGAAATAAAAATATAAACTTACGGAAGATAGAAATGTGGTGGATCGAAGAAAGTGTAAGCCACTAACATGTGAGTTTTATACAAGAGGAAAGAGGAAGAAGAAAATGAGCGAAGACCATATTGTTTATTTTTGACGTGATTTTATTAATCTTTGGGAGTATATAGATAAATAATTATATTTAATTATAACATAATTTTTTCGTATATATAATCCTTTCATAAAGATCTTGGCAAATTTTATACCATTAAGGTGATCTTAATTCTTAAGACTCTGTTGTTCGCTATATACCAGATTTATTCTGATTATTAATCTTTATTTGGTGTTATAGATGATGAGGTAATCATCACCTATGCTCATCCATTCTTAAATGCGCCATAAACTCAATTGCTCCATGTGATTGGACAAATTTGAAAAACAAATATTAATGCCCAAAGCTGTAACGGGAAATGCTTGAATTGGATGGGTTTTATATATATATATATATATATATATATATATATATATAGAACGTTACAGTTTTTAAAACTATTTGCCAAAAAATTTCCGAGAGTGGAAAATATTTTTTTCTAAAGGCAATAAAATTCATCCATAGGGTTACGATATTTATATTTAGCGACTTAGGGTTGAATAATCCTAGGATACTGCCGTTCGGATGCTAAATAACATCTAATTCAAAGATTTGGTGTCGAGATAACATGCACAAGATTAATCACATTTATCTCATAAAAAAAAAATAAAAAAATATTTTATCCACTGTACAAAATGTGGCTAAAATACAAAAAATCAACGTGCCAAATATGCTGAGGACCCAATTAGTAAAATTACTCTTGAGTTGGGCTTAGCCCAGCTCGGCCTATAATGGGTTGGATATATATGGGCTAAGGTAGGTAGACTTGATACATAAATGGGTTGGCTCGGCCCGATCCAATTAGTAAGTCGAGTTGGTTATGGGATAGTTCCAACTAGCCCGATTAAAAATTGGATTGTCTAATGCCACCAGACCCAAATATTTGACACCATTTTATATTGAAATCGTAGGGCAGTCCCGACCAGACCTGCAATAGGCCAAGTATGGGCTAAGGTAATTAGGCCCATGTAGACGCCTGGCCTGCCAATCCGCATTGGCACGGGTTTTAGAGCCCCTTGCGTCCTAGGAAGTAGGAACGCACCAGGGCTCAGACATGTGCATGGGCAAATCAGACCTGAACCACCTATTGGGTAAACAGGGCTTAGGAACGTCACCAGCTGTACTTGCGTTGATCTACATTTTTTAGGGCATTGCAAGCGGACAGATTTCATCAAAGTAAAGCGACGCGACCTATCTTTGGACGAATGTTGGCGAAAGGAACACTTCATATGCCCGTAATGACTAATCTGAATCTGTGAAAAAGCGTCACCAACCCAACCGTCCATCTAAGACATACGTGACTCTCTTATGCACCACTTCCCTCTATTTAATAAGGCCATTTAAGTTGCGTATGGCATAGCTCTTTGCTAGTTCCTCCCATAGCAGAGTTCACGTGCTTTAGCAGGTTCTCATTCTCTTTGCTAGCATCCTGCTACCTTTTTTAACAGGTACCCTTTCTCCTTAATAACTTTTTATGTAGCAAAATTCTATGCAAGATTTACCTGTTCAACAATTTTACCCTCCTCTCAACTCACTCATTGTCAGAATTGATTTTATTTATTCTAATAGGGAGTTCGTAGAATGCAGGGAGGGAGGTTGTTGCTAGAACAGATAAATCCTCCTCTGGGACAACAAAGAGCTATTTGTGGTTCGGAAGAGGGTGGTGACTCCATATTTTAAGGCATGAAAGAATCTCGACTTTCATGACTTTTGTTTTTATAGGATGGCGTGTAATCAAAATTCTCTTATTTCTAAGGACTGCATATTTGATTGAACTCAAAATCTAAAACCTAGTTAGACCTGATCATTGTCCCTTGCTCTAAACTCTTCATTAAACCCTTATCAAGGATTTAAAACCAAACCAATCACTTTTGATCTCTAGCTTAAATGAGATTAATGATGATGGTAGTAATAAATGATTCCGAGTTTGCCACTATTAATATCTCCGGGCGGAACTGGAAGCCAAAAGGCCAAGCCTCACACTTCAGCCATTAAGACTATCTATATCTTTTATCTTTTATCTTTTAATTCCGATGGAGCTAGATCGACCTTGATCCAATAGGGTTCGAATCTATTACCATCCTGTCATATCATGCATAGCCCGTTCCTAGACCTTTTGTGGCCTAAAAAGTTGTCATTCCCTTTTAGTGCCCTTATATTCGGGATCGCATAGTCGTTAAGAGGTCGCTAAGTGAGAAAAGTAACTGAGAGGCTGAGAGCACCTTCGGATCTCCCCATTTTGTTTTGTTAGTATATAGAAAATTTACAAATAAAACCTTTAAAAGTAGAGACCAAGCGTATGCTTGGGCGGACTGGTGCACTGCGGCCCTTCCCAATTCCTAGTCGCAGTCCTTACCCGGATCTCTAGGGTTGTTTGACCGCATCTTTGGAGCTAAGCAATCACATCTGCACATCCCCCTCCTTCGGACCCGACCCAAGCTGACACATGAGCAGTCATAAAAAATCTCACATATTGATTTTTCTTTTTTAAATATTTAACTCACAAAATTTAATTTAAAAAGAAAAATTTTAGCTAAAAGAAAAGCCTGCGACCTGGCCTGCGTACTAATGCCGGGCTTGGGCTTAGTACTTCTAACCTTGGTTTAGGGCGGGACTTAAAAAAAATAAAAATCTTAACTTGGCATGGCCAGGATCAGGCCTGTTTTAACCCTAGCCCAGCCCTTCACCAGCTAATTGAGATCCCTAAATATAACCCCTCTCAAGTAAACATACGTTTTTAAAAGTAGAAAGGTTAAAAGTGACTTTGAGTGAGTAAATCGAAAAGTTTTATCATTTTTATGTTAAATTTTTTATTTATTTCTTAATACCACTATTATTATCATTATCATTATCATTATTATTATATTTTGTTCTTTGTGATGTGTAAGTAATTAATTGGGTACCTCCATTAGTGCCCTTGCGATTGCCCACTTGTGCAACTCCTTCAAAATCATTGATTGCTTCGGATGAGATGATGGAGATCATGTTTCAATTCTATCTTCGATAGAATGGATCTTGAGATCATGCTGCATTTATAATGTGATTAATTTTTTTATTTCCTATATCACAAGTCCTTAAAAATTATATTGGAGCGCGATGTGTGCAAAACGATTCAAAGGCATTTTTTAAGAATCTGGGACTTGTAGAATAAAAAATAAATCGTTTGATAAATACGTTTCATCTGATTCAAAATAAATAATGATTTTAAAGGGCTTTTCGACTATGCTCTTCCAAAAAGATTGTGTGTCAAAATAGAGTAACTAAACCGAATTAACTTCGCCATTCAAAACTTTGCTTTCACAAGAATGAGAGTTCCGTGCCACAAAGAAAAAAGAGCAGTCGAACGCGCTTCACGAGGACAAAAGTAGAAGCAGCTGCTTTATGTTGATAGCGACTTGAGTAATCTGGACCGTTAAATTTTTTGTGGGTCTTTTGATTATGATGGATGATTAGCCCATTTATCATCCGGGCCCATTCAAAGTCAATGTCCTCTTTTGTTTGTTCCACCTTATCGTGACTTCGGAATAGAATATTACTTTCCAATCCAACTCGATAAGGAAATTGACATTTGAAAATTTTTGAGCGATTTTATCATATGGTTCTTACTGTCATCGAAAATCTTAGTGCCCATCATCTCCTCGGGCGATTGGCGCTTTGCTCCTTCAATATGGACCACCTACTTGGATAGGCCATACCCCAAAACTAACATTAACTGGCCAATAATATCAATCAATTGCTTGATTTTTGAGCTAAAAATAAATGAAATGGTCCACAAAAATAAGGTTCAGGGAGCCCCTCCAATTGATTTGGGGACACCATGATTTTGTATGTGCCCAAGAATCATGGTATATTTATACTTAGATCCGACTCTCTTTTGAGCCTTGAGTACTAATATTTAAACACTATTTTGATATTTAAATGATCTTACTCTATTAGTGGTTGAAGATGTGAGTAATCACACCTACATAGTGATAGATCATAAACTAAAAGGCAATGAGCCCAAAAATCACATTGTTTGGAAAAATTGACATTGTGCAGTCTAATATCAACTATTGTTTGATTGATATTAAAGTTTGCCAATTAGATAGTTCACATCAACTTATGGGAATATTCTTTGGTTAAAATATATGTTCCATTGATGGATTGCCACTTGAGCAATTTGGATTGACTATTTTGACATAATAATAAATCACACCTCAATGGTGTAAGATTTGAAAAAAAGAAGTCAAATTTAATGGTGTTAAACAGTTTAAAAGCTATTTTGGTGTTTAAATGTTGGTTAAGAGCCATTATCCCGTCTTCTATAATAAGAACCATTTTTTTATAGATAAGTTGGGTGTGACCCTGAGGTTGCACTATTCTAACCTTCCATTATGCTATAGGCAAGCCCTTTTAATGAGTACCATTATTCGCACCTTGTGAAAATGTAATCTTGCCCAGACATAAAAGGTAATCTTATAATTGATTGTTTAGAATCAAATGATGGAGATTATTTTTCATCTCAATCTTCCACACGATAGATCTTGAGATCATGAGTGTATCATGAAATGATCAACTTTTTATTCCACATAGCACACATCCTAAAAAATTGACCAAAAAATTATTTGGCACACATCTTGCTCAAACCTGATTTTAGGATTACATTTTGGGAGAGTACACCCATCATATCTCTTTTCCAAAGAGAGTATACTCAAACAGGAGAAATCAAATTCCAATAGAAATTATTTCTATAGAGTCTAATTAAACAACAAGAAACTCATTTCCACATAAAACCAATTCACAAGAAACTAACAAGGAAATTGATTTTATTCATTCCCTTCTGGAGTTTCATCTATCAAACCCAGCCTTAGTCATAATTTTCATTGCCTTATGTCATTTCCAAGATGTATTTTAATTTTGGGATACATGTAAACTCCAAGAGGTATTCCAAATTTTATTTCTTAATATAATTTTTATATCATTCTCTTGGTAAATTGAATAAATTAGTAAATTGAATAAAATAAATATTTATTCAAAATTTGATATATGAATAGTGGTATCCTAAATATGAGATACTACTATTCATGTCTCATTTGCACCTAGATATGAGATGACATTGGAGTTGATGGATATCCCAAAAACTAATCGTTTGGTAGTCTTGTCGCACAACATTTAGTTATGGGATATTTCTTAGAGATGCTCTTAAACTCTATGCTTCAAATGTCTATCCTCCCGCATAATAGTTTCTCCAAGATACCGATGAAAAAAAATTACTCTCACCAACCTTAGAGTTTAGAGTTTTTTACTTAAAAAATCTTAAGATCGCAAGTTTGAATCCAACTCACCTATAAAATTAAGATTGCAACAGTAAATAAATAAATTTTAACTTAAAACACCAATGGAGTTAAGTCATTCAATTTTGTTTGCTTTAAACTGCCAATATAGCAAAAGTCATCCGACTTTTTTCGCTTTTCCACATGCAAACAGTGGTAAACTTGAATAGTGTCATCTGAAAAGTGCAAACGGCCCATAAGTCATAGTGACGTAAACACCCCAAAAAATCAATCTCTATTTCCATATGTAGAGGAGGACAAGCGGTCTCTGTTGAATTCTAACCGCTGCACTTTCAATTAGGCTTAACGACCGGGTTTTAAACTATTAAACCTTTAAATACGACTATTTTTTAATAAAAAGAAAAAAAAAAAAAAAAAAAAGCCCGACTGATTCCATGGTGAAAGCTAATACAAAGATTTTACTATGCGATAGCCCATTAAATTAAATATTGATCTTATACTATTAAAGAGTGATTTATTATTATGCCTTAAGACAGGTATCTATAATCAATGCAAAGTCTCTAAGGCTCTGTTTGATAGTAATGAAACTCTAAAGAGGAAATAAAATCAATTTCTTTGTGAATTTCTAAGAAATGATTTCCTCTAGAAATGAATTTTTCACTGTTTAATTAGCGTGTTTGAGAAATAAATTTCATTGAAAATTTATTTCTCTTGTTTGATTAGTATCTTTGAAAATGAATTTTTAAGTTTTGATTATTTATTATTAAAATCATAATTAAAGTAAAATATTAACCAATAATTTTTTTAATGATATTCTATTACATTATAAATTAATATCATTATAATCAATATTTATAACTAAGTTATATAAGTCAAAGTTTGAAAAGTCAAACTCAAATAAAAAGCCAAACTTTGACCAAACTTAAAATTTTGATAAAAAGAATATGTAAAGCTAAATAACAAAGTTATAAATGCTAGTATCCAATGTAAGTTTATATGTTGAAATGAAATAAATTTTTTATAAAAGTCAAACTTAAACCAAAATTTTAATTTTGACCAAGAGAAAATTTTGCAATGTACCAATAAGTTATAAAAGTCCAACTGTAAATTAATATAACAATATTCATATATATATCGTTAGATTACACTAGTCAAAATTTGATCAAATATCCACTTTTAATAAAAGTCAAACTTTGATCAAATGTAAAACTTCGATTAATAAAAAAATTTAAGATTAAAATACAAAGTTTTATAGTAAACGCTAGTATGTATTATATATTGAAACAGAATTAAATTTTTAAACTTGAAAGAAAATTTAATTTTTTAAAAAAGTCAAACTTTGACTAATCTTTTAAACTTTGATCAATAAAAAATTTGATAATCTATCGCCAACTTACAAATTAACATAACAATATTCGTATCCATCGCTAGGTTACACTAGTAAAAATTTTGACTAAATATCAATTTTTAAAAAAGTCAAACTTTGATCAAATATAAAAAAGAGTAAAATAAAATTTAGTAATATACTAGAAAGTAATAAATTAAAAAAATGATAATCTCATTGGGGATGCAGAAGTTCAAAAAAATTAAATTGTGTTTAAAAGTCAAAGTTTGACCAAATATTAAACTTTGACTGATTAAAATTTACATTACTACCAAAATATAAATAACAATAATAATTACAATCTACTGTCAAAATACACTTCTCAACTTTTGACTAAAGCCAAAATTTGAATAAAAGTCAAACTTAGACTAGAAGTCAAAGTTTGACCAATAAAATGAGGTAATGTATTTTCAAGTTATAAATTAAAATAATGATAGATATTTTTAATTATAATATTTCACTAATAAAAATTTATAATATTTTATAGAAAATCAAACTTTGACCAAGAAAAAATTGTGCTGCTACGATATAAATTTATGTAGTAGTAGACTCTATCTATAAGTAAGCTTTAAGTTTGACTAAAAAGAAATTTGTGTAAAAGTCAAAGTTTGACCAAAAGTCAAAGTTTAACTAAAAGTCAAACTATTGACTAATACAATTGAGAATCTAGTATCAAATTATATATCAAAACGGCAGTATCATTTTTTTGCCATCAAATTATTGGAGTTTAAATTTAATAAAAAATAAATTTTAATTAAAAGTCTAAGTTTGACCTTAAGTTAGCATTTGACTCTTAAAATTTTGATAATATATTACTAATTTACAACTTATTGTCATTTTTCAGTAGTTAAAGTTTGATCAAAAGTCAAAACTTTATATAATTTATAAATCCAATTAAAGTTTGATTAAAATTCAAACTTTGACCAAAGTCAAATATTAGCTGAAAAGAGTATGATGTAAATAATGTGGTGGTCATAGTGATTGTGCCGATATGATGATTATAGAAATTGAAGTTACTTTTTAATAGTGAAAAAATAATTTTTTTTGCTTTTAAGTTTTTTACACGTAACTTTAGATTTGCAATTACAAAAACTTATTATTTTGTTAGTAAGAAACTCAATTTCAGCCATTTAAATGGTTGAAATGATTTCCTCCTAAAATGATTTGGTGTATGAAAATTCAATTTTCATGCGAGCAATTTAATTTCATTTCCATCTCCTTAAATAACTATCAAACAACAACAATTGGAAATTAAATTTCATTCCACCATGCAATTACATTTCCATATTATCAAACATTGCCTAAGTTGCAATCTATCATTGGAGCATTCAAAGATTCTTTGAGCGGATGTAAATGATTCACTTGGTGAACTTTAGTATCAATTATAAAAAACATATTACGAGCAATAGTTGTTATTTGAGTGTGTTTGAAATCTCTCAAAAAATGTGATTTTTGAACTGATTGGCCTTTGATATATAATCTATCACTTTGATGAAATGAATTACTCCCATCTTAAATCATTAATGGTGTAAGATTATTTAAACATCATTTTAGTATTTAGACGCTACGGTTAGAGAATCAGACGCAAGAGGATGTACAAAACTATCATGTGCTTAACACTTCCATTTCACAATTCTTACTCAAAGTCTTAATGTCTTTTTTGTCAAGCACTTTGATTACTGAGAATTTCAAAAAAGATAATGGCTCTTACCCGACATTTAAACACCAAAACACTGTTTAAATAAATGATCTTATACCATTAAAATTATAATGTTCATCTCACACTATTGAAGCTTGATTTATCACCTAAACAAACATTGTTATCGGTCGATGTGAACCATCTGATTGATTAACTTTATTATCAGCCAAACATCAGCCACTAAAATTAAAAACAATGCTTGATATTATAGTCCACATATTGGATGATTCAGATCTCCCTAAACACCATTTTTGGGCCTGTTGCCAAGGTATTAAAATCGGTATTGGTATCGATCTCAGGGATCAATTTGCCCGAGGCTGATACGAATCGGCCGATACCGATACGTACCGGTCAATTTTTTTTCAAAAAAAAAAATAGAAAACAAAAAGTCTCAATTGAAACCGAGACGTATTGGCCAAAACCCGTTACGTATCGGCCATATCTATACGAGATGTCGATACACATCGGTATCGGCTGATTTTTTATACCTTGCCTGTTGCACTTCAATCTATGGCCTATCACTTTGATGGTACATATCGCCCATATATTAAACCAATGACGGTGTAAGATCATTTAAATACAATTTTAGTGTTTAAATGACGTTCAGGAGAATCCGGTCCATTTAAAAAGGAAAATTATAATGAAAGGAAAACCAATGACGGTGTAAGATCATTTAAATATAATTTTGATGTTTAAATGATATTCAGGAGAATCCGGTCCATTTAGAAAGGAAAATTATAATTAAAGGACGGAAAATAGTAGACCATTCGACGAATGCTTACATGACGCGACATAATTGGCTTCCTCGACGTGCATTGCCGGCCCCGTTGCGCTTGCAGTGCGTTCTATCAGGAATAGTGGTCTTTGGTTTCCGTCCACCATATAACATTGTCGATTTAAAAAAGAACTTCGAATCATTCCTCGAGGAACTCGTTTATTTTGTTGGTTGCTTAGCCTACAGGAGCTCTAATTTGAAGAAGATTCTCACTCCACATATTGATTTACTAGGTGCAGCCTTTGCTTTTAAGTATTAACAACTTTTTAATTTCTTTAAATATAATTTTATTTTTGGAACTTGAAAGCTTAACCTATGAACTTAGTGGTAGCAACTTAGGCTGCCTTTAGATTAACTCTTTTATGGCAAAGAGCAACTCTTTGGCTCCCAGAGAATTATTTTTATGTTTGATAATACGGTTCTTCGCTTTATTTGCTCTAACAGGGAGCTATTTTCAGTGATAAAAGGGCTCTCCGTCTACTCTATGTGACAACAGATTTTATCTGCTCTACCAAAGAGTAGGCATAAAACTGCTTATGCTCTTATAAGTTTTAATAGCTAATCTAAACACAGCCTTAGCATCCAATTAAATGCTGGCGAGTGGGCCAATATTGCATCTCAATAATATCTTTATGTGCTTTTTACACATGATTATATTATATAATCCGCTTCACGTGAAGCCTTTGGAGTTTGGAGTATTCTCCTACCCTGCCAGCTATCGTATATATAAGGGTACCTGATTTTGCAACTAGATGATCTTGCGTTGACACTATTGTTGCAAGTTCGGTGTACCCAACCGAACCGAAATCCATGTTTTTTGGTATTCGGATCGGTATACTTAATACCAAAACTGAACCGAAATGAATTGGGGTCTGATTTTTATTTTTTTTTCAAAGCTGACAGCAAAAACGAAATATTTCGATTTTTTCGGTTCAGTTTCGATTCAGTGTAGGTATTATTACTATTTTTTTATTGTTCAATGTATTGTTCGATTTTTTCAAGCTTTTTTTAAATATTTTTCGGTTTTCTCATCCAATCCCCTTGGTTTTCGGTCTTTGCAACCCTAAACCGAAACTGAATCACTAGAATCAGTTCGGTTCGGTGTTTTTCGGTTTTTGGGCTGGTTCAGTAACGGGGTTTGGTTTAGGGTATGCGTCCGTAGTTGACACCAAGGTTTCCAACGGCTCCTTTGATTGGTGGTAAACATAGTCACCAAGTTGGGGTTCGGAATAATTGGGCGAGGTTAAAATTCGGAAAACTCCGGTAAGTTTTGGAAAATATTCGGAGGAAAAATCGGAGAGAAAAGTAAAAAATAAAGAATTATAAGATTTAAAACTATAAAAAATATAAAATTATTAAAATATCACAATTTTTTGAAAATTTTGGGAATTATTCGGGGATAGTACACGAATTTTTGTCAATGCACTTTTTAAAAAAATTTGTGAATAATTTAAGATCACCATCTTAAAGGGTACCGATATTCACACCCCATGAGACTGTTGTCTCAGCCCAGTGTTGAAAAACCTCACTAAAAAAGGACTGTTCCAATCTTAAATTTGCCAAAATTTCAAAATTTGGGCGATTTTTACGACTATGGTGGTAGGGGCGAAAAGCATTTGGGCCTTAAAACGTGTTTGGGCTCGTACAACCCTGTATGCACATTACATGTATCGATGGCTTGCTTGGGAGCACACAAATGTTTTGGCTTGAAACACGTATTTGTGCTGTTTGACAATGTATTTATGTAATAGGCGAGCTTAATGGGACAAAATGAGTCTACAATAGAAACAAATGAGTCTACAATAAAAAATCAACAGATAACAACCAAGATACTAATTTAATTTCCTTTTAATATATATATATATATATATATATATATGTGTGTGTAACTAATAGAAGCTCAAGTCATGGGTTATATTTTATTACTCGAATCATATATATATATATATATATATATATATATATATATATATATATATATATATATATATATATATGAATTAATTTATAATAAGTGTCTACCCATCATGTACATTAAAGTAATACACACATCTGTGTGACTGTATAATATTTGCGAAATTCAATGCATTAGAAGTTCATGGACATCATGCAGTCACACATGTGTAGGCTGTCGTGTACCCTCATTGTAGACTATATATATACACTAAGAACAGGCTAAATCCTTAATATCTGACTGAAGTATAAGAACAGGCTAAATCCTTAATATCTGACTGAAGTATAAAGTCACCGGGCTCATAAATCTTCAAACCTCTCAATAAAGCTGGGAAAAAAAACGCAACACCAGTTCAACCAAGCCCTTAAATACCCAAAAGAAGGGTATTGATTTTAGGAGATCAAGAACTTGAGAAGCCCTAATTCCTAACAAACAATGATAAATGACTAATCTATTATCTAAGCCATATCACAAAAAACTTATAAAAAGACAAACCTACTTTAAACTAAGAGCTAAATCACTCAAAACAGTCAAAACGTAACCCAGCATTTGACAACAAGAAGAGATCAGTTAATCAAAACTCTATGTTAAACCGCAAGGGGTTAGGGCAGTTGGCCAGGTACCTGCTTCTATAAGCAAGAGACTTGAGTTCGAATCCCCCCCTTGAGGCCATCCTAGGGATTTATATCCTGTGCTGTCCCGTTAGGTGTTAATTTTGGGTGTGCACTTGTCCCTAGGATTAGGCGAGTTGTCACGGGGTCGCACTTCCGCAGCCTCAGTCCCGTGCGGCACCTAACGTACGCTTCGCTAGGTCAGCCTACTTCTAATACCAGCAGTCGCGGGAGCGTCCTTCGACACACTTTTAACCCGCGCGGTGCTTCGCTACCACGTGCAACGAAGCCAACCTATCTACACATCAGCTCTGATACCACCCGCTTAGAGGACGGGAACTCCCCCAACATGGTTACCTCTATTTCACGGCCTACCATTCGACTTATCGTGCCCCTTACGACACGCCATCTGCACCACTGTGCTAAACTTGGCCTGCTCAAGCTTCACCCTGTGCACTGCACTAGTACCTCGCTCGCAACGGTCTTGGCATGCAGCTTCCCATGCCACCATGTCTCGCTCACATACCGAACCAAGCCCACAACCTTGTGCCTCGCGCTCGCGTGCTCAACCGAGTCCCACGCAGCCGCCTTCGTGTGCGTTCCGAATTACTAGCAAAGTTCATCCTTGGCCCACGTGCTGTCGTGCTCAACTGAGTCCCACGCAACGTTGGTGTTCTCACGAGGTTGCCTAGCCGTATGTACCGCGACGCGTAGTCAGGAGCAATACTTCAACCTCCCTTGGGTGCCAAACGGCATCGCTGCGTCGACGTCCTAGGCCCACCCTTTCAGGCCTAGGAGACACTTGCGCCCCCTCTGGCAACGCAAGGCCCCGTGTGGGTGGAAGGCAACTCTCCAGCTCCTCTCCCACATAGAAGGGTAAAAGAGTAATTCAGCCAGAATGGTGGGAGGACCTCAAACCCCTTGGTTTGACATACGGCAACGCCTCTTACATCGCTTGCCCACCTTGGCTATGTCGCGTCCGTGTCGCGATCGTGTCGCCCCCGCGTCCTACCCTCATGCGACTGTGTCGCGTCCTCGCAGTGTGATCACGTCGCCAGGCCCACTTGGACCCATGTCGTGCTCCAAGCACCATGCTGCAAGCTCGAGTATTGGCCCCGCCACAGAGCGCTCTAAGAGGCCCGAATACCCAGGACTTCCTAAAAAAGAAAACTCCATGTTAAATCCAAAAGGTGTAAAAAAAATTCAAACCACTTCAAATCAGATTCCAAAATCATCAAAAGTCAATCAAAACCTAACATAAACACTTATTTTAGAGGTCAAAAGAAAATCATTCAAAACCCTACTCAGAAACAAAGGGTAGCCATAAACCAAGTCCAAAAACATATTCTATTAATCTTCTTCACCTTTTTCCCTTTTTTATAGATATATTACTTACTGTGATCTCTTATTTTCTTTGTAATTTGTGGGTTCTTCTTTGTATCGGAGCACCAAACTTGACAGTGTGTAGTAGGTTCTGAGCACCTAACTTAGCAGTATATAAATGCCAAAACCTATGGACTAAGCTTCTTCTCCTTCAATTTTCGTTTCTTGATGATTCCTAAACTAACATAAATATTTGGACAGTGTCAAACAGAGGATAGATTTTATGCAGACAAAGTGCAGGCCATTGATGTGGCGTGAGAAATTTTGCTGTATGGGCGGTGGGGCTCAATTAATGTAGGTCAGTGCAGCCAGTCACGTCAACCACCTGTCCTTTGTCTGCATCAAATTTATCCTCCGCTTATAATTTTCCTAAATATTTTGGCGAGGAAGTTTCTAAGGTTGTGTTTGGTTTAGCTCTTATAAGAGCAGAAGTAGCTCTCTAACTGTTCTCTATAAGAGCAGATAAAATCTGCTATGACAGAGAGCAGACAGAGAGCAATTTTATCACTTAAAATAGCTCTCTGTCAGCACAAATGGGGTGAGGAGTTGTGTTACCAAACATGAAAGCAATTATCTGCCAGAGCCAAAGAACAAAGGAGCTGCTCTTTGCCCTGAAAGAGCTAACCCAAACGCAGCCTAAGAGCTACTTCTTTGGCCTCATATTACCTTTTGACGATGTAGTCCTATCCGTACCATGGTCCATACGTGTTAAGTCAAATGTTGCATTAAACACATTTCACTAGTTGACTTGTGTAATGGCCTCTCAAATACACTCTTTAGAGGCCATTACTTGCAGCCAAGGTGTCAAAATTGGTATCCGTCCATGGAGGACTGATATGACTCGTATCAGCTTATTTAAAAAAAGAAAATAGAGGTATTGGTCGATACCCAATATGTATCGGCTGTTACGGGCCCGTATCGACCGATACCGATACTAAGTTGAGATACCGAGATGTATCGGCCGATTTTTTATACCATGCTTGCAAGAGTTAGTCTATAATGAGTGTCAACCCATGATGTGCATGGAGTAAAGTAGTCCACAAGTGTAATGACATGGCATACATAGACTTCCATGCATTAGAAGTCTGTCCATATAATACAGTCACACAGATGTGTGGCTTGTCGTGTACACCATGGGTCAAAAAATCGTCTGATACCGATACGTATCGGTTTTGGACTTGGGCGGTACGATACAAAGACAATGTACTTATCGTCTGATACATTGAAATTATCGGACGATAATTTCAATGTATCGTCCGATACTATGTATATATATATTTTTTCCGATTGTCTACACAATCGATGGCGACTATGTAGCCAATTGCCATCGATTGTGTAGACAATTGGATTTTTTATTTTATTTTTTCCGATTGTCTACACAGTCGCCATCGATTGTATAGACAATCGGAAAAAAAAAAATCAATGTATCGTCGATACATTGAATGTATCGGCCGATACCCGATACGTATCATCTTGGAGGTCAGGACGATACGTATCGATTTACCGATATTTTGATCCTTGGTGTACACCCGTGATGGGTGTCCACTCATTGTAGACTAACACTACTTGCAATCAAACATGCCCAAAACTGTTGTTACTGCATTATATCAGACAATGGAGGTTATTTTCATCCCATCTTTTACACAATAAATCATGAAAAAGCCATCAAACGTTCCAAAAAGTGGCTTTGATCATGACCGTTCCATCACATAAGGTTTTCGATCGGGGCACTTTTTTGAGATGGATTTAATCAACATTCACCTTCCTTGTGGAAGATTGGGATGAAAATGATCTCTTTGCTAGCAACAATTTTTCCAAGCTAAAACTTTGATAGCAACACAAGATTCTATCGTTATAAATATCCTACAAGGCTATAATTAATAGTCATGTGTGAAAAATTTTAAAAGCAACTTTTCGTGTAGTCCCATAATCAAGAAGGATAATAAATTCCTTTCGGCACTAATAATGATTTCAATAAGGGTCTGTTTGGACAGGAAAAAAAGAAAATAAATTATGAGAAAAGAAATGAAATATTTACTTTCTTATATTTGGCAACAAAGTTGTGCCACCGAAAATAATAGAAAATTTAAAATTTTTCTTTTCTATTAAAAACCAACAAATCCCTCTAAAATAGGACGATATCCATAGTGACAAATTTTGCCGAAATTCGGCAAAATTTCGTGAAATTCGCCGTAATGAAGGTTCAACGAAAGTTTCGTCGAAATTTTGTCACTTTTCTAAATTTTTGAGAATTTCGTCGAAATTTTGATATTTTCAGTATTTTTTTGTTAAATTTTAATTTTGGGAAATTTGTACTTTCGGCTCTATACGTTTGCGTATTTGCAGAAACGGCCCTATAATTTCAATCCTTGCATAAATGGCCAGCTCCAAGCCTAGTCGGCTCCATGTCAGATATATATATGCTTCTCTATGCAAGGATTGAAACTATAATTTCTCTAGCATTTTTTAACACTTTCTTTCTCTCTTGGATAGTGATTTCGAGATTCGACTACAGTTCGTATAACATAGAGAATACAACAGACTAGGTAAGATATCGAGTACATTATCTTTTTAAGTTATTGATTTCCCAATTTTTCAAAATATTGTAGGTAGACTAAGTTATGTAAGACATCGATCGATATCTTAAGATACCTTCAGATATCGTCCGATATCTTATGATATCGATCGATATCTTATGATAGGGTTTTGTTTTACGGGTTTAGGTTTATGGTTTAGGTTAAAAGTCCATCGGCCAGATATCTTAGGATATCGGCCCGGTAACTTAGGATATCGGCCCGATATCTTAGGATATCGAGCGATATTTTATGATGGACTTTTAACCCTAAAGTTTTCATTTTTTAATATTGTAGTGCTAAACAACCCTAAACAACCAATTTTCATTTTGTAAATATTGTAGGTTGAAATGGATGTTCCTCTTCTTTGCCATTTTGATTTCATCCGCGTGAGAGATAATACTTACAACGGAGGACATCGGAGGATTTTTACTGTTACGGAGAACATATCATTTGATGAGTTTATAGAGAAAATGTACAAAGTCAGTCGGACACGATCGGAAGAACATTCTATTACACTAACTATTTCATTACGCATAGGGAATGAGCTTGTATTTGCCGAATTGTCTGACTCTGATGATCTTACAAACTTATTCAGAGCATATTGTATCGGTGATGGTGTGATAAATATTTATATCGAAAAATTATTAATCACTATCGTAGCAGAAAGTTTACCGTCTTTAAAAACATTTCAACCGTTCCAGGAAACAAACAAAGATGATCATGGTGTGAGAACAGAACATTTGATTGAAAATCAAGAAATACGGTTTGAAGAAGAGAACATTGTTGCACCGATGATAGTCGACGATGATAGAAATATGAATATAGGATTTCGCCTCTACCGTAAGCCTCTGGAGCAACCCTCTTCAGACATTCCAATGAGTGAAGGCGATGAGGAAAATCATGATGTCATCAAATGAATTGATGATACATCTCGCTTCAACTTCGCCGTAATCAATGGGAAACATTTTAGTTGGCCTTAGTCCATATCAATGGCCTTCCGAACAAATAGCTTCGAGCCAATAATCGAACAAGCTCATCATGTCAAACATTCCCGCATCGGCCAACATCAATCCAAACAACTGCACATCAACCAAGCATACATCGACGGGCTCAATCCCAATCACGTAATAACCATCCAGTCGATGACGGTGATAGTGATCCTAAAAATAATGAAGCACCGCCGTCTCCCACTTCGCGTGTTGATACTAATAGGGGAATTGATCAACCTCTGGTGGACAAAGACTATCAGCTTAATGACTTGGAAGGAGAGTATATGAACTCAGACGATGAGGAACTGTATGAAGGGGGAACAATTACCATTGGTCAGCCGTTTAGAAATAAGAAATCCTTTCAAAAAGCTCTTAAAGAATTTGCAATGACAAATAATTTTCAGATTAAACCAATAAAAACCAGTCCTCTTCAAGTTATGACGAGGTGTGTTGAAGTAGGATATGCTTGGCGAATACATGCATCGAAATTAGTAGGCGTGGACACGTTTGCTGTGAAAACTTTTCACCCGGGACATACGTGCAGAATGCCAGCTTTTGGAAGTGGACATCGCCAATGTACGACATCGTGGATAGCTTCATTCGTGAGAGATAAGCTATTAAAGGGCTTTGACGAGATTCCTGCTTCAATAATTTTTTATATTGAAAAAAAATACGGTATAACAGTAGGTTACTGGAAAGTATGGAGAGGAAAAGAAATGACATTTAGTGACATCCGAGGTAGCTAGAAGGAGCAATTTAAGATGTTACCGTCATATATTGCCGAATTACAGCAGGTCGATCCAGACGTATAGACCGAATTGTGGGCCTGATAATGCATTTCAGAGATTCTTCGTGGCATTCGGACCTTGCATTCGAAGCTTTTGTAATACTTTACAAAGAATAATTGCGGTAGATGAAACGCATTTGCGTGGACGATACAAGGGAGTGTTGTTAATAGGTACGGGGATAGACGGGAATAGACATTTATTCCCTATAGCGTTCGGCATTGTACCGAAAGGAAATGAAGATCATTGGACGTGTTTTCTTAATCAATTAGGGAGACGTGTAATCGGTGACTTTGAAGACCAGTTTGTATTGATATCAGACAGACAGAAAGGTTTGATGGAAGCTGTGGAAAAAGTTTTTCCTAACGCCTTTCACAGCTACTGTATGCGACACCTAGCTCTAAATCTGTTTAATAAATATAAGGATACAATCTCTAGACCACTTTTCTGGGTTGCTGCCCGTGCATTTTCGAAAGCAAAATTTAAAAGAATTATACAAAAAATAGAAGATAACGCCCCCCCGGAATGTATAAAATAGATTAAAGAAATTGGTGATCATTTCTGGGCGCGCGCTTATTTTCAAGGGAGGCGTTATGATATGTTGACAACTAATATAGCTGAAAGCATAAATAGTGTGTTGAAAATAGCCAGGGAGGAATCGATTGTGAGCATGTTAGAAACTATTCGCACAAAGGTAGCCAAATTTTATCTTCGTCGTCAGGAGGAAGGAAATTAAATTACACATGTGTTAACACCAATGGCCGAAAAACACATAACACGAAATTCAAGATGGGCCCGTCGAAAAAATGTTATACCATATGGTCGTGATATATTTCAAGTTAAACATGGTGATTACACTCACAATGTCGATCTAGAATCGCGAACATGTACATGTAGACGTTGGGCTATTCTTGGATTACCATGTTCACATGCGATCGCCGTATTATCGCGCCGAAACGGAGAAAGGGAGATCCCCCAATTTTGTGAACACTGGTTTACCAGTAACTTATTTAGAGAAACTTATAAAGAGTACTTTGTCCCGACCGTTGACAAGCACCAATAGACTTCGCAAAGAGACGACCTTCAAGTTTTGCCTCCCCACAAAATACGTCAAGCCGGCCATCCGAAGAAAAGGAGAATAAGATCTAAAGGCGAAGTTCGACCACTACAATGTAAAAATTGTAATAAATACGGACATAACCGTCGCTCATGTAAATTTGTTAATATTTGAAATTAACTTATATTACTTCAAAGTTTGCGATTGAGATCAGATTTCCAAAGCATTTTATATTATTTTATAATATAACAAATACGGTCATAGCCTTTAGATTAATATTAAATCAACGGCCGCTGACTTAAGATATTGACCGATAACTTAAATTTGCGTCCACTAATGTAAGTCATCGGCCGATATCTTAAGTCATCGGGGAAAGGAATAAATTTATTTATTTGACCTTGTTGGTCTGAGCGAACCTTGGACCTAGGTGGCGATCGAGCTTCCAAATGATCCCATTATCGAAGAGTATTTTTTTTTCTCTTTTTCTTTCCTTCAACATTAATAGATTGAACCTCAAGAAAAGAAGCGATCAACATCCTTGCCAATATCATCATCTTTAAATTCTGATTCTTTATTTTCTATTCCACTCTGTAGGGGTGAGAATTTATTAATCGATTTCGCTGCCAATTGATTAATATTTATATTTTTTTTAGACTAATAATTTCGTTTTAGAATTGTGATTGAGATAGATTGCTGGGCTTAATAAATCATTAACTCAAAAAGGATTGGAAGTTGCCAAATTCGCCTTTAATCTATTAGTAAATCAACGGAGCCTTCCTCTCTCGAAGCAATCATGTTTTGGTCAGGATTAGCATTCTCTCCAATATTTAACTCTTATTGAGGGCTTTGAGATTGTGAAGTTCAACCGTTTTTTAAGGAAGGTTTAAAATGTTAGGCTGTTTTTGGCATAGAGCCGATGATTTAAGGAGATTGTGACCAAAGATATCCAGCTTCACAATTTCAAATGGACGATATATTAAGTCATCGGACGATATCTTAAGATATCGACCGGTTACTTAAGATATCGGCCGATGACTTAAGTCATCGGATGCTAATATAATTTAGTGGCCGCAAACTTAATTTATCGGGTATGGTGAAATCTAAACATTAGATAAAGAATTGTTTATAAGGAATGGTTAGACAATTACGATAAATTGATAACAACGAAAATTATACAAGTTGATATAAATTATTTACAATTTTATCAAAAAAAATATTTACAAATGTCTATAAAATTTTACAAAGATATGAAAGTTTAACTCTTCTTCCCAAACGTGCACATTAAATGTCCGATTTCGGCTCTAAATTGTTGCATATATTTTTCTTCGAAATCAATAGGCCGTCGTTGGGAGAAGTATTCTATATACTTCAAAACATATACACCGCAATCCCAACCTTTTCTTTGGATCGGGAGAACAACACTGTAAACGCCGATACCTTCCACTGTTGATCGAAAGTTGACTTCAAACCAACAGTGTAAAGAAGGCGCGGAAGGTGATTCAATAGACATCATTTATGCTCTTCAAACCTTCTTGAGCATTCTCAGTCTGCTGAATTTATTAACTTAATTTCTCGATCAACTAATGAAATTATAGCCAACACCCAGTGGCTATGTTTTTCGCTATGCATCGGAAGATAAATCTGCACATAAACGGAACCGAAATTTTAAATAATAAATTTTATTTAAAAGTCGTTAACGTTAAATAAAGCGAAGTGTAGTATTAAAAAATGTACCATTCCATAGTCGATCACATGAATTCCGCGATTATTATTTGTCAGTAGTGGTTCCAGTGGCTTTGAATTGTGACGAGCCTTCCATTCGGCACAATAGGCCTGCCACTTATCGAAGTCGCTCAGCGCAGCTATACCTTCATTGTCGATAAACTTTTTAAATTTTTTCTCGTCCGCCATAAACAAGGTCTGAAACAGGATAATATAGTAAGTAAATAAATTAGAAGAAGTGAATTAAGAGTTGTGATTGAAAAGACAAATAAAAGAAACAAACGAAACAATAAATAGTTGAAACCTTACCAGGGCAGACGCAGAAGTGAACCAGCTTTTTTCGGCATTGGCCGTAAACATTGAATCATTTATAACTTCAAGGACTCTCGAATACACGTTGATGACTTAATTGTCGAGTCACGAGCGTCCTTTGAGAACCTTTAAAAGAGCAACTGTGATGTCAACACCCATGATAGTATTGACGATCACATTGTCCTCGTTCTCCGGCCGGTTCCAAAAATTGAGCATATATTTTTGCTCCATTGATTTTGGCTCATCCTCCTCCTCCTCCTCCACAACCAATCTTGGTTTTTTTATTATTGCTTTACTGGTTGGAGACTTTCTCTTCTTACGGGCACGCAAGTCATATCCTTCGGCTTCATTTTTTGTTGTTGATAGTTTCACTATAATTGATTTTAGTGATGTCGATTGTGACTCATGAGAAGGCTGCGTA
Source organism: Chloranthus sessilifolius (assembly GCA_021018995.1). Taxonomy (NCBI): domain Eukaryota; kingdom Viridiplantae; phylum Streptophyta; class Magnoliopsida; order Chloranthales; family Chloranthaceae; genus Chloranthus; species Chloranthus sessilifolius. The sequence continues at coordinate 135,785,464 of CM037587.1, forward strand.
AGAGGAGCATCATCATCACCCACATCCACCAAGGGTTGTTTAGTAGGTTGAGGAGCAGTGGGTTTTGGGGCAGTATGTTTAGAGGCAGTGGATTGAAGGGTAGGTTGAGCAGCAGTGGGTTTTGGGGCAGTGGATTGATGGCTTGGTTGAGGACCAGTGGGTTTTGGGCCAGTAGATTGATGTCTTGGTTGAGGAGCAGTGGGTTGAGGGGCAATGGATTGAGGATGAGTGGCGGAAGGAACGAACGTGTCAAATAGCACAGATGTTAGAATATTATCCTGCATAATTTCAAAAACTTTTATTATTTTACAATAAATAAAAAAATTAACTGCATTATCGAACGATAATTTACATTAACGATCGATAATGTAAATTATCATCCGATAATTTACATTGTCAGCCAATAATTTACATTATCGGCCGATAATATAAATAATCGACCGATAATGTAAATTATCGACCGATAATTTACATTATCGATCGTTAATGTAAATTATCGTCCGATAGCTTACATTATCCGACGATAATTTACATTGTCGGCCGACAAGCTAATTTTGCATTAATATGTAAAAAATTATATTTTTTTTAAATTTAAAAAGCCTTGATTTAGTACCTTTGTCAAATGAGAGATGACCGCATCAAGATCTTACCATATTATTTTATTTTCTTCTTTTAGGGTCTTCTTATCTCTCCGGAGTTGTTCAATGGTGAGTGCTTGCCCTTTCAGCAGTGTAAATGCACGCCAAAATTCTTTTTTCATCTCTTTTACAGCCATGCGGAGCATATTGCATTCTTTTCTAAGCTCTATTACTCTTTGGTTAGGTGCATTTGCCTAACCGGCTGTTCTCTTATTGGTTGGGGCTTAATATCCGGTTTGCCCTTTGGTTCAATATGTTGACGTACAACGACCTCAAAATCGTCGTTTTCGTCGCTGTCATCATCATCATCCTCATTGTCGTCATCGTCGTCATCTCGGCTCTTCGCCTCTTTCTTTCGGACGTGTTGCATAACTTGGGATATCATCATATTCGTATATATTTTCTTGGGAGTAAGGCTCCTCTCTTTCCTCGATCTGTTCCTTCTCCCTTTTCATCTCTTTTTCTATCTCTCTTCGCATAAAAAAGTATCGAACCGATTTATACTGTAATTCGTACTTTACTGCTTCAAGCTCTAAAATAACTTTAGACTTAAGAAATTTTTCTCGATATAAATTAGGATTACGGCTGAATTTCGGGCCTTCCCATTTCATTAGCCTGGGAAATGGTTCTTTGAGCCCAGTAGGAGCGGTGGCGACTCCAGGAAAGTACTCAAACGCCCAAATCTGTAAGGCGATAGTGCATCCGTAGATGTTGTATTGCCCCTTTTCTGACCTTTTCGCCATTTCTCTTCTGCCACTCGCTTTTGATATGCTATCTAATAAATTATTGTAAACTATCAGGCCCCACGGTAACTTGTTGAACTCTTTAATGTTATCTACTAATTCCAAGTACCGTGTATCTACTTTCTGGTATGTGTCCGAAAGTAAAAAAGAACATACGAAAAATAATAATGATAGTTTCAAAAAATCATCGTTGGATAAATCAGCACTATCAATAATTTCTTCAATACGAGGTTTGTTCCTCCGAAAGAATTTGTATCGAATAGTTTGTTCCTCTGGGACGGCCATCTTCTCAGACTCAGGTTCCGTCACCATGTTGAGGCCTAAAATCAAGGCTATATCGATCTCTTGCAGGAGTACATTGGTGTTCCTTACCTTAAAAACATTATCTTTAACCCAAAAACTTAAAATTGCGTCAACCAAGTCTCCAACGAATCCTAATTTCTCATTAATCCTAAATAGATGACCAAATATTGAATCCTATAGTATCTTCTTTCTCTCTTCGTTACAGTGCATGTAAAATTTCTTAACACCAACTGCATAACATTTTCCGATGGGCTTTAGAGTCATGGTCATTTTCAATCACTTAGTAGGAACTGCGATAAAAATAAAACCCAATTAATTAACAAAATAAGTAATTTAAAAAAAACTACCGACAATTTAAGTTATCGATCGTTGTCGATTGATAACTTAAGTTGTCGATGATAACTTAATTTGTCGATCAACAAATTAAGTTATCGATAAGTTAAATGATTAGGTGGGAAACATTGCGGATGACTAAATGTGTTTAAATGTAAAAAAATAAATTACCTGGAAATTTGTTGTGACCTTTTTCCGCTTTGTCGCCGCTAAGCCACCGCTCTCTTGGTTTTTTCAGAAAAGTTAAAAGTGAAAGTAAAAGTAAAGAATGAAAAGTAATAAAGTGATTTTATACTTTAGTTAAAGGGCGGTGCAAAATTTCGCATGTTGCATAAAAGAGGCCCTTGCTGACATGGAGCCGGCTAGGCTTGGAGCTGGCCATTTATGCAAGGATTGAAACTATAAGGCCGTTTTTGCAAATACGCAAACGTATAGGGGCGAAAGTACAAATTTCCCTTTAATTTTTATTTAATGTGACAAATAAACCGTCACCACTCACCACCATGGGTCAAAATACCGGGTATCGGATACATATCGTCCGAGCTCAAAACCAATACGTATCGGACGATACGTATCAGAATAGTAAAATATCGGACGATACATTGAATGTATCGTCCGGGTATATGCATACAAAATGGCGATACGGTACATTGAATGTACCGTATCGCCCCAGTCCAAAACCGATACATATCGGTATCAGACGAAATTTTGACCCATGCTCACCACATGTTGCTCACTAAGTAGGCACCACACGTCTCGTTGTGTAACTGAAAGTAGGTTTTATAGGTGGAGTAAAGTTGGAAGCTTTTTTTCTAAACGATGTGGGATTAAAATCGATTGCAGTTTGCCAATGGATACACTACTCACCCCCAAAACGGCTGCTTTTTCTCCACCACCACCTCCACCTGGCATACATTGATCGGCTTTGAATCAGATGGTGGAGGTCATTTTTCATCCCATCTTTTGCACATTGGATCTATGGATCGTGGGCATACCATCAGACGATCTATTTTTTATTATGCATAGCACACATCTCAAAAGGTAACGCTAAAATATACTTGAGCGTGAAGGAGGTCATATGCTTTAAGGTCCACTTACCATCCTTAGATCAGTGATGGATGAGGATGAAAAAAGACCTCTATCATCCGATTCAAAGGCGGTCGATGCATGCCGACTAAAGAATGTGGGGTGGGAAAGCAGCTTGGTGGGTGAGTATAATGGTACCCTTTGTCAATTTTTCTTCATTAATTCTATGCTTGAGCTTGGCGGCAGTGTTTGGATCAATTCCTAATTTTTTTAAAAAAATATTAAATATATTTTTATATATTTTTAGTCTTCGAAATTTTTTCGAAATATATCAAAATTAATCCAAAATGTACTAAAAGGACCCCTACCGAAAAATTACCAAAAATGGAATTTGTCACTATGACGATGTCATCGAAAGTTTTTTGCCATTCTCGATTTCTCTCTTTCTCTCTCCTCTACCTCTCACTCTCTTTTTTAATGAATAAATTGAAATAAAATCAACTATTGAAAAAATTAAAAAATTAAAAAAATTAAAAAAAAAAAGATAAAATAACAAAAAATAAAAAATAAAATAAAACTTTTAAAAATAATAAATAAATTATAAATTATAAAATTATAAAAATATATTAAAAAAATAAATAATAAATTTTAAAATATTTTAAAATTTTAAAATTTTAAAAATTTAAAATAAAATAAAATTACAAAAATTAAAAATTTTAAAATTAAAAATAAAATAAAATTATAAAAATTAAAAATTTTAAAATTTAAAATAAAATAAAATTACAAAAATTAAAAATTTTAAAATTTAAAATAAAATAAAATTACAAAAATTAAAAAATTTAAAATTTTTAAAAAATTTAAAAATAAAATAAAAACAAAGCAATAAAAAATAAATTAAAATACGAAAATTAAAAATTAAAAAATATTCAAAAAATAAAATAAATAAATAAATAATAATAAAATTAAAAAAATAAAATAAAATTACAAAAATAAAAATAAAATATTTATAATAAAATAAATAAATAATAAATTAAAATATAAAATATTAAATATTAAAATATTTTTTAAAAAATTAAAAAATAAAAAATAAATTTAAAATATAAAATATTCAAATAATAAAATAAAATAAAAATATATAATTAATAAAAAATAAAATAACTAATAATAATAGAGAGTGAGAGAGAGTGATTTTATTTATTTATTATTTTTTACTTTTTATTTAAATATATTTTTATTTTTTTTAAATAAAGTAAAACATTAATAAAAATAAAATTAAACATTAAAAATTTATAAATTTTAAAAATTTTAAAAGAAGAAAAATAATTTAAAATAATAAATAAATAAATTTAATTAAATCTCTCTCTCTTAACTCTCTATTATCATTTTCCTTTTTAGATGTCTCTCTCTCCGAATCTCTCTCTCCTAAATTTTCTCCCTTTACATATATTTTTTAATTTCTCTCTTAATTTTTGTCTCTCTCCCCAAATCTATCTTTCCTAAACTCTCTATTTCTCTTTCCTAATTTTTTCTTCAAATTTCCTTCGTAATAGAAAGTTGAATTTATTGGGTGTGGAAGATATATACTATCGATGGTGCTCATTTTATATTTTCTATATGCCAATTACACAATCTAAACACCAAAAAATAATGAATTCTTATAAATTCCCAAAGAATTGGAATCCATTAGATTTACAAAACCTTTTCCTATGTTTTCCGGAAAATTGCCAAATAGACCTTAAAGGGATAATTAGAGAAACATGCCTCAAAAATAATTTTTTTAGCAAAAAAGATCCGACCTCAAATGTTTTAGAAAAACAGTGCTTTCACGAATTTTGGAACTTCATAAAATCATGAAAGCACTTTTTGTTTTTAAAAAAGAAAATCATGAAAGCACCTTTTTCTTTAAAACAGTGCTTTCACGATTTTTTGAAGTTCCAAAATCCGTGAAACCGTTTTTCTAAAACGTTTGAGGTCGGGTCTTTTTTGCTAAAAAAATTGTTTTTGAGGCATTGTTTTCTAAAGTGCCATTCTATAAAGTTGGATGCGTTGAGGTTAACTCTTTCAGGGCAAAGAGCAAGTCTATTGCTTTTTAGCTCCACCAGAGAATTGCTTTCATGTTTGGTAACACGGCGCCTCGCCCATTTGCTCTGACGAAGAGTTGTTTTAAATGATAAAACCGCTCTCTATCTGCTCTATGCCAGAGCAGATTTTAAGAGCTAACCCAATCACAGCCTAAAGATTCTTTTTAGGAGACATGTAATTTGTGTTGTTTACTTTTTTCTTTTTCTTTTTATTTCAAATGACAGACAACACTATACCAAATGTGATACACAGGCCATAACTTCAAGGCCAAACCAAAGTTTCTTGGTTCACGAGTGTACTCAATTCAAATTTGGATTCACAATTAGCTGCTACCAACAAAAGCCGATTCGCTCTAGGTAGGATGAGTTTTAAAAGTTTTTTTTTTTTTTTTATAAAATAAAATTTACATCCTTTAATAAAAAACAAATACAAATGACCATTTAGTTGGCTATAAAACTTAAAATCACAAGTTCTTAGGTTTAATTTCTCTCTCTATGTTAAAATTTGTTTTAAAATAAAATAGTTAACATTAATTAGTAAATTCATTGGCCATGTTAAATCAGGCCAAATTGTAATGTGAAATGGTTTGCGGTATGCAATTTGTGATTCGCTACTTTTGTTATTCGCTACATAAATAAGCAAATTAAGAAACATTTGGTCAACCTATTGTGGTCTCTATAGTACAAGGAGATGCATAATCGCCTTGTCCTTGGAGGTTAGTATGGTGATCATTGCACACTTGAAGGTGAGTATGATGATCATTGTATGCTTAGTTTGTATAGGGTAACACGTGGTATCAAATATTGGCCGATACTGATATGTATCAATTTTTTAGCAAACCAATACGTATCAAGTATCCAACTCGGTATTGGTATTGGTATCGGCCGATACGTAGATACCTGGATTTTTATTATGTTATCTTTTTTAAAAGGGTTGATTCGTATTGGTTCTCTAAGGACTGATACCCGTTACCTGATACCGATACCAAGTTTGTTACCTTGGGATAACACACCCTTTCACTCCTTGGAGGTGAGTATGATGATCGTTGTACACTTAGTTTGTATAGGGTAAACATATGGTATCAAATATTAGCCGATACCGATATGTATCGGTTTTTCGGCAAACCGATATGTATCGAGTATCCAACTCAGTATTGGTATTGGTATCGGCTGATACGTAGATACCTGTATTTTTATTTTTTTAAATGGGCTGAATCATATCAGTGTGTATCGGTTCTCTAAGGACCGATACTCGTTACGTGATACCGACACCGAGTTTGTTACCTTGGGATAACACACCCTTTCATTCCCAATCTCATGCTAAAATGGTAACATGGCTACCTAGAGCCATGGTATAAAAAATCGGCCGATACCAATATGTATCAGCATCCCAACTCGGTATCTGCCGATACGGGATCGTATCGACTGATACGTATCGGGTATCGACCGATATGATATTGGTTTTAAAAATATATTCTCTTTTTTTAAACAAAATTAGACCAATAAGTATTGATATCGACTAATACACATCAATTTCCTGTGCAAAATCTTAAATATTTTTTATATGATACGTATGAGTGCCCTATGGATTAGCATATATGGTAGCTTTGGCGCATAGTGGTTTTAGCATATAAGATCATGAGGTTTTAGTGTCAAGGTATTTGTCAGGATTATATTATTTGAGTTCGAATGTTTGTTTTTAGGGTTTCGAGGATTTACTCTAGACATGCTTTGTCACGACCCGAAATTCTATCCCATCCCGAGGGCCTAGAATTCTGAGTTATGACCTTTACATATCCCGGATATGCTAAATGGACATACACCTAATTAGAGTTATCGCGCAAAACAGATTTTACGAAATTCGTGAAAGCTAACACATAAAGGTGGAAATAAAAATAGTTATAAATACCAGAATAAAAGTAATGAATCTGAATAATCCACCAATAAAATAATAATGAAAGTTGGAGACAAATCCGATAAAATGAAATCATAAAATCAATGATAATAATAAAGACTAAATCTACTACCAACTCTATAATAATCAATATCCGACACTTTGATCGAAATTAGTAGCGTAGCCCTCTTGGTACTCGGTTCCGTCTCCCTCCAAGGCGCCTGGTACTCAACACCCTCAGGATCAATGAAATCAGCGTCAGTAGGATCTGGATTGTCGGCGTCTACTCTACCAGCGAAGTCACCTACAGCTGTTAGATTAACGTGAGATGAGTTTACTCAGTCATGTAAACTCAGCGGGATACCCCACCAATCCACCCCATACTACTCAAGTGCATTGTGGGTGCATCTTGTGAGTGATAAACATAATATTTCAAAGTAGATAACAAGAGAAAGATAAAATCATTTGTATATCGTAAAACTCATATCGTATCATAAATGTAAGACCATGATCTAGACACTCATATCCTAGCGTACCTTATCATATCTCATAATATATCATATCATGTCTTATTATCAATCCCGCACGTACGTCTGTAAAATCCTACACGATATGTGTTAGAGTCGCTGCTTGAGCTATCATGGGAGGGTCAATACAATATCATACCACCATATCATAACGCCCTCGTGTCATACTCATACTCCACCATCCAGCCAATGGGGAGACATAATGGCCAAACTAACTAATAAACATACTCATAATCTCTCCCAGAGATTCGTCTTGACTGAAAGATGTTGTTGCCCTTACGATGGCTACGCAAAGAACAATACGTACAGATACTTAAGTTCTTTATCTTTTACTGGTCTACACAGCGATGCCTTATTATCATACTCGTATCATAACTTATCTTATCTCATATTCATATCTTATCATACTCTTATACTTAATTCTAGGATAAACTATAGCGAGACAACTTTTCTAATTCACGCTTCCCAAGAAAAGGTTCCGTAGTAACCTGGATGTACTTCGTGTGGCAGCCCATCCTACCATAGAGGGTTGCATCCGTACATGAACGCCAATATACTGAGTTTCACATGACTGTAAAAGAAATCTCACCACAGTTAAGGCCCTAAGCCCAATTCTCGTATCATATCTCATATCTTATCATCTTGTATTAAAACTCGGGATAATAGGATCACCGTATATGCCACCGTATACAAAGTTACACTGAATTTACACTCATCCGACTCGTCATGGGTCCCATTTCACCATGAGTTGTAAGACATGTGAATACGGTGTATTCCTCGCTTCGATACCATCTCAGTGAGTCACCATGCACAAGCGTAGGCATGATCTCATATACTCTCGTACATATGTCCTAACTTACTCATAACTCATATAATATAATTTAAGATGAAAACACAAAAGGTTAGACGTACAGAAAAATTTATATTAGATTATCTTATTTTATATATATATATATATATATATATTTATAAAATAGGATAATTATAAGTGTATTCTCGATAATGGGAAGGTCGGGGTTCGATGTTCACGAGGTATCGAATTCCTAACACTTCGTGTTATCGAAGAGGTCGCATTGAAGCGATAAATTGATATATATATATATAATAATTAGATAATTAAATTAAATGATATTTATAATTATTAAGTTATGATTTATCATGACCATCGATCGAAAGACCTTACGATATAATATACACAGGAACTTTGGTTATGAGAATTAGAAAATAATACTTAATTCGAATAGCCTTGAGTTATTCAAAATTGAACCCGACTTGTTGCTCTAATTTAACCTCTAAAACGTCAGATTCGTGAAATGACTATTTCACACAAAGTTGTAAAGCTTGCTATCTTCTTTCCAATATTGTAAGAATCACATTAATCCGATGTCATAGTAAAAAGATATGGCCAAAATACCGAGACAGGTGCATCAATGGTCGCGAGCTCGAGTTTGTGGACACGAATTTGAGTTCGTAGCCGTGAGTTCGGACCTGAAACTTCAAGATGGTGCAATCTATTATTCTTTTAAATAAAATAAATATATAATTTAATTTTTTAGCTTAATTAATTTTAAATAAATAATAATATAGACTTGCAACAATAATATATATTATTATAGTCTTAGTAAAAGGATAAATTTCTAACTATATAGATTTGAAAATAAATAATATCAATATGATATTATGGCAATTAAGTCAATCTATTAAATTTATAAATATTAGAGTTTAATTAATTTTATAGATATAAAAAAAGAAATAAACATATTAAATATGCAAACTTAATAGAAGGTAAAATATTAATGGCCCAAATAAAAGAAATTCTTGAAAAGAAAAGAGAAATAACATATAAACCTGACTTACATAATATATAACTTTCAAGGGAAAGCATAATATTAAACGTATAGGTCTATTAATTTATGAGATATTTGGGTTTAGAAAAGATTTTTAAACTCATCGATGCGCGATTGAATGCATCCTACGTGACGGGATCTGAGAAGAACAAGATGGATTGATGGGTACCCACCTCTTGAAGCGTGAACGAAAGATCAACGGCGATTCGGATTGAAAAGGTCGATGCCCAGGGTGTCGGTTTGTCTAAGTCTTAAGAGAGAATGATTTTTTATTATAGAGAGTAAAGAGTTTTTAAAGTTTTATTTATAATGGTATAAAATTTTAGGTCTAACTCTAATTAACACTTTTCGTAGAAGATTTAATAAAATAGGAGATTTTTACACGGAATAAGAATTACTACGTAATTTGGATAGCTTGAGAAAAGGTTTCGTTCTGGTGCTTTGTATACTCACCGAAGCAATTGGTGTTGCTCTCCCGAAATTACAGTTATACCCTTTGGCTTGCTTGATCACTTAAAATGGGCATAACTTTTTATATTCTTGTCAGAAGTTGTCAAATTATATATCGTTAGAATCGTATCGACGAGAACTTTGCAATGAGTCTAATTTTGATATAGGAAAAATTCAAAAATTTCTATTTTAAAGGGTGAATTTTGATTTCGATGTGGAGCGTTAGCACTGTACATAGTGTGATACATCATCTAACACCGTTAAAATAAAGTCTAAAAATCCGGGTTGTTACATGCTTTCACCTACTTAGTGGGGCTTTTGCTTTTGTGTTTCTTTTATTTATTATTTTCTATTGTAACAGACTCTCTGATAAGATAAACTTTGACTGCTTTAAATTAGACGATGGAAATGCTTTTCACCCCAATCTTTGACCTAATGGATCTTGAGATTGTTGGCCTACAATCTAACTTTCATATTTTGACTCACATAGCACACATCTCAAACAGTGATCCACGGACCACGTGTGATGTACAATGATGGTCACGTTAACTTTTTAAATTTTCTATCCAGTCTCAAGATTCATTGGGTGAAGGATTGTGGTGAAAAACGATCTCCACCTTTTGATTTGAATCAGTCAAAGATTAGTTCTCAAACAGTCAACGATTGATCCTTTACCATAGAGGTAATATGTAAAGGAAACATAAAAGCAAAGACCACAATGTATATAGGTGAAATTAGGAGGGCAGAGTGTACAGTCGAAAGGTTAAGTGAAAAAAATCCATGTTTTTACGGGGTGTTTGGAAATCGACGGTCTCTATGCATGTGCTAACATGCATTAATCATTAGTAAAACAAGATTTTGGCGCCCCTAAGCACACATTTAGCTAGGTCTGGACACAATGTGAGGAAGTGAACATGCCATACCCTTTGTTGACGAGAGAAACATTAAGAAAACAAATTATTATTTGTTTATTTATGAATTTGTATAAGGAAATATCCAAAGATCTATGGTGTTGAAAATTGGGGGGAAAAAACATATCTATCATGTGATTTAAAGTTTGTCACTGCCCTTTAAAAGAAGGGCAAAATTGATTTTAAAATTTTCATGGTTCCATTCATTTTATAGGGCGTAGTTTGCTCTGAATCATTTGATGGACTGACATGTTTTTCACCCCAATGTCCAATACCTTGTATCTTTAGATTAAGGGCGTACAATCAACTGAATTGTACATGGTGAATCTCCCACAAGAGGTTAATCTTTTGCTCTCTCCCCTGCCTCTATGCTTTTTTATCATAGTGCTCGAAATACAAAGAGTAGTGGAGTCTCATGGGTCTCTCACTCTCTTAGGGCTCATTCAAGAGTTGAGAAAAGCTCTGAATCTGAGGTTTTTCCTTAGAAAATTCATTTTTTGAGTTAGGAAATCAATTTTCTGCCTTTCGTGAGTTTTTCTCGAAGAGTGTATATTCTGCAGAACATGACAGATTGTTCTCTGATCTTCTTGCTCAGAAAAGCTCATAATCTGAGCTCAAGAAATTGAAGGCAAAAAATTAATTCTGATGCAGGAAAGTGAAACTAAAGAACTCAAGAAAGTGAATCTCTATGAAAAAAGCTTAGAAAATGCTAAGAAAATGAGCAACTCAAGAACACCTACACATAAACTCGATTTCTGAGTTTTCCAGGAAATTGCTCATATTTTGACCAGTCCACTTTCTGAGCTTTCTTGCGTGATCCTAGTGAAATGTTTCCATGAAACTTTTCAATGGGTTATTACTCATAAATCACCATCTCTTGCCACTGTCGAGTAGGTCTGTGAACAAAGTAAACCCATTAGCGGATACCGCTCTCTGGGGTGAAGACGACTAATTGATCTGCCCAAATCACCATTGGCAATTGGTGCTAAACTACCCACTTGAGGGCCAAACCACCCTTTCTTACCAGGCAAGGATTACCATTGCCAATTGGTGTTGGAGCACCAAATGTTACGGTGTTCGGCCAGTCACCATATAATCATCGAGCATTAGCCATGGGCAGGAACCATAATGAAATAAAAATGGTGTTAATATGATGGAAACCTCTTTTGGTGCCTAGGTTATTTTCTAAGGCCAACATTTGAAACCCGTGGATTGCTTCCAATCATACAATGGAGATCATTTTTTACCCAATCTTCCATAATAAGAGTTCTCACGCTAACATGATTTCACAAAATTCGTGAATAAAAAAAAATGATTAAACATAAGGGCATCCAAAAATATGAATAAATACGATAAAAATTCAAGTAACCCACTAATCAAAAGAAAATAAAAATCGGAAACAAGTCCAATATATGAGGCTATGAATCAATAATAATTGGACCAAACGAAACACGGTACCGAAACCACTACTATCAATAGTCTACACTCAGGTCAAAATCAATACCAAAGTCCTCCTAATGTCCTGCAGCATCGCCCTCCCAAGGCTCCTGGTACTCTGAGTCTACGGGGTTGACGAAATCAACGTTAGCAGGATCTGGATAGCCGCACGTCTACTCCGTCGATATAGTCACCTGAAATAATAAATATCACGAGAGTTGAATTGTTAAACAACACGCAACTCACTAGATACACAACCAATCCACCCTACACTTCTCAGGAGCATTGTAGGTGCATCTCGTGAGTGATAACAATAATATGACAATATATAAGAATAAATGAATGAAATAATAATTTCTTACATATCGTAGAGTTCATATCGAATAAAGAATGCAAGACCATGATCTAAATACACTCTAATCCTAAGGTACTTCATCATACCTCATACACGTAATATATCATATTACAACGTCACATGCGTCTGTACATCATATGGGCGTACCTACATACTCGTAATCCTAATACGATCTGTGTCAGAGTCGATGTTTGAGCATACTATGTGAGGGTCGTTATAATAGCTTACCACCATAACAAGACATCCTCCATAATATAATATAACATACACCCCATCCAATCACGGGGCGACCAACAAACGTAACTCATACTGTATTCTGGGAGACCCGTCTTGACTGTAGATGTTGTAATCCTTATGGTGACTACTTAAGGAACAACACGTATAAACGTAGTTTCTTAATTTTATGTTGACCTACACATCGATATCTTATTATTATACTCGTATCTTAACACTTAACTTAACCTGAGTTTAACCTTAAACAAGTCATACACTTAATCTATCATATTTAGGGCTTAAGGGTGATAGGATTATCGTATATGACACTATGTACGAGGCTACACTGAATCTACACTCACTACACTTGTCATGATGTCCCATACCACCATGAGTTATGAGGTATGCGAATACAATGTGATCCCCACTTTGATATCATCTCAGCGAATTACCACCCCCAAACGTAGGGATGATCTCACACACTCGCGTACATGACCTAGCTTATCCATAACTCATATAAGATAACCAAGATGAAAGCATAAAATTATCTTACTAGTAGATAGATTTAAATTTAAGGTTACGTTATGTTTATACATATATATTTATATAACACACCCATATAAATATAGAATAAGGTAACTATCAGTGTGCGTGAAAATTAAGAACGTGAAAGTGTTCAATTTCACGAAGGCATCGAATTTCTAAGTCTTCATGATAGCGTGAAGATCGCGTTGAAGCGATAAAATTTATATATAAAGTTCTATAATCGAATAATTAAAAGGAAAGATATCACAATTTAAAGTTAAATAAATTACGACCATTGATTGAAAACCTACTTTGTAATTAATATATATTAAGAGTTTTGGTCATGATAAATAAGGGTAGAGTACTTAATACTTCACCAAAAGATATCGATGTTTCGAGACTTTAAATGTGACAGCCCGGATTTCAATACCTCGAAACCTGTGCCATCAGCACGACTCTCAAAGTCGTGCTCTATGATTCTGTACGGAGTATTGGTATATACAAGCCAAAGACTACAAGTAAGGCACATGCATCTACTTTAAACAAGTTCTCATGCATTTAAAATAAAAAGAGTCTCTAAAGACAGTTCTTGTCCCATGCCAATTCATGGGCATAAGAACTGACCTAAACCGTTGGTGATAACTGTTCACCCCAGACGGTTTGTCAAAAGAATAAAGGTATTTAATTACATTTAAATAAAGAAGCTTGCATACCAAGACGGACCTAATACTCTCAACTCACTCTCAAAGTACGCAATGGGTCTCCTAGAAGAATCCTTCAGGAGGAGGCTCTGACTCTTTTGTGGGCACGTAATATGAATCCCTGAATCAACGTCTCCAGAAGTCTCTGTTGCCGCTAGTCCTGGACCTGCGACGTATAGTCTAAGGGGGGGTGAGCTATATCCTAGCTCAATGGGGAAACACAATGAACATATAAATTAAGCTCTCACATGCATGTCAAAACAGTTTAAAGATATAATTTATTTGATAGAACTGCTGAAAGACAATAGAATAATTGAAAATAAAATGATGGATACACTGTTACTTTGCATAAGTTTGCTTATTCTTGTCTTACTGGTATAGTAATGGATTCGGCCTAATCACTTAAATCTTAACTTAAATAGTCCCCGAACAATATAGCATCGAGCCCCGATGGAATACCCACTATCGTCATCTAAATATACACTTATTATATGTTTAAAATTCAATACTACCCAAGCCCCTTTCTCTTAGGCGGCGGGGTCTATTCTCAATTCAACATCCCTGGGATGTGCTATTGTGTACGGTTTGGCCGCCGTACCGGTCACGGATATCCTGCCGAGTCAGTCGTGGGTATCCCGCCACGTCGGTTGGGTATTCTAATTAAACCTTAAATAACAGAATATCAAATGTGCTCTACATATAGTTATTCACCGTGATCGTGCTAATTTTATTACATTAGGCCTTATCGTTCTTCTTTTGTTTCATCATTTGATTTCATCTGCATCCCTGGGATGCTACTGGTTTAATGCATCATTCAGATGCCCATTGTTACAATTCTACGTCCCATGGGGACTTCATGATTTTCATTTAAATTCACACACGCACACACACACATGTTGGAAACATATTTATATGACTGTTCTCTTGAGATACTCTACATGATTGAAATACTCTACACACATAGTTTTGACGAATTAAAGTACATGTTTCAAGATATTCCCTACATCAAGTAAAATCCAACGCGCTCCTTTCTCGTAGAGGTTTACACGTAACAACTTACGTCACACCTACATTGCATATGACACAAATTTACTCAGAAAGGTCTCTAGAACCCTTGGAAACACAGCTCTCATAAATTACACTAAAAGAAATGAGAAAACTGGGTAATTCCTCGCGCAAGCGGTCATTTAGCCTTGCTCGAGCGAGCACTTTACCTCGCTCGAGCAGTTATAAATTCTCGCTCGAGCAGTCATTATTCATCGCTCGAGCGATTATTATTCATCACTCAAGCGAGCACTATTCATGGCTCGAGCGGTAAATATTCCTCGCTCGAGCGGTTATAAATCATGGCTCGAGCGGTAATTATTCCTCGCTCGAGCGGTTATAAACCATGGCTCGAGCGGCTATAATATAAGGTATCTGGAGCTCTAAGCGATGCCTCGCTCGAGCGAGCTTCTCCTTCACTGTGGGTCTCACTCGAGCAAGTCCAAAACGTAAATATGCTCAGAATATTCTCTCTGCCATCGCTCGAGCGAGCCATTTAGACCGCTCAAACTAGCCACAAAAAGATGCATGTTCTCTATCTGTTCGAGAACTATCACCTTCTTCATGAGAGACCTAATAATGTCAAGGATCATTCGTCCAATAGTTTAAACTCTACTTAAAACATACGTAAACATCTAAAATCAAACCTTACTCGATAGATCTCTCCTATAGTTTGATCCAGCTTCGTCTAATCGTGAAGATTTTCAAGGTTCTCCATTGCTCAAAAACCAACGAACCTCTCCTCCTCTTTTACAACCTTCTCTTCTTTCTCTCTATTGCAACCCTTCTCCTCTTTCTCTCTATTTTAGTTCTCTCTATCTATGCTAATTTAGGTTACGTAGGAGAGATTCTCTCCTCCCCACTTTCACTTATATAGTGAAAGCTAAAAAGTTTCATATATACACACATAGTGTGTATATGTAGTTTTTGGTTTTCTTGTGAATCACAAATACATGTTCATGATATATGATACACATGCATGGTATGTGATGTGCACGGTCCCAAAAATCTGGGGTTATAACATTAAACCTCGAATCGAGTATGAAATTCGAGTCCAAACAATTGCAGGTCAATTTCTAGGTACTTAAGGTTTTTCCCTTAAAAAAGGTCTCCGATGTCCTTGAGAAACATGAAAATTCAAAATTTGACTTTGAAAATACCATCGAAATCATAAAATTTCCAAGTCATCGCGAAGATCGCATCGAAGCTAGGAATTTCAACAGCTCATATGCCATGTTTCAATAAAAAACGAGTTTAGTATAAGCGATCAAAGATTCTGCCTAAATTATGTGAATGCACACACTTTGGTGATGCAGGAAGGACGAAGGTCCGTCTTGTGCAAACAAATGACAAACATCCGTTGTGACAACCCGAATTTTCCCAACCTGAATTTTGAGACATTTATTTATTTATTTATTTATTATTTTTCAGACACGAATGGGAAAACTCGGACCGTCGGGTCGTAGAACACGTTCCGAACACAGAATGCTTGGTACAAAACCTAGCATGCAGAAATCAAAGCAGATAATACATATGACATGAATAAATATCTAATTCTAACATCTAATATTACAATAACTAACAATGGCCACCGGTGATGTGCCAACATCACCAAACAGTGGTGTATAAAATTATATACGAGTTCAAAGGGTACCAAGTCTGAACTCACCAATCTCCACAAAGTACTCAATCTACGACCCCGAATATCATAGCCCTCCTCAATTCCTCAATCTGCAAGTCTGGTGTCCACGTAGAAGCTATACCTGTGACGTATAGTCGAAGGGGTGAGCTACATCCTAGCTCAGTAGAGGAAATTTCAATACTCATTCACATCTTATCATAAGGAAACATAGATTCAATGTCACAATCAAACCTTTTCTTATTTAAAACTGAAACTTGTTTCAAAGGTACTTTTTCTTATCAACAAAGACTGATTTCAAATACTGTTTTCTTATCACACGACTGATTTCAAAACTGACTTCCTTTTTCACATAAAACTGATTCAAAAGCTGATTTCATTATCATACAAAACTGATTTCCTTTTTACACAAAAGTGATTTCAAAACATTTATTTATCCTTCAAAACTATCCATAATACTTGCACTCCACCCATAGCGGTCCACGATAAGCATAATCCGCCCACGGTCCACATACATATAATCCGCCCATAGCGGTCCACATACACAATATCCGCAGGCGGTCCACTTTAATCTCACGACTTATGATTTGATTCTGAGTATAATCCAAAGAGTGCATAAAATGCATAAAAGCGGTCAAGGCGTACATGACTACATCGAAATCCAAGGGTGTACGTAAATCCGTAAAACGGTCCAAGGGCATACATGACTCTAGCGGTGTCCAAAGGAGTATCGTAAAATCCATGCGGTCAAAGGCGTACATGAGCTGCGAGTCCGAGGGTGTACGTAAAATCCCGTAAAAACGGTCCAAGGGCGTACATGAGCACAACAAGTCCAAACGTGTACATAAAATCTCGTAAAAACGGTCCAAGGGCGTACATGAGCACAACAAGTCCAAGGGTGTACGTAAAATCCCATAAAAACGGTCCAAGGGCGTACATAAATCCCGCCACAGCGGTCCAAGGGTGTACCTTCTCACAAATCTACAAGACTCAAAGATTTCGAGTTCACATTCTAGTTCAGATTTCTAAATCACGATCCAAAGCTCACATTCTTGCTTAAAAGGTTTTAAAACTCACCATTTAAAAATCAAGTTTAAAAATCGAATACCATAGTACAAATTCTAGGTTAAGTTCACAGTTCAAAATTCACCATTTCCGACTCACGAATTTTAAATTTCTATTTTGCAAGGAGTTCAAGTTATAATTCAAATATCTATCAAACTAACATCAAAATACATCATGAAACCTTATCATTTTTTCATATAAATACCTCAAAGAAACAATGAATCAAAGTTAAACATGCAGGTTTGTGTTGAAGTTCCCCTACACGTCCAATTAGATTCAAGCATCGATTTTAAATAACAAAACTTCAATTCACACTTATCATTTTCATTTGATTAAATCAAGGCATCTATGAATCAATTTTTAAAATATAATCAAATATTAAATTTCCCCTACCTTAACCTCGAAGCAAGCAAGGTCCTATCGACGGCCGTCCACCCTTAATCTACATCACAAGCACACAATGATGCATCAAGGATTAACCCCAACCACTAATAACTTAGACTATTTAAGTGTTTTCTAAAAAAATCGAGTTGGAACGGGCAAGTTCGTGCCAACACAAAAATTGATGTAACCTTCCACCTAAATTTTGACCTTTAAAAATTTAGATTCATAAGTTGGTCAAAACACAAACGTTGTATATCTCTTTGTTATCTTTCCAACGCCTCAAGAATTGCATCAATCGGAGGTCGGAGTAGAATGTTATGATCAAAATACCAAAGCAGTACTGGCAAACTCAGACAAAATCGACTAATCGATTTTCCAAATTCGATTGATCGATTTTCTCTCGATTGATCGATTCTCAAAAAGCCAAAAATCTTGCTCACTATTTGAGGCCAGTCGATTAATCGACCCAATTTCGATTAATCGAAATTCAAAAATCGATTAATCGATTTTACTCGATTAATCGGTTTCGTTTCTCGACAAAATTAGAAATTTACCTAACTTATTACTAAATTTTAACCTTTAAAATTATTGATTCACAAGTTGGTCAATTCATAAAAGTTGTAGGACTTGTTGTCTTCTTTCCAACGCAATAAGAATCACATCAATCAGAATTTGGCACAAAAAGTTATGGCCGAAATACTACGGTAGTGTCAGTAAGCCCAGGCAAACTCGATTAATCGATTTTCAAAATCGATCAATCGAATTTCAAAATCGATTAATCGAAATTCTCTTCGATTAATCGATTTCGTGGAGTTCCTCTTGAATTTCTCTCTTGTCAAAAATCGATTAATCGATTTTGGCAGTTTCTGAGCACTTCTCGGGTTTGAACCTTGAAACCCATTTTTTTTTCATCAAAATTCAATCCTTTTGATCCTAATCTTTTGCACACATCTAAGCAACCTATATTTAATTAAATACATGGAAGAATTGCGTTATTTACCTCTTTAAATTGGCGATCTACTCATAGATCAGATCGTCTTCTTCGTTAAATAAAAAGGGTTTCTAAACCCACCTCAATCATCTCCGTGCTCCAAGATCACAACCAAACCCACGAAATTAACGGCAATCCTTCCACACACACTTCACGCAAACTCACGCTACGATTTGCGGATCAAAACCCACGATCTCTTCATCAGAAGAGGGTTTCAAAACCCTCAAACGGCTCCAAAACCCATAAAACCACAACCAAACATCGAAATCGACGGCGATCTTCCCCTTAGACGATCTCACAAATGTTTTTCGCGTAAATCTAAGGCTCGGCACTCATGGATTCAACACGTTCATTTCATCTCCTCCTCTTTCTCTCTTCCTTCTCTCCTCAAAAACCCAAAACCTAAAAAAACCTTGTGCAAACCGGGTGTTAGCTCCCAAAAGAAGAAATTGCCTTCTTTAACTAAATGGGATCGGTTCCAATACAAAACACATATACTTGTCTTTGGGCGTATTAGTTCTCATCTAAGGATCTAGCTCCTGTGTGAAACGAGCGTACCTATTTAGGTGTTATCTCATAACAAAATAGTTTTCTTTGATTAGGTGTGGGCCTACACACCCAAACCATCCACTAATCGGACCCGGTGTTGAGCTCATACACCAAAGCTTGGTGCATAAGAAACCACCTAATGCTCAACACACAATCTAAATCGATCTTTTTCCACTTAAGACCAAACCCAATTTAACTTACGTAAGAAATTTCATAAAATCGAGCACGTGACCAGTCGGGCACGGACACCGAGGTACACTATTCAAAGTCGGGCATACATCCCGAGATACACTATTCAAGGTTAAAATTTTCAGGCTGTTACATCCGTGATAAAACCACGAAGGTTCGTCCTAAACAGAAACATAGGGTAGGAAATTCACGAATCCTAAAACCCATAGAGGTCCATCCTGTAGCTGTACGGAAGCCACAAACGTCCGTCCAAAATCTATGTCCATCCGTCCTGAACGGATCCGAACTGGTTCGTTTGAACGAGTAGTCGCCAAGCAGAGGACTGATTCAACAGAAAACTAAAATACAAAAATAACAAATTGAAAGACAAAATACAAAATGTGTAGATGTACAAAATATACAGATTCCAAGAAATGCATAATATGGACTATGTAGGTCTATCAAAATTAAGGGATATTAAGGTTTAAATAAAATTTTAAACCCGTTGGTCCACGATCGAACGCACTATAAGCGACGGGATCTAAGAAGTACAGAGGGGATTGATGGGTACCCACCTGTCGAAGTGTGAACGATGATTTACGGCGGTTTGGTTAAAGAGATCGATATTTGACATGTCGTTTCGTCCAAGCTTTCTTTTTCTTCTTCCTCATTGATCTTGTTGGTGCATTGAGCGAGAGATTAGAGGAAAGAGATTAGAGAGTTTTGAAAAAGATTAGTTGAGAAAGATAAGTGGTGACGACTATAGTTTTTTAAAAGAAGAAAATGTGAAAAGAGAGTTACATAAATTAAATAGGGTTTTCTAAAATAGAGTGGGTTCCGGTGTAGTGCACTAACATCGTGCATAGTGCAAAACATTATCTAACACTATTAAATAAAATTAAGAAAATTCGAGTTGTTACACAATCAAAGGTTGACAATATTGCAACCTTAAGGTTGCTGGTTGGAGCCTACCTATAAATCCTTACTACTATATAAAAGTAAAAATAGTTTCTGTCAAATTTTCATGCCTAAAATGCCCCTAACTCATATATCAAATCGGACGATAATGCATGCTGCGAAAACCAGGGGGTGGCTAATTTACTATCATTTAAAGGTATACCGTAATCGAATGAATGTATTTTTTTTCTTAAATTTAAATATTATTGAGAATGGATGATTTTAAAGGGTACCTACCCATTTACATAAAGCACCAACATCTTAGACCCCTTGAAAATCGTTGATTCCTTCGAATCAGATGATGAAGATCGGTTTCATCCTAATCTTCCACACAATAGATCTTGAGATCATGGCGCACCTATAAAACGGTCATTTTATGATTCCACGTGTTACAGATCCCCCAAAAATTGCCTAATATCACATTTGAGTGTGATGGGTACCATATGATTTTAGGGCCATTTTTTTGGGATCCATTACACGTAGAATCACAAATTGGTTGTATGATAGGTGCACCATGATCTCTAGATCTATTGTGCGGAAGATTGAGGCGAAAACCAATTCCCATCATTTGACTCAAAGGAATCAATGGTTTTCAAGGGGTCTAGGGTGTTGGCGCTTTTCAGTATACACGTGGGAGAGTTTGGAGGTACGCGGATTTAAATTGGGAGCTAAACCTTACACATGATATGTGCACCATGACCTCAAGAACTATTGTGTGGAAGATCAAGGTGAAAAACAATTCCCATCATTTGACTCGAAGGAATCAATGGTTTTCAAGGGGTCTAAGGTGTTGGCGAGTAAACACGTGGGAGAGTTTGTAGGTACCAGGATTTAAATTGGGAGTTAAACCTTGCACACGGATATTTATCCCTTAACACATGGTTAAAAAGAAAGACTGTTATTTTTGGGATTTGTGCCACGAGCCATCTAGCTATCTGATTGGAACACCTTCATGCAAAGATCTTTTGAGGCCAAAATTTGGGCCCAAACATACTTTTTATCATTGAAATTATCAGAGTCAACCATTCAATTAGATTGTGGACTTTTGACTATATTCAATAAGATGATAGAGATTATTTTTGTACCAATCTTTGGCTTTAAAGATATTTTCG
This sequence comes from Chloranthus sessilifolius, assembly GCA_021018995.1. Classification (NCBI taxonomy): domain Eukaryota; kingdom Viridiplantae; phylum Streptophyta; class Magnoliopsida; order Chloranthales; family Chloranthaceae; genus Chloranthus; species Chloranthus sessilifolius. The sequence goes on from CM037587.1 coordinate 135,807,357, forward strand.
TTATCGTATTCAAATCAAATGGATTAAATGGCGTTCCACGTGGCACAGTGTATGTTCTGCATCTTTATCTACCAATGAGTAGGGGTGCAAGGTTTGATCGAACCGAAATTTCTTCTTTTAAAAGATTATGATAGGCACTTTTAGCTTTTTTACCTTCTTTATCAATTTGAGTGTTCATACAATTCTCTATTAAATCATTTTCAAGAGACTCAACTGATTTGGCCATAACAGATAACTTGATATGAATGTTTTTAAATGAGTTACTGAATCTTGGGACAAGTTATAGTTCAGTTAAGCAACTTTCAATGATTAAAATTTATGGTAGTCAATATAATATCCCAAATCGAATAGAGAGAAGTCTGGAGCATGAGCTATACGCTGTGACCAGCCCTTCATGTAATGATGCATTTTGAGTGGGGAGAGCGAAACGTAACGCCTTTGCTAGGAATAAAATTGGGGCAGGGACCTAAGCCCAAAACGATACAATATCATTGGCATGTGGGTCCGGGTCATCACAGAACGGTATCAGAGTGGAGGACGACTCTTTATAAGGTGAGGGGTTTGTAATATCCCACATCGGAAAGAGAGAAGTCGGGTGCCTGGGCTAGAGGTGCGACCAACCCTTTCGTGTAATGATGCGTTTTGGGTGGGAACAACGAACCGTAAGCCTAGAATCGGATAATATTGTTGGCATGTGAGTTTAGATAGTTACCATTAACCAATATTTAATTAGATTTAGTGGTTATGTAGGATCAAAACTTATGCAGTACTTCCCATTTATTCCTTTATCATTTAGAGAACTAGCAGAACATTCTATGTATAATGTGAGCAACATAAAAGTTTTGGGATTTTTTTTATTTCTTTTTAAGGAAAGTTGGAATTTTATTTTGAAATGATTTTTTTTTTTAATGGGTAAAAATAATTTTATTAGATTAAAGAGGAGAGTGTAAGATTGAGATGAAAAACAATTTCACCTTCTAATTCAAATTAGTCAATTATTTTTAGTGTTGGAGCTCTCCAAGATTCGATGGGTGCAAATAAAGGTACCTAACATATATTTAATATTTTCATTCAACTCATCCCATCCTAACAAACAAATCGGATTCTCAAGAATTCAAACGATTAAAGTGGAAACATGCATTATCATCATAGTCTCATCTCATATATATAGGTAGCATTGGTTGAAACTTTTGATTGTAAAGTTGATGTATCACCAACTATCATCGTTAATGATGACCTTATGTTGACTCGCAATTGATGTTTATGATCATGATTCTTAAAACTCTATTATTATTTATCTCCTAACTTCTTCTCCATTAAAAAACTTTGAACCCAATCGTAATCAAACCAATCGAAAAATAAAAATAATACCGAACCAAACACGATCAGATTCGTTTTTTGATTTTGTGATCTGGTTTATTGGGCGTAGATGGAGATTCAATGAATTGGATTATTGTCATGGGTTTTTGGAAATATTTTATTGATTTATATATGATTTAAAGATCCTAATGTCCACGTGCATTTACACGTGCCTTTTTATTAGTAAATAAAAAATTGCCAATTTGAATATGACTAGAATGGTGTTTGATGAAATGCCTAAGAGAATTAAGGTGTTTTGACACACGATGATTGCTGGCCTTTCACATATTGAGCTCGACTTAAAAGACTGATTTTCCATTGACAATGAGGCATCAATAAGTCATGACCTAGTAAGGCATTCAAGTGTGCCCAATTTCTCTCGGTTATGCTTTGTTTGAAGTCTTTGGCTTACGTGAAAAAATTCACTTATTGACACTCCACATGTACGGGGTGCCAGGAGCCTCAGAGGGTGGGACAAGATCAGGTGTAACTACTTTCTTTTTATACACAAAGTGATTATTTTCAAACTTGAACCCACCTTTTCATGCTTTCTTGATCCTTTATACGAAAATGACTGTTCTCTGGACTCAAATCTATGTTTTCACACTTAACAGCCTATGTTTTCACGCTTAACACCCAAGTCTTTTAGCATCTCACATAACAACGGCTCATGTGGAATATCATAAATATTAGTTCTTAAAAATAAGCGTATAAATGTACATAAAAATTCATATTGTGGAGTTTTCTATGTTGGATGGTAGAAAACATGAGAAAATGATATCACAAAGTATCTAATGTTCGAAAAATAAATAAAAAAACTTGAAAAACAATAGAATGAATCTCAAAGAAAGTTTTATAGGATTATTTCCATAAGTTTGCTCGTAAATGGCATCACTATTAGGCAACCTTTATTTGCATTGGGGTGGCTTTGTTCACGCCTACCCAATTTGTAACAATCCGGATTTTTAGATTTTATTTTAATGGTGTTAGATGATGTACCACATCGTGTATGGTGCTAAAGCTCTATACTGAAACCCATCATCTTTTCAAAAAGTTTTAATTTTTTTTATCTCAATATTAGACTCATTGCAAAGTGCTCGTTGATACGATTCTAACGATATATAATTTATTGATTTTCGATAAGAATATAAAAAGTTACACCCGTTTTAAGTAATGAAATAAGTTAAAGGGTATAACTATAATTTCGAAAGAGAAACACTAATTGATTGTGAACAAAACTTTTTCTCAAGCTATCCATGTCACGTATGAATTCTTCTTCTATGTAAAAAATTTTATTTTATTAAATCTTCTACGAGAAAAGTGTTAATTAGAGTTGACTTAAAACTTTATACCATTATAAATAAAACTTTAAAAATTCTCTACACTTTGTAATAAAAAATTATTCTCTCTCAAGACTTAGACGAACCGATGCATTGGATATGGACCTTTTCAACTCAAATCGCCGTTGATCTACCGTTCACGCTTCAAGAGATGGGTACCCATCAATCTATCTTGTTCTTTTCAGATCCCGTCGCGTAGGATGCATTCGATCGAGCATCGACAAGTTTAAAAATCTTATTTAAATCCAAATATCTCATAAATTAATCAACCTATATGTTTAATATTATGTTTTCTCTTGAAAGTTGTATATTTTGTAGGTTAGTTTATATGTTATTTTTCTTTTCTTTTCAAACAAACTATTTGTATGGGCTATTAATATTTTACCTTCTATCAGGTCTGAATATTTAATATGTTATCTTCCTCTTAAATATATATACTAATTAGACATGAATATTTTTAAGTATGATAAATCTGCATGTTTATTATTTTATTTTTCTATTAAAATTACATGATTTGTAAGTCGGGTTTATATTTTATTTCTTTTTTCAAACAATTTCTTTGTTTGATTATTTAATATTATACTTTTCTATTAGGTCTTCATATTTAATATTTTACCCTCTTTTAAATCTGTAAATTATTTAAATTCTAATATTTATAAATCTGATAGATTGACTTAATTAGAATAATGTCATATTGATATTGTTTATTTCTAAATCTATATAATTAGTAATTTACCCTTTTTACTAAAAACTATAATGACATTATTATTGCAAATCTATATTATTATTTATTTAAAATTAATTAAGTCTAAAAATTAAACTATATTATTATTTTATCTAAAAGAATAATAGATTGTACCATCTTGAAGTTACGGGTCTGACCCCGCGGCTATGAACCCAAATTCGTGGCCGCGAACCTGAGCTCACGATCATTGATGTACTAGTCTCGATATTTTTGTCATAACTTTTTACTCCGACATCGGATTGACGTAATTCTTACGACATTGGAAAGAAGACAACAAGCTTTACAACTTTATGTGAAATAGTCATTTTATGAATCTGACATTTTAAAAGTAAAAATAGAGTAACAAGTCGGATTCAATTTTGAATGACCCAAGGCTATACGACGGGACTAGTACATCAATGATCGGGAGCTCAATTTCGCGGCCACAAATTTGGGTTCATGGCCGCGGGTTTAGATTCGTAAAATAGTCATTTTACGAATCTGACGTTTTAGAAGTAAAAATAGAGTAGCAAGTCGGGTTCAGTTTTGAATGACCCAAGGCTATACGAATATAGTGTTATTCTCTGATTTTCATGATCAAAGTTTCTATATTTATTATATCTTAAGGTCATTCGATCGATGGTCATGATAAATCACAACTTAGTAATTATAAATACACTTTAATTTAACTATTCAATTGTAATATATATAACTTTTACCGCTTCAATACGATCTCTTTGATAACACGAAATGTTAGAAATTCGATGTCTCTTCGATAACGTAAATTCACGTTAATTCGCTTGGATGGCATCGAAGCGAGGAATACACCGTATTTACATGTCTTACAACTCGTGGTGGAATGAGACTCATGACGAGTTGGGTGAGTGAGAAATCAGTGTAACCTCGAATACGGTGGCATATATGGTAACCCGATCACCTTGAGTTCAAATAGTATAATTTATGAGTTAAGTTATGAGGTTCGACCATAGGCTTTAGCTGTGATGAGGTATCTTTTACGGTCACGCAAAACTCAAAATATTAATATTCATATACGGATGCAACACCTCTATGATAATATGGGCTACCACATAAAGTACATCCAGATTACTATGAAATTTTTTCTTGAAAAGCGTGATTTAAGAAAATTACCCTACTATATATAGTTTGTCATAGAATTAAGTGTAAAAGTATGATAAAATATGAGTATGAGATACGATAATAAGATATCGCTGTGTAGGCCACTAAAAGATTAAGAATATAAGTATATATACGTGTCGTTCCTTACGTAGCTACCATAAGGGCAACAACATTTTTCAGTCAAGACGGATCTCTGGGGGAGATTATGAGTATGAGTATGTTATGAGTGACTTTGGCCATTATGTATCCCCATTGGCTGGATGGTGGAGTATGAGTATGACATGATGACGTTATGATCATGGGTCAAAATTTCGTCATATACCGATACGTATCGGAATTGGACTTGGATGATACAGTATATTCAAATGTCGTATCGTCCATTTTATATATAAATCCCCGGACGATACATTCAGTGTATCGTCCGGTAAGTTACTGTTCCGATACGTATCGTCCGATACGTATCGGTTTGGAGCTCGAACGATACGTATCAGATACTGGAGATTTTGACCCTTGGCTATGATATGATAGTATGATATTATGTTGACCCTCCTATGGTAGCTCGAGCAGTGACTCTAGCACATTTGTTTATGATTTTATGAGTGTGTTAGTTACGCTCATGTAATGTATAGACGTATGTGTGAGAATGATAATAAGACATGATATGATATGTTATGAGATATGGTAAGGTACGTTAAAATATGAGTGTTTAGATCATAATTTTGCATTTATGATATGATATGAGTTTTACGATATGCAAATGATTTTGTCTTTTTCTTGTTATCTGTTTTGAGATATTATGTTTATCACTCACAATATGTACCCATAATGCACCCAAATAGTATGGGGTGAATTGGTGGTGTATCCCACTGAGTTTACGTGACTAAGTAAACTCATCCCACGACAATCTAATAGCTGCAGGTGATTACGCTGGTGGAATAGACGCCGACAATCCAGATCCCACCGACGCTGATGTCGTTGATCCCGCAAGCGTTGAGTACCAGGAGCCTTGGGAGGGCGACGCAGCTGAGTATCAGGAGGGCCTCGGTGTTGACTTTGATCCGAACACTGGTTATTGATAGTTTTAGATATGGTATCGTGTTTTATTTGATACTTTTTATTTTGACTCTATGATTTCATTTTATCGGATTTGTCTTTGACTTGCACTACAATTATAATTGTGGATTTCTTAGATTTTATAGCATTTATTCATTATTTAAGACTGCTTTTATTTTCACTTTTATGTGTTGGCTTTCACAGATTTCATGGAGCCATATTTGCGTGATAACTCTGATTAAGTATATGTCCGCTTAACATGTCCGGGATATGTACGGGTTATAACTTAGAATTCTAAGCCCTCGGGAGAAGATAAAATTTCGGGTCGTGACACAATTACTGAAAGTGCCTATATTAAGTTCCTGTTGATTCGGGTAATTAGACTATTTTCACCCTCATCTGCCATATGATTTATCTTGAGACCACGTATGTGCCATTAGACAATAAGTTTTTTATTCCATGAGACACAAATTTCAAAAGAGCCTAAAATTAGGCTTAAGCTTGATGTGTCCTAAATGAATTTTGATCACTTTTTTTATATATGCTCCATGTGGAATTAAAAATGCATATACACCCATGATCTCAAAATCTCAAGATCATTGATGTAGAAGATTAGAATAAAAATCAATCTCCATCATTTAATTCAACTTAGTCTAATTTAACCTAGTCAATGATTTTCTATGTCGTTAGGTAGATATAAACAATTCTTTTTTTTTTTTTTTTTTTTTTTTTTTTTTTAATTATAATAGGCATAACTAGAGTTATCCTTGCATAAATCTAACTTCTCTAATATCTTAGGGGCATGTGTAATCACCATCTTAACTATATCTGATTTAAAGATTTCTGGTGCCAAAGAGTAGCACGACAAAATCAAACGCTATTAAGAAATTGATACACGATTTTTATTATATGATTCAACACAATCAAACGTCATCACATAAGAGTGGATTCTTATCGTAGGATGAAAATTGTGTATTGTGGAGAAGATACTTACATTACGGCCTAGATCACCTAGCTTAAATATTTTTTTCATTTGGCACGACGTCCTCAAAGCGTCTAAGTCTTCTTTCTTTGATTCCCGCGAGAAACTAATTTTACGTTTGGAATGCACCTGTGCTTTGACAAATGGTAAAATTACCATATGCTTATGCATTTTTTTTGGTCTAATGGAGAGCAGACACTAGTCTTTCAATGGGTCGGATTAGGGTTGAATTAGTGTTCAATCTAGCTCTAATCTACCCGGCCCGAGTTTTCAATTTTTTCAGCTTGGTTCTAACTCGGGTTACGATATATTCTTTTTGAGTTTTTTTTTTTCTTTTATTTTTTTTAATAAAATTTAGTTATTATTTTTTAGGGGCTGTTTTTCTAATAAAATTGGGTTGAGTGTTTTTTTTTAATAAAAGATTGAAGAAGATTAAAAATTTAATTAAATAATTATATTTCTATTATAGAAGCACAGATACATGATTTTATTCAAATATTTTATTTTAATTTATTACACAATGATTATAATGGACAACGATTGCTTGAAAATATATTAACAAGTCATCCAAGTTGTGTAGCTAAAATGCTATGCAACAGTTGCTTGGAAATAAATTAAGCCATCTAATTTGTCCAACCAAAAAATATATGAACAAGATTATTGTGTTTTTGACTTAAATGCCCTAAGTTTAAATTGTTCAACGATTTAATTTTAGGGCATTTAAGTAAATCATATTTAACTATATAAAAAAATTATAATTATAATTATAATTATATATATATATATATATATATATATATATATATATCTGAATCGGGTGCGGGTCGGATGTTGTAACACTCAACTCAACCCTGGATCGGGTGCGGGTCGAATGTTGTAACACTCAACTCAAGCCTGACTCGAATTTATTCGGATTTCAACATGCTTAACTTAGTCGAAATATTAGGCCAAGTTTACTTAATTAAAAATACTATTTTTTTTGGGCCGAGTGTGGATCCTAAGCAGATTGAGAGCTAACCAAAAGAAGGTTATGATTACCATATTAGTCAACTATTTTTGAAGGTGCTTTAGGTAATTTCCTCCCTACACCACCAGTCATGACTAATTCCAACTTTTAAAGAGTTATAAGACCTTATCGACTTTAATTGGAAGGTTAGAGATGCGCAATCACCATCATTAAAGAGATCGCGCCAAGCATGCTACAAATATTCACATCAATAGTTCATAGAAAGAAAACCCTAAGGGTGTGTTTGGATTTGATTTTATAAGAGCAGAAGTAGTTTTTTGCCTGCTCTCTGTTAAGCAGATTAAATCTGCTATGAGATAGAGCAGGTCGGGCATAGAACAGTTTTATTACTTAAAATAATTTCCCACCAGAGCAAATAAGATAAAGAGCTGTATTACCAAATGTGAAAATAGTATTTTTTGTCGGAGCTAAAATCTGAAAGAGCTAACCCAAACGCAGCAGTCTATAAAACCCCTCACCTTCCACTCTCCTTATTTTGCCTCTGGCGGCTCTCTTCTCCTTCACTCTCGTCCAAACCCTAACCCTAATCCCACTTCTACCTCTGCAACCATGCCGCCGAAGTTTGATCCATCTCAGGTAGTGGACGTCTACGTCCGCGTCACAGGCGGTGAGGTTGGTGCAGCGAGCTCTCTAGCTCCCAAGATCGGACCTCTCGGTCTCTCCCCTAAGAAGATCGGAGAAGACATAGCTAAAGAGACCGCCAAGGACTGGAAGGGCCTCCGAGTGACGGTGAAGCTCACCGTCCAGAACCGACAAGCCAAAGTCGCCGTCGTCCCCTCGGCCGCCGCGCTCGTAATCAAAGCGCTCAAAGAGCCCGAGCGCGATAGGAAGAAAACGAAGAATATCAAGCATTCTGGTAACATAGCTTTGGACGATGTTATCGAGATCGCGAGGATTATGAAGCCGAGATCGATGGCTAAGGATCTGTCGGGGACCGTTAAGGAGATCCTCGGGACTTGCGTTTCTGTTGGATGCTTGGTCGACGGCAAGGATCCCAAGGATCTGCAGACGGAGATTTCTGATGGAGATGTGGAGGTCCCGCTCGATTGAGGAGTAAGGGTGAGGGGATCCCTTTTTTTATCCATTTTGCTTTCACTGTTAGGGATTTATGTTTTTTTCCGCTTTAATAGATCTCCGTTTTGAGAGGAACAAGTGGTGGGATATGGAATGTTGGTGGAAAATTTTTGAGATATAAGTTGGATTCATCATCTAGATTATTGTTTAGGTCGTTTGATTTGCTTTTATTATGTTCTTATGTTCTGTTTTGACTAAATTTTAGTTTGGTAGTTTCAATTAGTTGAAGAATACTGGGAATGTGAGATTCTTAATATGTTTGGATGTTTCTTGAATATCTCTTGTATTCTTATTCTGCGGTTTCTGTTGTTTTAGTTGCATTTGTTGATCCATTCTGGTTAGTTTTTTAATGCTGTAAATAGTTAAATATAACGTCTTTGTTATCTCTGCTCATTTAAGAATGTCAATGTGCATTGAGAGAAGTTGTAATTCTATGGATACTTTAATCTCTGTGACCTTGTAGTGAAGAATCTCTATGGTATTAGGTCACTTCACGTGTTGATGTCCTGTAGTAAATAGGAAAAATATGGAAAATTTCATAAAACCCCCTGAACTTTCACCGCAATGTCCAACAGACACCTGAACTTTAATAACTGCAACCTGGCACCCCAATGAATACAAATGCCCACATTCAGGCCCCTACCGTCAACCTCCGTCTCCTGTTCAACGAAATTGCTGACTAAGTGCGAAACGACCATCAAGTTGCTGCGTGGACTGGTTGACATGGCAAGCAGATGCTGACTCAACTTGTTTTAAGCGCCAAGAGGAGTCTTACTCCCTAATATAGCTCATTTTGGCGCCATGACTTCTCTTCTTCAGTCGAGCCCTTAGTTGCACGAAGTAGGAGCGGGTACGGAAGCGGATTCGAGAGCGACGAAGCGACATTTTTTTAAAATCCAGGAAGTGGGAGCGCCTATATATATATATTATTTTTTATTTTTTTTGTAAAACTTTCAAATTTTCAAAATGTTCAATTAGCCTCTTGCAAAAGTTGTATCTTCATATTTAATTAGATGATAGTCCCATTAGAATAAGGAAGTATATATTCACTCACAATATTTGGAAGAGACATCCATGTTTAACATTCAAAATGTTCAACTGCTCTCTTACATTACAGTCATTAGATTCTTACAATTTGAAGATGCCAAAAAATTCTAGTGATATATTAAAAAAGAAACAAAATATACACTTGAAGCATACAAAAAATTTCAACAAAAAAGAGGGTTGGCTTTAATAACAAAATCAAACTTCAAGTCTTCAACTCTTTCGCGGTTTCTTTCCCATCCTCACCTCTACACGGCGTTATTCATGAGTTAGAGATTGGCTTTGAGATGATGGCTGTAAAGAGAGGCCAGTTTGAATAGGACAAGAAGCTTGAGAAACACGATGAGACTCACTATTTGAATTAATTCCTACATCTTCATGTGCCAACACATTTTCTTTTACATAACCTTCTGCACCAATATCCCAATTTTTATAATTAGTCAAGTAATTATTTCTAAATCTACTCAACACTCTAAGGTTATAGTGCACATAAACTAAGGACTCTGCCCTTGATGCACTCATTTTGTTTCTTTTCACACTGTGAATATAATTGTATGTGCTCCAACATCTCTCTGCACACGATGAATACACACTTTGAGATAACACTTTCATTGTCAATGAATACAATTTTGTAGAGCTACCATAGAGGTTCCACCATGAAGTCGCATCTAATGTTCCCCGATCCATTATTGCTTCGGGACATGAAAATGCACCTTTGTTGCTCACAAAATCACTTTATCTCTTTTCTAATAACCTGTGATTCTGTTGGATATAAAACTAGTTTTTTGAGTGCGCCTAAATAACCCTTTTGTACCTTTGGATCAACATGAGAATTCTTTTCTCACTACCAGGAGCAAGTGTATCAAACCATTGTTGTCAATAGAATTTAGGTGTCGGAACAAATGCAAGACAATTTAATGGAATATTAGTTTTATCCCATCGTTGAACAATGATTTCATAAACAACCTAATAAAGAGTTTCTTCATCACAAAGGGCCTCTTTCACACGCCCAACCATAATATCCATCTCTTCATATACTTTCGCAATTATTGATTTATCAGAATCCACAAACCTTAACATGCTGAAAATAGGCTTTGTGAATTTCAAAACTAATTCACTTTGCGTCCAAAAATCATTACTGAAAATGATCTTTTCAATTTCTTCATGTTCATCACTACTAGCAAGTTTCATCTCTCTCCACTCTTTACGTAAAACCATAGAGACTAATGCGCCCCGAACTTTAACTAAACGATGAAGAACAATATAGTGGTGCCCAAATCTTGTTTTCTTTACTTTCAACACTTCTAATTCTGAAAAAGTACGGAAACAATATTGAACAATTGAGTGAGTCTTGACGTACTTCACAATTTTCTTACCTCTTTTGTATTGCTCATCTACAAATGCCAAACACGGATTTTTAGATTGTGCAATATCCTTCATTAGCAAATTTAATGTATGTGCTAAGCAACCAGACCAAAAAATGTGAGGATGCTTAAGCTCTGTAATTTGCCCCTCCGCTTTGCAATTTGAAGCATTATTTGTTAGTACTTGCACAGCATTATATACTCCAACTGAATCTATTGCTTTCAAAAGTAAATCCGCTATGTTTACTCCCAATTTTACAATTCCGGAGCAATCATGTGCATTTACAAACATAGAATAGCCTCCAGAAATTACCATAATGTTAATCAATGTTTCATTTTTCACATTCGTCAATCCATCAGAAACAATTGATACACCATATGTATTCCATTCTTGAGAAAGAGAGGCTAACGAGTTTTGTAACTTTATTTTTTCTTTATCCAACAATGAAGTTTGCAGTTTTTCATAGTTAAGGGGCTTGTATCCATTGGGAGCTCGGTTTATTGCACTCACCACATCTACCCAATAAGGAGACCTAGCAACATTGAAAGTAATTCCATTGGCGTACATGCAATGTGCAATTTTAGCATCTACAGCATCCTGCCCACCAATATCAAACATTTTTGCTAGTGGCCCATTTTTCAGAAGTGTTCTATTTGTCGTTTCTACTTCATTGATTGCTTGGTGTTTATTTGATTTTCCCTTATTACTAGCATCTCCATAGACTTCTCGATCTTTCCTCTCTTCTTTTCGTAACCTTTCTCTTACGGCAGGAGAAACGTTTGGACACACGGCAAGGCCTTGAGTTGGTTGATTAGGCAAAAGCCCGATCAAATGATCTCTAACTCGAGAATAAGAGCCAGAGGAAGGTTTCTCTCAACAACCATAGTTGCATGTAAATTTTAAAGTACCTCCCCCTTTAGATCCTTTGCTTTTAACAATCTTAGTAACATACTTCCACAAAGGAGTAATAGTTGCTTCATCTATCTCATCTCCACTATCTTCATTGTGTATTTCATCTATATTATGATCCATAATAAAGTTAATAAATAAATAAAAGATAAAGCTTTTACCTTTAGATGCTTTGAATATAAGTTGTAGAATAATAAAATCACTGGTTCAACACTTCAACACATCCATGAGCAGCTTAGCTTAGGCAATAGAGCTGTAGTTGTCCAACTCCAACTTTCAAAATAGCTTAGTTGAAGAAGAAAAATGGAGAAGAAGAGGCCCGGGTGGGTTGTTTCATTGGAAACATTACAATGCTAAAAATAATTATATTTAATTGTTTGTAATGATGGAGAATGTTGTATTTAATTGCTTGTAATGATGGAGAATAGACATATAACATTTATTAATTAGATTTTATTTCCTTTTATTTTATTTTTAAAATAAACTATTGGATGACATTTAATGCTAATGTTTTGTTTAGTACGTTTGCCATGCTCATACTCAGGTTGAAGGAGGTGGTGGTTGCAAATGTTTATTCTATAATAGATTAGTATTAAGTGTTTGGCTGAGCACCAACGAATGTACTAGTGATATGTTAAAATGATTATTTTGCCCATCTGATAGTTGTATTTTTTTATCCAATAAATGCACTAATGGTGGGTTGCTAAGTGTCTCCGTTCGATGAAACATGCTAATAAGTGGATGTGAACCATCCGATTGGCGAACTTTAATATCAGCCATTAAAATTAAAAAACGACGGTTGATATAATAATCAACAAGCGGGTGGTTTAAAACACTATTTTTGGGCTTCTTGCACTTAAATCTATGATCTACCCCTTTGACTGCTCGAATCACTCACATCTTAAACCATTGATGCTGTAAGATCATTTGGGTCACACCATTTAAATGACGGTCATGAGAGTTGGTTCGTTTCTATTTTTGTGTATACACGGCAATTAGGGCAGGAAATGATTTGTTCACCTGATTGAGGAACTTTAATATCAGCCATTAAAATTAAAAAAACAACGGTTGATGTAAAAGTTAACAAGCAGATGGTTTAAAACACTATTTTTAGGCCTGTTGCACTTAAATCTATGATCTATCCCTCCCTTTGACTGCTTTGATCACTCAATCTTAAACCAATGATGGTGTAGGATCATTTAAACCTCATTTAAACGATTTTAGTGTATACACGGTAATTAGGGCAGAAAATGATTCATGTGAATCATCCGATTGACGAACTTTAATATCAGCCATCAAAATTAAAAAAACAATGGTTGATATAATAGTCAACGAGCGGATGGTTTAAATCTGGTTTAAAACACCATTTTTGGGCCTGTTGCACTTAAATCTATGATCTATCCCTTTGATTGCCCTGATCAAGGGTTAAAATATCGGATTTTCGATACGTATCGTCCTGAAGTTCAGGACGATACGTATCGCGTATCGTCTGATACATTCAATGTATCGTTTCAATACATTTTTTTTTTCAAAAAATCTAAAAAATCAAATTATTGTCCGTATCGGCCGATACATTGCGATACATTGAATGCATCGTTTTGATATATATTTTTTTTCCTCAAAAAACTCATAAATCAAATTATTAGACGATAATTTGAAATTATCTCCCGATAATTTGAAATTATCTCCCGATAATTTGAAATTATCTCCCGATAATTTGAATGTATCGTCTGTATCGTCCGATACGGGCGATGCATTGCCCGTATCAGACGATAATTACCCTATTTTTTAGGGGTACGATACATAGGCAATGTATCGTACCGCCCAGGTCCAAAACCGATACGTATCGGTATCGGATGATTTTTTGACCCATGGCCCTGATCACTCATGTCTTAAACCATTGATGGTGTAAGGTCATTTGGGTCGCACCATTTAAATGATGGTTAAGAGAGTTGGTCCCTTTCTATTTTCGTGTATACACGGTAATTAGGGCAGAAAATGATTCATGTGAACCATCCTATTGAAGAACTTTAATATCAACGATCAAAATAAAAAAATCAATGGTTGATATAAATAGTCGACAAACAGATGGTTTAAATCTCCCTAAAACACTATTTTTAGGCATGTTGTACTTAATTCTATGATCTATCCCTTTGACACTTGCAATCAAAATTTGAACGTAAGATATTAAGTTATGATCTCGATATCTGCCATGTGGAAGATTGAAAGGCCATGATCTTGAAACCTACATGTGGAAGGTTGAAAGGTAAAACGATCTCGACTGTCAGATTCAAGGCAGTCTACATATCACACGGTGAAAAACATGATTGCACTTAAAGAATCATCGATTGCAAACATTGGTATTAAAGTAATAAATACCCCCATAAAGCCGGAGGGGAGGCTTTATGGGTTTTGAAACATAAGCCCCCAACTTTTATAGGGTATTAAAGTATAAAATCTCATTTATAGGGTTTTGATACATAAGCCCCCAATTTTAAAATATTAGAAGTCCGTTTAATATTCTAAAATATTAAAAAGTAAAAGAGGTCTTAATTTTAAAAACCCATCTTTTACATTTTAAAATTATACCCTTACACTTTTACCGAGAGAAAGGGGATAGAGACCAACTGATGGAGTCGTTCTTAGCTAGAGAGAGAGAGAGAGAGAGAGAGAGAGAGGTGAAAGAAGAAGAAAGAAGGCAATGCCGAAGAAGAAGAATAAATTCCTGCAAAAAAAAAATCTATTTCAAGATGGAATAAATTCCTGCAAAAAGAGAGAGAGAGAGAGAGAGAGAGAGAGAGAGAGAGAGAGAGGTGAAAGAAGAAGAAAGAAGGCAATGCCGAAGAAGACGAAGAATGAATTCCTGCAAAAAAAAAATCTATTTCAAGATGGAATAAATTCCTGCAAAAAAAAAATTCTATTTCAAGAAGAAGAAAAGAAAGGTATGTTTTAGGGTTTCTAATTTCTTTAATTTTTTTTTAATAAGTTTTTCAATTTCTGATATTTTTAGTATCTGTTTTTTTTTTCTAACATTTTCAATTTTCTTACATAAGTATCTGTTTTGTATAATAAAATGCCATATATTACCTTTAAAAAAAAACGTATGGAACGTATGAATCGCGGTTCCTAATGTTTAGGAACTGTGGTTCCTAGGTGAGTCCGTTTTCGAAACGGGGATCCACGATTCCCCTAAGAAGCGTGGATGTTTAGGGACGTTTCCTGCTACTAGGGTCGAGTCCTCATCTCCTTCTCCAACAAACCCCTAATGGCATCATCGTCGACAACCGGTGACAGTTCCTCATCTGCGATTCAAGGTTGAAATCTTTGATCTAACCATCCTCTTGAGCTAGAGATAACGATAAAAAATCCCAAAGTGAATGAAACACAACCAGGTTGATCTTTCCATCCCCAAACTTTTTGATCCATTCTCTGCAAATCCAGATTTGTAAAAAACCAAGATCTTTAATAAATCATTTTTACAAAAAAAAAAGATTTTATATTATAATGCAATTGAAGCCTCTATCATCAGGTTATATACGATTTACTGCTCCTAGGAGTTAATTGTTGCAATAAAAAGAACAAATGTTATACCTAAAGATCTCCTTCATGAGAAGAATAATTACAGACAATCCATAGTCGACCAATAGCTGTCCATAAAAAGATCAGATGAAGAAAAAAAATGAAACTTGCACAATAATGAGGAAAACTTTCAAACAACTTGAGGATGGGAGGGGGTGGTAGAAAATTCTAAATGAAAAAATGTGAAAATAATAAAAAAAACAATTGGATAATGCAGCTGACGAATTCATCATTTGAATCAGGTTGGATCACATTAGGTTTCTAGGATTTAATGTTTAGAGTTTGTATAGGAGGAGGAAGAAGAAGAGTTCTGGTGCCAAAATGTTAGGTTTTATTAGCGAAAGGACTCGTCTTGGCGCTTAAAACAAGCTGAGTCAACATTTGCTTGCCACGTCAAATGAGTCCATGCAGTAACTTAACGGTTGTTTCGCGCTTAGTTTGCGATTTCCATTGAACAGGGGACATAGGCTGACGGTAGGGGAGTGAATTTGGGAATTTGTCTTCATTGGGGTGCTAGGTTGCATTTATTAAAATTTAGGCGCCTGTCGTATATTGTGGTGAAAGTTCCGCGCCGGGGGGGGGGGGGGGAGTTTAGTAGAAATTTTCCCTACTCCTTTAACGAGTAGAGGGATGTGAGTTACGCTTCCTTGTCACCATGTGAATAAATTGCAAGATAACATCACTTGACACAATACCAACAAGAGATTAGGTTTAGTACCCTTACCTGAAAAGTTGTCGCTGGCGTTAGTGTCTGGTATTGGAAGGGTAGCAGGACCAAGCTCTCTCTGAGAGTTGTGTATTCACATATGCATTGTGAGCCTGACACCCTTTTTGAAATAGATACTGAAATTCTATTATACCGATTGAAAAGTGCAATGGGAAACTCTCTTCGCCGACGAGTGTGTGGGGAACACACTCAGTCAAACTAACACGTAGCAAAGAGCATTCATCCTTGTTAAAATGCTTAGGTGTGCATTCTCAACCAATCACAAGTGTCTGTGAGATCTCCGTTTACCCCCCCCTTTAGAGGAGGCAACTCTCCCTTCTCTGAGTTTCATTACCAAAAACTTGTGAGCTTCTTCAAAGTTTAGCAGAAATTTATAAGCTTCTTCAAAGTTGGGCCGAATTTAGAAACTTCTTTAAGGCTTTTGCTTTTTTCAAAATTCCCCTTTGTTGTACCCCTTGAAGTAGAATGTGATTCTTCCAAGAAATTTTCTAGACAATGAGCCGACGCTTGTCATACTCTAAATTGCATGGTTATTTGTGTGGACAGCTGAAGGTCAATATCAGTGTTGTCATAAGCAAGAGATGGCTTATGCGATGCATGAGACTAAGCGATCGCATACTGATGTATGCGGTCGCTTAAGCCATGTTTTGCAATTGTAAACTCAGTACGCGATGACATAATGTTCCAACGGTCATAAATATGACCGTTGGAGCACTTTGTTAATTTTTTTGTTCTTTTTTCGGGTCCCATTACCTCTATAAAAGGGTATGTTGGATCCATGGGTCAAAATCTCGAACGAAAGGGATACGTATTGTCCAATACGTATCTGTTTTGGGGGTCACCGATTCAATACATTCAAGGTACTGTACCGGTGCCTCCCATACAAAATGTCAATATACCGGACGATACATACCAATGTATCGTCCGATATGTATTGGTATTGGAGTTGGACGATCCGTACTGGTTTTCCAATTTTTTGACCCATGGTTGGATCTTGTACTCTTCACAAAACTATTTTGGCTCATTCTTTCTCTCTAATCTCTATTCTAGACTCTCAATTTCCTCTCACTAGTATGTGCGACATTTTTAAAAAAGTTATAAGTGTGTTATTTTTTTCTCTTTTTTGTCATTGGCTCATTTTTGTTTGTATTACTTTAGCTATTAGGCTTAAATACTTCTTATTATATATATATATATATTATTTTAATTTATTTAAAAAAAAATTCATTAAGCCATGGCTTAAGCGATTAAGTGATTTCACTTAAGCGGTATGCAGCCAAATGGCTTAGCATGGCTTAAGCGATTTGACAACATTGGTCAATGTAGGATTGACATGCATTCAACTAATTGTAGGTATAATGCACTTTCTGTTCATTCTAGACAAATTCTTCTTCCAATTCGATTACTTGATGACGAAGGAGGACTCCACCACTGGAGACTTGTATTGTTCATTGTTAACGAGTGGACTTAATAAGTAATTTTGGTTATTTGTTCTTGCTCTTCCCTTGAGAATATATCTTGAAGGCGAATGCTCTAATCAAAGTGTCTCAAATCAATCTATGATTGGTGAACAAATTGCTTATTGCCGTTGGTAAGGATGCAAATCGCTTGGTTCAGGTGCGAATAGATCCAGACCTGGCCCATTTATTAATTAGTTTGTTTTGGGTTGGGTCTAAATCAAAATGGCAAAGCCATTCAAGATTTCTAGTCGTGGAGGGTCTGCACCATTCCATGTATTATTAGGTTGAGCCTGATCTGGATTGAGTTTGGGTTGGGTTCGAGACTCTAATCAATAAATAGGGATTCCTTCTTTTCTTAAGCAGTCAATTAATGTATATGATTTTTGACATGGATTTTGAAGTATAAACTAATGGGATAAAATGCATGTATGAAATTTTACGACCCCTAAGTTAACCTTGATTATGCTTATGGGGAAAATTTAAATAGTTGGAATTTGATAGGGATGCGGAGATACTACTCTATAGTTACATGAGTGCTATTTTACAAACTTAGAATGCTCATAACATGGGATTTGGAGCTCAAAATGAAGTACTTTTAAAAATGAAAAATGAATCTCTTGAAAGAATTTACAAGAATATAAAAACCAACATTAACCACACGAAAGATCAAAGTATCACCATGCTTGTCTATTATTGTCTTTTTTCGGGAAACCAGATCATTTTGAGAATTTTAACTATTTTCTAGTAGTTATGTTGTTAGTATGTGATAGTGTATAGTGTATTACTATGTGTGATCTGTTGGAAGTAGGAAGTATCATTGAGGGTGTATGTAGCATTCCTTTCATCTTAATGTAAAAGCTAGTAGGGGCTATTCCCATGCCGATAGTCACCAAATCAGGGTTCGACAATAGTTCGGTGAGGTTAAAATCCGGAAAAATCCGGCAAATCCGGGAAGTTTGGAGAAATATTCGGAGGAAAAATTGGTGAGAAAAATTTTAAAAAAAAAATTATAAAAAAAAAATTATTATTTTTTATAAAAAGTAGTTTGTCACATTTTTTTGAAAAATTCGGAAATAATTTGTGAGATTTTGTGATAAGACAAATCTTCAAAAAATTCGGGATTAATTTGGGGGACCTTATATATATATACCGTTTTCTTATTTTTAGATTTATGTATATATTTATATATGTTCCCTATATATATATATATGTATATATGATCATTTTTTAAATATAAAGTGTCAAAGGCACTAGATCCGTCATTTGTCACATTCGAACATAAATTCATATCAAATAAATTGAAAGATTGTTTATAAAGTCAAGATAAAAATCCAGTCACATATAAATCAAGAAAGTTAAGGCAATGTGGCGAGGTCATGGCGAAGAGGCTTGTTACGCCATGGCGAGACTATTTATTATTGTAATTTTTTTAAAATTATTTTTATCTATTAATTAGTAGTATTTTTTTTTATTTTTTATATAAGAAAAATATATAGGAAGAAAAAAAATCAACTTCTAAAGCATTATACTTTGATTATAATATTGAGAATTTCATGTTCTAAGAATAAACAAATATCAATAAATAAAAATCAAATATGGAACATTAACAAATTTACAACTTGGTAAGTATAAATAAATAAATATGAAATATCAATAAATATAGAATATTAAAAAATATGAAATATTAAGTACACATACGGTAGTGTTGCTGACGCTGAGGTTTCGAAAATGCTGGTGTTGGTAGCTACTGTGACGAGAGAGAGAGAGAGAGAGAGAGAGAGAGAGAGGATTTTGTAACTTGTAAGTTGACGTTTTGTGACTTACAAGTTAACTTTTGTAATTTATATATTATACAAATGTCATGACTTATAAGTATTATACGTTACTATCCAAAAAATAAAATAGCGTGCATAGCGACGCTATATTGCTATTCCGCAATGGCGACGCTATGACGTCGCTATTTAGCCATTATGGCTATTTAGTTATATATGTCGTTTTCCTTCGCCATTCGCCATTCGCTATGACGAGGCCACAACGAGACCTTGACAACCAGAATATAAACATAAAATTTTCTATTTTCCACTATATAAAAAAGCCTATAGCTGCGCAAGTATAAGGGTGGTGTGTATATTATATACTTGTATTTTTTATTTATTAAATGATGTGTCTCTCAAGTCCCATCCTCTACTAAAAATTTCTTGACATTACCAATTTGCAATCTTGAAAATTTAAAAAAGATCTCAACTCTTCATTCTTCATCTCTGTCCCCAATATCGACACCATCATCTTCATTAGCATTATATAATTTTTTCTTATTTTTCTTCGACCTCGTAGACATCATTCTCTTTTTCCATTTTCGTTTTTTCTTTATGTACATTTTTTTATGGGATAAAAAGTATCTTAGAAAAAAAATAGTTACAATCAAAATCACATGTATTGTTTGTATTGTGTGTCCCAGTGTATCACAATGTATCATATCTTGTATCGTAAGATATTGTTTAAAAAAGATACGCATCATAGATACGTAGAAAGGGACGACCAATAACGACTTGGGAGAGAAGTAGAGAGAAGTTACATTAAGGATTGTAACAATAGAAGCCATTATCGTGTACCATTATCTTCATTGCCTCGTTCTATGTAACTGGGATCATGTGCCCTACTTGTTCTAACAAATAATTCCATCCAATGTTTGCGATAACCTCGGATGCACGATTGGTTAAGCAGGCGACTCAAAACATAAAGCCCGTAGACTTGAAAATCAAAGTGGAAACTTGTGAGTTGTGCATGCACCTTGCAAATTTGATGGTTGATGATGTGCGCAATGTATATGGTCAGTGTAGTGGGAATGGTGAATAGGTAGAACCATGCATTGCTAGGAAATGGTTCTTGATCACATGGATACTTATAAAAATAAATTCCTCATCACGTGGGTGTTCTTAACTATAAAGATGATTCGCCATTCTAAGTAGTGAATGTTATACATGGTTGCCGAAGAATATGCTAGCGATGATTTCCCTTTCTTACTTCTTGTTCTTTCCTAAACGACTTTTGACTTCAAGTGTTTTTATTGATGGTCGTAGTAGTGGGCAGAACCTATTGAAATGACTCCTTCTAGTGCATATGATGCCTTTGTGTGGTTCCCTGATATTGCTTTTTCTATAAGAAACTTGCTTTCGGATTGAGTGGCGCCAGAGCTACATTTTAGGAGGTGTATATTTTTGTTATTTTGATTGACATGTTGCATCTTGTAACAGTAGATGTTGTTTTTGAAGTTAAAATGTTCTTCCCTTGGAGGATTTTTAATGCTTTCAAGTCGCCTATAAAAAAAGATTTTTAAGGCTTTCATTAGTTCACCAATGGATTGCTGAAACCGCGCAAAAGGACATTCCGAGATTGGGCAAAGAAAGAAAGTTCGAGATTGCATCTCTACGTACCTGTGTTGGTCCCAAGTTGTGAAATCGAGCTGTGCTGGTGCAATGAAATCGTGTGGACATGCCGCGATCCGAGACAGAGAACCATGAACAAAACAGTGGGTGACCATTGGTGAGAACGAGCCATGAGCAGCCTTTATTGTAAAGCTAGCTCTGGAGAGAGGGTGAGTGAGGGAAGCAGACAGAATATTACCAAAGTATTCTTATTGGTATACATTAGATTTATAATAGTAAGTTTATGCTATACTATATATATATAAATCTGTCAGTTATATTATGTTCAATATAGTTATATGGCGGGCCAGGCTAGCCTTTATGGCTTTGGGCATATAGGCTCCTGCCCTGGTTGGATGATGGCAGACTTTTTTTTGTTAAACGTGTAGCCCAGCCCTAGAGCCTAGAACTTCAGCTGTAGCCCTTGAAATCTATGGTCAAGAAGGGGTGAGCTGACGAGCCAGCCTGCCCATTGACAGCGCTGGTGTTATATCGAGGCTCCGTGAATAGTAATATAACGTGCATTCTATTGTCTATCAAGTACATATATTTCTTTTCACGTGTTATGACGAATCTATAGTTATTGTGAGTTGTGATTGTTGGTTACCATCATGGAGATAGAAAACATGGCAAATTAAAGCCCGCTTTGAGCAGCACCATACTCAATGGCTTTGATTTCTCGTCTTAGTCTTGTTCGAATCGGTTTCTGGTACTTATGTTTTTATACAAAACAATTCTTCTGAAGCATAAAAATAGTTTAGGAGTGTGTGTTAGTGATGTGCAGTTAAAGGATATTTGATTTTTAATTAATAACGTTCTTTTAATTAAGGGTTGACATATTTTATTAATAAAAGAGAAAAAGTGACTGAAATGTCATCCAGTCTCACAAACTTTTTTTTTTTCTTCTTTTTCTGTCACCCTCACTCTCTTATTTCTCTTTACTTCTTCGCCTTCTACTATATGAAACTCTACTTTTACATCTTGACATGGTATTAGAGAGTTCCAGTTAGGTCTCATCCATACTTCTCATAGTTCCTTCTACTACATGAAATTCTTGTTTTACATCGTGACATGGTATCAGAGTGCTCCAATTAGGGTTTCTTCTCCTATTATTTTCTTTCTTCATCTCTATTTTTTATATCTATTCTTTCTGTATTTTGGAAACCTAATTTTTTTAAAGTTTTATGCGATGATTTATGGTTGTTTGTGTTCATCATGTTTGTAGTGGTTTTTGGTGCCCTTCCCTTCTTACAGGAAATTAAAAAAAGGGTAATTCCGTGTGGTATAAAGCTGGAATAGCTTGTTGAATGTGTATGGTGTTGTCCGATGTCTAAAGAAGTGTTCATTGGTAACTATTTGAAGAACTGTGCCATCGTTGTTCATGTGATCGGTCAGCCCTAGTGACATCATCAGCCATGTCATCCATTACTTGTGGTGATAATTATATTTATTTTTGAAGACCTTTTTTCGTCCTATGATAGATTCCAAGTTTAGGCATTCGTCCTATGATGTTAACCAATTGCATTCATGAAATTAATTGACTTCGATTTTCTCCAATGGGCAAAATCCATTCCTGTGTTCCTTGTAGCCACCGAAAAACATCATTATCTCACTTCTGAAATGCCACCGAGCGATGGCCCTAATTATTGTGAATGGGTTAAATATAGCACACAAATTATTAGTTCTTTGAGGATTTCTTCCTCTTTAAATGGGGGAGATGACTTTTTTTGAGGATTATTCTAGATTATTGGGATCTTCATAGAAAGCCTTTCTGGGCTAATTAGGCTTAATACTGGTGACAGTCCAATACTCAATCTTCTTGGCCAATCACATAATACATCAGGAGATCATGTTACACTCACATTACCCGCGATGGCTATACCAGTCAAATTCTTTGTTAGCGGGCCTTTACCATTGCTTATCCGCATTGCATCCAACTAGTCAACACTCTGGAAGATCGATTGGGGAGCGGAGGGGGGGGGGTCTGATGACATGACTGGGTCAGTGAGGTGTGATATCTTCGCTTCATGAGTCTAGTGGTACGCATGCTTCCTTTATTCTGCCCTCATGACACTTATCTAGAGTGCATGGGCAAGGGACCAACCCTTATCCTTGTTGTTTATATTGTATGTCTTTAATCCAAAATTATGAAGACTCTGAATTGTTTTTAACATTCTTTCCTTCTTATTATGTGTTCCAGAATATAAGATTGATGAGAATGATTGGTGGCGATATGTGTCTGGTGGACTCTTACCACCTTCACTGTTATCCAAAAGGGACTGCTTTTCATTTGGATTAGTCTCCTTATTAGTGGAATTTGCTGTCTTGGTCATTTGTCTCTCACGAGCTTACAACATTTACTTCAATCTTTTTTTTTCCTGTGTTAAAATTAGTGTGTGAAGTGTGCCAGTTGAGTATGCATCATAACGTGTCATTTCTACCCGTGTGAACAAACATAGTGTATAGTGTATAATCTTTTTTATTAGTCCTTTTTGATGTTTGAGGGCCTGCTCGGTTCTCGAGTATGTTGAGTTTTAGGTATTATGTTACTTTTGTGAATAGATCACGAGTAACTTGGTTATATTTATGAAAGCTCGATTTAAAGTCTATCTTTCAAATTTTCCGTGTGGAAATACAAACTCTATTTAGTACTAAACTGTGTGTTTTGCGATTTCATATTATGAAGTGGTTTACGTCTTCAGGGAGTAATAATGGCATCTTGAGGTCACTTTTACTCTCTTTACTTGAGATACATGTTCCTAAATAATTCTTAGGGTGATACTGGTCTCAATGCATGCTAATTAACAGGATAGTGCTCAATTTAACTCATATCAATGCGGTGCAGAATATGTGGAAAGAGAAAAAGCAATACTGTTATTCTCCAAGCACAATAAAGATTTGAGGTACTATAGTTGCTGATTTTAATTAATTAGGTATCGTCGTTATTGTTTGCAAAAGTATATTTACTGGGCTCTTGAGGGAACTATGAACGTGCTTCTTAGTTGCCTGGCTGAGGGTATAGAATAGCGTTTGCCGATGGGTGTTGGTACTTGCATTTAGTTTGGCTTGGTTTCGTCACCAGCATACTTTTCCCCAGTCGACAGAAATGATTGTTTGTGTAGTATATCATCATTACTGGGAGGGAAAATGAAAAAACATTCATGTGTGGTAAGCGGCAATTGTTGTTACCTAGAGAATGATTTGGGGTATAAACTATACATGCAGAGTGGACATTCAAACTATTTTAGGGTTTCAAGCCAAGACAGACATTCAAACTAATGTGAAACATAAAGGAAAGCGGTGTACTCGTCTCTCCATCTGCCCAAAATTGCACGCCCACACTGTTTTTTTAGGTTCTATTTAATTAGAGGTGGTGTTTCTAGGGAGTACATTCCCCAAGCAGAAATTGACCGGACTTTAAGAGTTGATTAGTTTATTTTTATTGGTTGAGAACATTTGGGCGGATGAAATGAAGGCAAGTCTGCTCTTTGACATTAACTGTGTTAATTGCTAAAAAAAAGGAATGCGCACCGTTTTCTTTAAATCCAAAAGCTTGAGATTGATACCCATAAATCAATCTCTTACCCTAAAGCATGTTCGATTCCATAGAATCATAGTTTGAGGAACCGCAGTATATGGCTTGAAACCAATTAATTCAAGTTTCAAGGCCTACGAAATAAGTGACAATGTGTTTCAAGTGGTTGGTTTGAGGATCAATGCACTGAATTGTTTTAGTGAGAGAAAATTTTGTTCTTAAGTATATACATATTATAGAACATGCCTGTTAGTTGTTTAGGCGATGGATGTTACTTGTTAGCTCTCCTATTTAAGGGCATCAAAAGTTGCCTGAGATTCGTATTGAAAAAGTAGTCGAACATACGGCCCAATAGTTTATTATTTTATGCTTTTTCATGGCTCGAAATGTCAGGTCCGATCCATTTATGCTGAGTACCTTTAAATCCATCTACTGAATCTTTGAGTTCACTCACGTTGAAACACATCGACTGCATTGAATCATATGATGGAGATCGTTTATCCTCCCAATCATTCACACTATGGATCTTGTGATCATGAGTGAACCATCAAAAGACCAGTGTTTTATTTCACGTGGAACATATCTAAAAGAAGTAAAGATGTGACCTTAACATCAGGTTCAAGCTCAATTAATTTTAAGGTCGCTTTTTAAAGTTTGTGACGGTTTGATGGTGCGCCTATGATCTCAAGGTCCACTGTGTGAAAGATTGGGATGGTAAACAATCTCTATTGTCTAATTCAATGTGTTTCACCGTGGGTGAACTTAAAGATTCAGCAGGTGGATTTAAAGGTGCTTTTATGCTATTTGGGTCGTGTCCCGGTGCCTGTATAGATTGATTGGACAGTGTTACCCCATTCCCAGCCATGGATCTTATAGAGATCTCATGATGTCTGGTTGTTGGTTGTCGATGATATTTAGTTTTAGTTTTGGGTTAACATACACCAAAACTTGAAGGGCCCCAACACCAAAAACCATTGATTGTTTTGAGACGATCATGAGAATCGAGAACATGAGACGATCAAATTTTTATTCCACATGCACACATCTTGAAATGAGAATCGAGAACATGTTGACATGTTCACTTTTTGGGATGTGTGCATAGGGAATCAAGATCCGAGGCCTGGTTGGTTCATTGGCTATAGTCCCTATCGGGGATACCTGCTCAATGGTATTACGAAGCTCAAGCTAGCTCGACCAAGCAAATAGAGGAACAAGTGTAGGCAGTTGAAAGAAAAGTTTGATGGGCGTGCAAGTATCGTAGCAGCCTATGGGGAGCTTGGTATCCATTCTGTGAAAGATGGGGAATTAACTAGTTCATTGTTAGTTGATTGTACATTAGGGCTTGTTCGAGAACTCAGATTCCCGCAGAATCCGAGTTAAAACTTAGAAAGGTGCCAAAAATTAAGCAAATATGAATGAGTCACATGTTCGAGAGTTAGTGTGGGTTTCAGAATTTTTCGATGCGTTATGAATGAAAGCGTTCCCCCTTTGTCTGAGTAAAATACTCTACGTCACTCAGAATCCGAGTTCATGAATGTACACTTCCACCTTGTACGTGCAACATATCTTTGCCTTTGGGATGTTTAAAACCAAACGACTCTCTTTTATTCTAATACCTCACAAGTCACAACCAACATGTTTGAGGCATTTTGAAGCTATTTTTACACTGTTGACGGTCTTGAATCAAATCATGGAGATTGTTTTTTATCCATATATTTGGTAAAATATATCTTGAGATCATGGCTCACATATCAGAATAGTCATTTGTTGATTCCAAGCAGCACATATCCCCAAAGTGACTGTGATCATGAGCGTTATATAAGTAGAGTTCTTGGCCTACTTTTGGAGATGTGTTCCATGAGGAATCAACATCTAACTGTGTGATAGGTGAGCTATAATTTGAATATCAAATTTTCAAAGATTGGATCGAAAAATGATCATTGTTTGTTCCAAAGCAATCAATGATATTAGAGATGAAACCATCAGTTAAAGAGACCGAATCTTTGATTGCAAATACTCGTACCCAATGTTTAAAATTATAAAACTAAAAGAGAGGAAATTGTAAATTATATCGCTCAATTATTTATAATAGAGGAAATTATTTTGCTCAATGCCTTCAGATTTTGACTTTGTATTTGAATCCCCGAAC
Organism: Chloranthus sessilifolius; assembly: GCA_021018995.1. Classification (NCBI taxonomy): domain Eukaryota; kingdom Viridiplantae; phylum Streptophyta; class Magnoliopsida; order Chloranthales; family Chloranthaceae; genus Chloranthus; species Chloranthus sessilifolius. Next base: position 135,834,246 of record CM037587.1, read on the forward strand.
GATTTCCTTATGCCAAAATAATTAATCATTGGCGCTCGAAAATACATTTGCATTTCCTAAGATTGGAAGTGGGCGATTGATCACAACACTTGTAATGCTCGGATAATGTATCTAATACCAAGTTGTTAGTTTTATTTTATACCCCAACTAGAGATTTAATTCACCATATATATATATATATATATACTTGTTAAATGCACGTTCGGACACAAGAATTTGATAAATCACATAATAGTAGAAAAGATTGATAGAAATAAGGCGCAAGAAATTTACCTAATCTAAACCTTGGTATCCATACACAAATTAATAAAAGCAAACGAATTTAGAAATGCAAAGAAAGTAGAAGGTAAACAAACCAAAAGTATAGTACATTACTAATCATCTCCTGTCGAAGGTACTCCCGACCTTTTTGTAATCTTGATTTGTGAATAATGAAGACTTTCCACCAACTGAAAAATAGTCCCTTTAAAACTTTCACAACTTATAAACATAGAATTAATGAGTAATTTAAAAGAACCAACGGAAAGAAATTACATAAAAGGAAAGATTTTGAAAACTCAACTACGCTTATATACCAATATAAGCGTAGTCAAGTTTTCAAATTTTGGATGAACCATCTTTCAAAATACCTAGATCATTCTTATTTGTCAAAAGTTATTTCGTTTGTTCTACATAATATAATACGAAAATAATATATTTCTTAGGGGTGATAATCTTCTTTTCTGTAGGGCAAATGCGTAAAAAAGAAAACAATGTTTTGTTCACGCCTCCAAAATCTTATTCCCAATGACAAAGTTATACGCTAAAAATTTATAGAACAGTATCTGATATCTACCATTACAGATTTTTCTTGAAAGAAAAAAAGAAAAAAAAAACATACACGGAGGTTCAAGTCGAAATTCGTACAATGAAATCGTTTGCATACCATTGCATATCTTCTTCCTTGGCCCCCTAAAAAAATAAAAAAAATTAAGTAAAATAAGGGTACAAAATCAGTATTTTAATTTTACGTAGTCAAACCTTTGGATAATGGACGGAGGAATAAGAAGCTAAAAGATGTCATATAAATAGAGAGTTAGACAATTTATCGCTAAATTTAAAGGTAAAACAAGTTGTGAAAACTGTGTTTTGCTTAGTATTCAAGGAAAATGAAAGTGACATCAGCGTTTCCAAGTACTTTTGTTCTCAATTGCACAAATAAGAGGATTTCCTCCAATACTATAGCACAAAACAAAGAAAGAGAGCAAATGTAGGGTGTTTATTTTTCCTATAAAATTGAGAGGAGACATTGATAGAGTTATTATATGAATGTTCTAGTATGAAACCTTGGTATATGGTCAATCAAATCATTATAAGATAAATTCCTTAAAGATGAATATTTAAAAATATAAAATTTCTAAAACTATAAATCTTCATTAGAGACAAACAAACTTAGTGATTATAAATCAAAAGATTAAGAGAATCACATATAAGTAAGTTGTGTGATGTTAGCTAAAACGAAGGGAATGCTCCAGATAGATTGTCATTGTTAACCTGATAGACTGTTATTGTTAACCTTCCCGATCTCATTTGTACCTATGATTAGATTCATACAAAAAACCCAAAATTCAATACTGCATAAATGGTTCCACCTAAAGATTTAGAACTCAAAATAATTAAAATGTTCTATTTACATGTATTGAAGACTTTTGAGGTTGGCGTAAATGACACTATCACCAATAAAGAGGATAATAGAGAGATGTAATGTACGGAAGCTTTGTGACCTTCCCAACCTCAAGTGGAATTGGTCCTCATAAGCTGATATCATGTAAGAGCGAGCGTGTAAAAGACGACATCATTAAGTAAATTTAATAAACATCCAAAATATTCTGATTAAAAGAATTTATCAATCACATTATTTTTTGTGAACGCTCAAATAGTCTGGAGATTTGTCAAGTTCCCTATACTCGGAAAGGGATTACCATTCGTTAAAACAACTACATAAACAAAACAATGGGTTTCTTTCTTTGCTTTGATTTTTCATATCATGTAACCAACCCCACCAACTGACTACTCAAATAATATCGCGTAAGGTGTCAACTCTAATTTTAAACGGAATATTCAATTATAAAGAAGATAGGCTAATTGGATTGCTGCCCTTGCCTTTTTTTTTTGTACTTAATACAAGCCTCAACGGTTTGTGTCATTACAAAGACATTCAAAGTTGGAAATCTCTCATCCAAAATTTGGTACCAAAGTTGGGTATCCAGCTAGTGGCTTTGATTGCTTCAAGAATCGATTGATTAGCAATGAGATAGGTGAATGAAGAGGTTAGAGCTTGTGGATGGAATTTGGAGGGTTTTGAGCTACTGAAATATGATATTAATGTTGGTGGTCCGACATGCATGCATCGTAGCACATGCTGGGGATCTTAGGATTTCCAGTGTATTGAACCAAACGACCCTCAATCCCTCATTCGACTAAAATTCGTCAAATTCAAGTCCTAAATCTAGAAGCCTAAAGTGAACCCACTTAGATGTTCCATTTGAAGGAAAGAGAGTGGACTTATTGCAAGTTAGAAACTTGCATCGACAAGAAAGAATATGACTATTAGCGAAAGTAGAGGTCATTTGACATTTTAGTTAAATAAATCATGTGTAATTAGGCAAATAGCCCGGCTTATCAATTCTAGTCAAAATTTAGTTATTCATTCTGTGTCGTTGCCAACCATGCACAGTACGATGATTGTAACCATTTGGCTCTGTTGATCAACTAAACTTCTCAACTGAAATCAAACATGATATAACACACCATCAATCATATACCAGCAGTTGATCATTCTAAGTTTCCTGTTTTTTTAAATAACTTATTTGTGAGTAGATATTCATTTAAGAAATTGGACGTATGTAGGGTTCACCTCTAACACTCTAGAAGGTTGAGGACAATGCAACCTGAAAATCGGAAGCCCAATCCCAATATATCTATGAAAGCAAATGAAGGGAAAAACAATTTTTGTAGAATTGGTAAAAAATTATAATAAGCAACCATAGACCCTTAAGTTTATATTATAGTGTCTAACTCTCCCATCATAATAGAAATATAAAAATTACCTATTAAAAAAATTAATGAAACAAATCAAATGTTAACTCTAACCAAACTATCACCATCAACATCTTAATGAATTCTCTGTTATTCATAAGAAAAATAAAAATAAATAAATATTATTTTCATATGAAACAAAGAATATGCTCCAAACAATTACATCTCCAAAAATGGGACCAAAAATAGTACATACCGCTAGTTGTAACTCTACTATTATCGTATGCCTCAACTTCTACTAAAATAGAGTTATCCATGGATTCTTCAATTGCATTAGGAAGAGATGATAAGAAGGAAATGAAACTCAAAAGTGTCAGAGAACATAAAGAGAAATCGGTTGCAAGGGAAGCCATACAGACCATAATAAATTAGATGGATACCATCACTGATAAATATTCAGATAAATGACTCATAAATTAAATGGATTGCAGTAAGGAAGAGGGTAGGCCAACCATGAGAGATCACAACCTTTATAGCATTTATCTTCTAAGCCATCATCATCTTTAGGGGAATGTTCCAGTGTTGCAAACTCTTCCCTTCCAGATGGCAAAAATTTGCAATTTGCGTAATGCCCACATATCATAATTAATCCAATTGCAAGTGTAAAAGGGCACAAGATAAGAGGCTCATATGTCATAATTAATCCCATAATCTTAAAACTCCAATTGTGCAATAAGGCCTTGTTGCCCAAAACTCATGGGCTGGATTTTATTGTTTTACTTCCCATGGGATGGTTTAAAAGAACTCGTGGGAAGTTCTAAAAATAAAAATTTCCAATGTTCGTATTTCGTGTTTTTTCATGCGTTTGGCAATAAAAAAACACAAGGGGTTGGCTATTTCATGGTGTTGTTAAACCACCACAAAATCTGTAAATAGGTCTCAGCCATTCAATTTGTCAGTACTTATTGGAGTCAAATGAGAAGATGAAAATCAGTTTGCATCTTAGTCTTATATGTGATTGATCTTGAAATTATGGTCATGGTCATACCATCAAACAACCAATTTTATATTCCAGGTGACACGAATTCAAAAATAAGTGACTCAAAAATCGTGCGGCACAAAATCACACTCAAATATGGTTTTATGATTACTTTTTGGGAAATGTGCGATGTGAGTATGATTCTTTATCATAGACAAGATCATTTAAGCCGTCTACCAATCCATTTAAGCCATCTAATCTTTCACTTGATTGATCTTGAGATCATGGGCATACCATTAAATGGTCAACTTTTTGTTCCATGTGGCGCATATCCCAAAAATGTGACTCAAAAAATCAAAATCACGCTCAAACCTAATTTTAAGATTACTTTTTGGCATATGTGCAATGTGAAAACACAAGATATGCCATCTAATTTGAAGCTTGTGGTCTACAGATCTTCGGTGTAAAAGAGTGTCATAAAACACAATCTCTTTTATATGATTCAACGAAGTCAACTGTTGAATCAACTAATGGCCTTTGACTGCAGTGGATCTCACATGTTAAAAATTGTATTTCGTGCCAATCTTTTCAAGATAGGGTTTTTTTTATCATGGCTTTTGAATTTGACGGCTTAGATGGTCTTTCCAGCAACATATTTTGATCATCGCCTTTAAATTTTTTCACATGATCTTTTGATCATTTACCATTGATTAAGACGATACTTTTCACCCCAATCTTTCACATAAAGGATATTGAGACTATAAGCATACCATCATATGATTGTTTTTTTATTCCGAGTGGCATAAATTCAAAAAAGAAAGTGATTAAAAGGTCATCTTATACACATCATGCTAAAATATATTACGGCCACTTTTTAGAATGTATGCCACGTAGAATAAGAAACTTATCATACGAAGGGAAGCCCATGGCCTCAAGATCTGTTGTGTGATAAATAAAATGGGGTGAAAAAACGAACACATTCGTCTGATTCAAAACAATTAAATGGTTTTAGCACATAAAAAGGAGAAAATCTCAATTTCTGTCCACTTTTCAGGTTCCTTGCCACATGGAAGAAAAAATTGTGCATCTGGTGATAGGCCAATGCTTTGAAGATTCATTATATGAAATTATGGTAAAAAAATAAATAAATTTCCATTGCCTAATCCAAAGTAGTCAAACGATTTTAGCATATAAAACCTACATTGAGAAAAAAGAATTTCGGTTGCAAGTGTAAGTAAAACTACCCTTTGGGTCGAGTGAAAAAGATTTCAGCCAGATTCAGATCGACTACTTCATACGAGTTTTAAAAAAAAAAGAAAAAATAAAACTCTAATTTGTGGGTCCCATGAGATTGCGGAATGGAATGGTGGAAACTATTTAATTTCCTTAAAAATCTCAAATTTCAACTCTTTTCTCCGAACTCGTTTTGCCAAATAGAGCTAAGGGTAGTGCTATTTGCATCCGGATTTCCATCTTAAAAAATGGTTGATTTCTTTGAATCAGATGACAAGAAATCATTTTTCATCATATTCGCCCATATAATATATCTAGAGATAATGATGCACCCATAAAACTGGTCATATCTTAATTTAAAATGACACACATCTCTAAAAGTAGCACTTGAGAATCCTTTCTCATGGGACGCCATTGATTTCGGTCACTTTTTATAATGTCTGATGGGTTCATAATGATCTCAAAGACTTATTGTACGGAATATTGGGATGAAATATTATCTCCGTAGTCTGATTCAAGGACATCAACGTTTTATTACAATGGAGATGTGTTTGTTCTTCAAAGGAAAATCATGTGCAAATGATGCCACCTATAAAAGATTAACTAACCATCAAAGGCATTTTGTTCCATTCAAAATTGTACACACCACCTCAATGATGACAAAAATATTCTCTGTGCATGCTTTGTTCCATCACATTAAAATGCTTTTACCAAATTTTTAATAGATCACACTTTTTTAAAGCCTAAAAAATTGCTATAACTCAAGATACATATTAAATCAGTCTACATGATATACACCGTATCATCTCCTAAAACCTCCCGTCTTTTTAAAGTTACTTTTTGGTTAAATGTACACCCAATTATCTAAGACAACTTTAATCAATATTTTATATTGAATTTTGTAACGATTACAAGATATATATAATATGTCTACTAACAACACTAAAAGTTGTATAATATCATCAAATAAATGAGAAATTTACACTTTGAGGATATAAAAAAGAGTGAGATTAAAAAAGTAAGAATATATTGTAGTACTTAAGCTATACACACCATATTAATGGTTTAAAAACTATCACTTATTTTATTTTTAAAATTAGAATGGAAAATAAAGTTATTGACATAAAAGGGTAAATTTAATTTCTAATTTTCAATCATCACCGGCTTAGAAGTTATTGAATGCATTTATCAAAATAAGAATATTTCTGTCATTTTGAAAGATGAACGGACCAAATTTTAAGCCACTCATTTGGCTTATATATATATATATATATATATATATATATATATATATATATATATATATTAAACCACTCATTTGGCTTAGATGAATGGACCAAATTTTAAACCACTCATTTGGCTTATATATATATATATATATATATATATATATATATATAGGAATTCAGCATGTATATAGTACCGTAGTAGATATATATAGGAATTCAGCATGTATATAGTACTGTAGTATGAGTGCACGTGCGAAAATCATTTGTCGTGTGGCACTTGGTACACCGTGATCTCAAGATATGTTGTGTGGAGATTGGTAATAAAAACAATCTCTAATGCCTTATTCAAAGCTAGTCAACAATTTTAACACTTGCAAACCTCAGTTACCAAGAAAGAATCTCTGATTGCAAATAAAGTTAGTAAATTACCCAGAAGTTGTTCTCAGCACTCACTTGATCTCCGGGAAAATTTTAAACTTTCTCTTTTATACATGTAAAATGATATCTGCGACCCTGGTAATAATCGGCAGGATTTTCTAATTTTACTCCGGTGAGCTGGCTTACAAAAAATCATGGTAAGTTTCAAAAGTTAAAATTTCCCTTCTTGGTATGCTATTATTTTCCCGTGTTTCACACAAAAAAAGGCCATATTCCATCGTTCGATTTAATGCAATCAATGAGTTTGGGTGTAAGTGTCCAACAAGATTTCATGGGTGTTAATAAATTTACTCAATATTACTGCAGTTAAACCATCTCAAAAGGTATTGAAATATAATAATATTTCATATCCTAAGATGTACATTTAGCCGTCCGATGAGAGTAATCCAATTATTTTTGTGAAGTTTTAATGATTTCAGGAGATTCTAATCCTTGGATTATGTCAATAGTACAAAGGAGCGTAAGGAAGACACACCGTAATGTAAACCCAAGGGAGCATTGAACATAAAATTCGTAGAAAAGTGATCGATCGAAACTGGAGTCGATTGATTGAAAGCCAAAGAAGAAATTGCATTGTTTATTCTGTCTTAAATCGATAGAATGATTTTAAGTGATTTGAAATACAATGGAACTCTTTATTAAATCAATCGATTAACTTTGAAAATTGATTGATCGATTTTAGTGTTTCAGCAAGGAGTTAGGGTTTCGAAATAAGAGCCTATATAAGCTAAAATTAGAGTTAGGATTTGGAGTTCCTCTGTTTGATAGCCGTCTTCATTTTTTTAATTTTTTTTTTTAATCAATTTTCTAGCTTTTAGAAGGGAGAATAGCAATTCTTTTTTAGAGAAAGACCATAGCTGATAGATTAAAGCTTTCATGTGGATTTGTTTCAAGACTCAATTATAGTATATTAATTATTTCAATTATTTGAAATTTTAATATGAAGATGTGTGGCTAATTTTGTAGAGTTTTAGGATCCAATAAAGATGAGATTCATCTATGGAATAGATCTGTGGTTGGAATATTAGTAGACACCTGTGTGATTTTTCTATCTATATGCTTTTGCTGTTTTTATGATCTAATCATCAATCCGATATATGAAAACTAGTTATGTTTTTCCCATGATTTTAAATTTATGATTAAGTACTCTAATCTTATTTTTAATGTAAAAATTAGAGTCATTAATTCATTGAGATTATATTTATTTTAATACAGTGAATGCTTTAGTTCTTTTTATTAGAGGATTTGAAAAAACATTACTTATTGATTTAATCAGTTTATTAATTCATAAAGTATTAATTGAATTTAATCTTTATGTAATTTTGCATCTCTAATATTTCACCCCTAAATCTATAATCATGGATGATGAGCCACTGATTGGAGGATTTAGTATCTTAAATCTCGCTTGTTTTTCTTAAATAATATCATACTGTTTAGTTTGTTCTTTTTTTAAATCTATCAAATTTGATAGGCTAGATTAGTATTGTGATAATTTTATGGAACTCTGTGATTGGTATTTTAATTCTTCTTAAAATTTATTTAAAATCTTTGTAGGAACGATCCCGTACTCTGCACCCGTTTATTACGGTGCAACTCGTGCACTTACGAGTATTTCACTTTCAACTTCACATCAAGAAGAAGAATCTTGAGTTGGAAGTGTGGTAAGTAATAGTAATCCAAAGAAAGTTAACGCACAGGCGAAATAGATTTTCAGCCAAATTTTGAATGAATAATAAAACCCAAACCTTGAACTCCTTTTGCCGAACAGGGACAGTTTAGATTTCTATTATTTTATATAAATTAAGAGATTGTTTGGATCCTTGCATTAAAAAGCCACTTTTCTTATTTCCACAAAAATTGTCACAAAAATATAATATAATAACATTAATTGGGAGACTTTTACAGATTAAAAGAAATCTCTTCATTGGCCAAAAATAAAGATATTTGAATTCCAAGATAAATACGTGAACTTGGAAACGGGTGGTTACCTTTCCTAAATACTAAAAAGTCTCTTCAATTAGCACACTTTGCAAAATAGTGACCAGTCCACAATCTAGATTGAGAACTTCTTGAATGAGCTATATGTCACGGGGGCGCAGCCCGACACCGACTATCACACCCGTGCGGTGCCTCGATGTCGTATGCAATAAGGCCAGCCTACCCAATTATTAGATTGTGATACCACCCCGCATAGAGGACGGGAACTATCGTTCATGGTTGCTTTCTCTCGAGGTCAATCATTCATTGCATTATGTCCCTTACGATACTCATGCTCGCACTTGTGTCTCGCTTGGTTTGTTCAAGTTTCACCCTCGCGTGCCCTGCACTAGTACCTCACTTCGCAACAATAGCATGCAGTTTCTCATGTTGCCCCATTCCAACATAATTCACCGGCATACTGAACTAAATCAATCATAGTGTGCATTCTTCGTTACTAACACATGTTAGCATCCGACCCTCAGCTATCATGCACCACAGTGTCCTACGTTGCCCTTGAGTGCCTCCCTCGTTGCTCATCCAAGTGCACCGCGACGCGTAGTCCGGGGCTACATGGCAACCTCACCTTAGGTAACACACGGCATTACTGAAGCAACGTCCTTGGCCCACCCTTTCAGGTCTAGGAAATCACTGCGCATCCTTTAGTGCCGCATGATCCCGTATGTAGAGAAATAGCTTCACAACTCTCTTCCCCCAAATAAGGTCTAAATACCACCTCAAGCCATCCAGCAGGAGAACTTCAAAGGTATTGGTTTAGCATACCACCATCGCACACGGACTCCTTCCGTAGCAACACGCCCCTGAGACCAACTTCCACGCCCCACGCGCGTCTAGTCACCACACTAGATCCTCACCTAGCTCGAGTCACCGTCGTACCATACATATGGGGAACGCGCACGGGTCGCAAGGCCTCATGCCTCTGCGCACATACGCCATACACCTAGCACCAAAGCTTAACGCCCTACCTGCTAGCGAGCCACCCAGCTTCAAGGCCCCCACGCCTTCCTACTGCTATCCCGAGTATTGACCCTGCCACATATAGCCCCATAAATTACACCAATTAGTTGTCATCAAGTTCTACCATCCTTTTTGGAAAGGGATCGACTTTTCGAACCGTCATTTAAACATCAAATGGTATTTAAACCATCATACGCCATTTATTGGTTTATCTTCTTGGAAATAATTGAAGGGTTGTAGGTAAAAAGAAATACTTTTGGGAGATTCAAACCAACCGATTTGTGCACTCTAATACCATCGATTGTTCTTAATTTTGGTGACTGATTAAAGGTCACCAATCAAATGATCACATCCACTTAGAAGCGTGATCCTTTGGCTTGAACATGTTCCAACGATGGATTGCCACTTAAGCAATTTAGATTGATCATAGATGTGTGTCACCTAACACAATGATGTATCACACTTTAATAGTGTAACATCATTTAAACACCAATTAATGTTTAAATGGCGGTTAAGAGCCATTATTCCTTCTGGATATTTTTTTTTGGCAAAACTAAGCCAGAGGCTTATCATCGTCATAGGTCGTGGAATTTTTCCATTCTATTTCGGGTATTTGAGTGAGATATTTATATTTATTTTGATTTTTGAGACGCCCCCTAGTATGTTTTAAATAACTATATAAACTTGGGGAATGGTCAGTCCTACCAGGCAGGATTAGATTTTCAATCTTATCCCATCGCGCGTCCTTAGAAATCGGAGAATTTTGACTTTCTTGATTTTCACTTTTTATAGCAAAGTATGCAGTCAAGATTCTCTTATTTTCAATGATAGTGGATAGGGTAAGACTGAAAATCCGATTCTGCGTAGTAGGACCTGGCCTTGCCAATATAAACTCATATGTTTCAAAGTTTTAAACCATAAGGGTGATCTAGTATCTACAAAAATTGAAGGATCCTTCCTTCCTCTGGTTCCATGGACCCGTATGGAAAACGCATCAACGTGGGTCGGTTGTGAAATCAAAACATAGGGCCCACCACAAAGAGCTTTGAGACGGCTCTGTTTTGGCTCTGTTTTTTCTTTCGCTTTTAATTAGATCATCCATCTTTTTACGGACAGTGTTCTTTATAGGTTATCTATTTTTTTATAGACATTTTTATATGAAGGACAGATTTTATACATACAAAGTACAGGCGATTGATGTGGGCACGATGCAATTGGCTGCTAGTGTTGTGAGATAAATTAATGCAGGTAGTCAGTCCAACCGTGCCACATCAGCCGCCTGCACTTTGTCCTCAAGAAATTTGTGTGTTTATAATTTTCCAATCGTTTTACTCAATTATCTCGACACGTCCCCTTCACCATCAACAGAAAATCACATACACACAGCCATCAAATGCGCAAAGTCTTTTTTCAGTCTCCTAACATGCGTTACGGTGTGGAACGGCAACGTTAGTGGTGCAAAGTGCAACCCACCAATCACTTCTCATTTAGGCAGCACCACCTCCTCTGGTGTGGAGAAACCAATATAGAAGTCTCTCATAAACACAACAGCTTTTAGACTAATGAGCGTGGTCACCAGTTGTGTAGGGAATTGAGGTGCACCAAATAATTGGGCTCAACAACTGGCTGCCGAAAAGCTCCCTTACAGAATGCAGAATGCTATGCACTTATTATCGAATATCCGCTGGCCCACTTAGCTTTCATTAGAAGACGACAAAAGGCTAGCTTACGTCCCAACGTCACCATTCAAAATGTTAAATGCTAAAGCGACCGTTGGTTACACGTGGCAAGCTACAGGAGCTTGATAAAATGCCACTAAAAACAGCTGTAAACTAATAATTAGGATTACTTGCAACTGATTAAACTAAAAAGAAAGAAATGGCATTAAGAGTGCACACGGTTGCTAAATGTGCAGTCCCATCATGTGTGAGATGAGAAAATACTACATTTGTTATATAGAATACCTAAAATTCCTTTATCACTATGAGGTGGCTGAATTGTAGCCACAATTGATGATTGATGCAGAGCCCTGGAGTATTTATGGAGACGTGGCAGCTCGAGATTGGCTGATATATAAGCTGCGGCCGAAGTGTATAGATGTCGGTGGGGGCGGTTGCTTTGTAAGACCCGGAAAGCAGAGTATGTATCACGTGCAAAGTTTTGTTGACTGAGCCGCCTCCCACGTTTGACATATGGCCTCATCTGCGCCACTAACTAACGTAGGCTCTCTATAACTGATACTTATCGGTTTAGGAAAGAGAAATCAGATCGGGCCAGTCTAGTGTATCATCTCAAGCGATACGTTTTGAGTTTCGGGGGATGAAGAGAATGTCGGATTTGTATATAATGTTTTATTATTTCACATTTGAAAGTTTATAAACGGTGACTTTTGTAAACATGGCGCTATTTTGACTCACTATGTTCGTTATCTTGATACAATTTTATGTTGCATCCAATCTATTTGATGACCCTGTGAATGGTTATTATGTTTTCTCTAAATCTGTGTACTTTAATTTTGAAGGCTAATATTGAAGCTCATTAATATGATGGTCTGCATTTGCTTATAGGTGTGATTCTTTAATTGAGATATGTTCAAATGATGGACAGTCACTTGAACGGTGTAGATTGAGCTCGGATATGTGTCACGTGACATAACAATGAAGATGACTTTAAGGGTACAAGATCAAACACATTTTAAAGGTCTAAGATCAGTTAAACTCCGTTTTTCATATCTCTAACACGTCTGGCATAAACCGTCTAGGACTTACTGAGATTTATAACCATGCTAGCGGCTCGATGCTGATGCCCGATTCATTTTGTGAGTATGGTTGTGACTCGTCAGCCTTCAGGTAGAAAGGTTTCAACATCTAATATTAATGTTTTTAGTGGCCATATAAATTGACTTGTTTGGCGTAAGGAGCCTTTCCTTATATTAGTTGTAATGGAAGCGTGATAACAAAATGCCATCATGCATTTTCAACCGAAAAAAGGCTACAATATATGTTATATTATTATAAATTTATAATCACAGACGGAGATAAGGGCCACTAAGTAATTTTATCTTAAAAATTATCTATTAATTAGTTTCAATATAATAATAATACTATCCTCTTTTTTTGTGGGGCTTGAGGTCGTTGTTCTAAATTTCATGTTTGCTTCTTTCCTTACCTTAATAAGGTGAGTTTGTTATGTGAGATTCTTTTTTCTATATGTCACATAATGTGAGTGTTTTCTTGTGTGAGATTTATTTTGCATTCAATCAAAGATGAAAATTTTAATATGGGTACATGTACTCAATCAGTGTTCTATACCAATTTAGATCGAGAAAGAGTACGTGTTGCCAACTCGTTTTTTAAGACACACTACAAAATATAAAACTATTAGCAGCAACCAAAAATTGTTGCTATTAATAAAAAACTTTGTTACTAATAATCTTGCTACTAATAGTCATAATAGTCTTTAATAATTTTTTTTTTTTAGTTAATAGAGGTAGTTTGAGGAGCTAAAAATTGTCGCTTTTAATCTTGAGAAATTTACTTGATCAACCCTATCAGATACACTTTTTACGTCAGAGGCCCTATATTTCACTTTTACCCAAATCGACCAGCTGGAAGCCTAGCCGACCCTAAGGATAGCAAAAAGTCCAAATTATCCCCTTTCTTTAACGCACAAAAACACAATCTTCTTCCTCAGTTTAATCTGCTACAGGTTCTAAAAATCAGAGGTGACGAAGGTGACGGCGTCTTCTCCTCAATCCAATTTATTTCGATCTGCTATTTGGATCGACCCAGATACACCTTTTTAAGGCGATATCGCTTCTTAAAAATATAAATAAATAAATAATTTAACAATGATGCTTAATTTTAAAATAGCGACCGACTCTTAACATACTTAAGTGTTTATCGCTTTTTAACAATGATGTCGACTATAAATATATATATATATATATATATATATATATATATATATATATATATATATATTTATACAATCGATGGCGACTGTATACACAGTCGCCATCGATTGTGTAAACAATTGATCCTGACTGTAAAAATAAATAAATAAATAAATAAAATAAATTATTTTTTTTAATTTTTTTTATACAATCGATGGCGACTGTGTATACAGTCGCCATCAATTGTGTAAACAGTTGATGCCGACTATATAAAAAAATAAAAATAAATAAAAAATATATATTTTTTTTTAATACAATCGATGCCGACTGTAAAATAAAATAAAAATAAAAATAAAAAATTTATACAGTCGCCATCGATTGTGTAAACAGTCGATGCCGACTGAAAAAAAAAATTAAAAAATAATAATAATCTTTTTTTTATACAGTCAATATCGATTGTGATTTTAGCATCGAAAAAAAATAATTTCAAAATAAATACCTTAAAAAGAAGAAAAAAAAATACAAATATCAGATGGCATAGATCTAGGTGTATCCTCTTTTTTTTTTTTTGACGATTTAGATCTAGGTGTACCTTAGAAATAGAGCTTCCTGTTGAATCTCTATGCTGAGAAAGATCCCTGGGCAGATTACAATGAGGAAGAAGACGATGCTTTTGTGTGTTAAAGAAATGGGTAATTTTGACTTTTTACTGTGGCTAGGCTGGGAGCTAGTCGATTTGGGTAAAGGTGAAACTATAGGGTCTTTGCAGTAAAAGGTACATCTGACAAGGTCGGTCAAGTAAATTTCCCTTTAATATCTTATGTTTTTACAGTGACTGGGGAGATTGGGAAGTGAATCCCTAATTATCAGATGAGAAATTTACCTGATCGACCCTGTCTGATACACCTTTTACGTCAGAGGCCCCATATTTTCACTTTTACCCAAATCGACTAGTCGGAAGCCTAGCCGACCCCAAGGATAGCAAAAAGTCCAAATTACTCCCTTTCTTTAACGCACAAAAAAAAAATCATTTTAATCTGCTAAAGTTTCTTCCTCATTTTAATCTGCTACAATTTCTAAAAATCAGAGGTGACGAAGGTGACGACGTCTTCTCCTCAATCCAATCTATTCCGATCTGCTATTTGGATCGACCCAGATACACCTTTTTAAGGTGATATCGCCTCTTAAAAATAAATAGATAAATAAATAAATTTAAACAGTCGATGTTGACCCTTAACACAGTTGATGCCAACTCTTAAAATAGTCGATGGCAACTCTTAACGATCGATCTTGTTGTTTTAACGATCGACATCATTTATATCGATGTGACGATTATGTATACAAATCATCGATCTATAAACGATTGATAGATTGTATACTAAATGCGCCATCGATTGTAAACAATCAATCGATCTTGTAAAAAATAAAAAAAATAAAATAAAATTTTTTTTTTTTATACAATCGATGCCGACTGTTAAAAAAAAAATTAAATTTAAAATTAATCTTTTTTATTTATTATTATTAGTTTTTTTTTTTACAGTCGATGACAACTGTTTACACAATAATGGCGACTGTATACACAGTTGTCATCGATTGTGTAAGCGATGTTAAATTTATAATCGAGATCATTATTTAATAATCGATGGCGACTATGTATCTGATCGTCATCATTTAATATAAACGATTGATGGCGATCGAGATATACGCCATCGATTGTTACACAATCGATGCTGACTGTAAAAAAAATAATAATAAATAAAAATAAAATAAAAATATTTTTTTTACACAATCGATGCCGACTGTTAAAAAAAAATAAATAAATTAAAATAAATTTTTTTTTTTTTTTTAATTTTTTTTTTTATACAGTCGATGACGACTGTTTACACAATAATGGCGACTGTATACACAATTACCATCGATTGTGTAAATAGTCGATGCCGACTGTAAAAAAAAAATAATAATAATAAATAAATAAAATTTATATAATCGATGGCGATTGTATATACAGTCGCCATCGATTGTGTAAACAGCCGATGCCGACAGAAAAAAAAAATAATCTTTTTTTATACAGTCGATGGCGACTGTATGCACAGTCGCCATCAATTGTGTAAATAATCGATGTCGATTGTGATTTTAGCATCGAAAAATAATAATTTCAAAATAAATACCTTAGAAAGAAGAAGAAAAAATGTAAATATCAGATGACATAGATTTAGGTGTATCCTTTTTTTTTTTTTGACGATTTAGATCTAGGTGTACCTTAGAAATAGAGCTTCCAGTTGAATCTCTATACTGAAAAAGATCCTTGAGCAGATTACAATGAGGAAGAAGACGATGCTTTTGTGCGTTAAAGAAATGGGTAATTTTGACTTTTTACTGTGACTAGACTTAGAGCTAGTCGATTTGGATAAAGGTGAAACTATAGGGTCTCTGCAGTAAGAGGTACATCTGACAGGGTCGGTCATGTAAATTTCCCTTACCTTATAGATGGAGGACATACACTGATGCACTGTATTTGTATTTGTGGTAGGTAATATAAGTTAATTTCATCTTTGACTCCAGCTAGTGCATGACGTGTAATGACATCATGTCGATCATTCTTCAATTGTTTTATATTTATGAAAGGGGTCTCCTACTAAACCCACGAAATACCCAGAATTCCTCACTAACGACAGTTGATATCCGACAGTGGAGATTGTTTCTCGTTTTAATCTCTGACGACGGGCTGCCAAACATCAGAAAATGAGAATTTGATTACACATGGCACGCATCTCACAATATGAATATGATCCTGGCATAAATCTAATGTGGCTCATATCACTTTTTGGGATGTCGTCGTATGAAACAAATAACGAACCTTATGATGCTATGCTCCTGATTTCAACATCCATTCAAAGATAAGTTGGAACGAAAAAATTATTTCCATCTTTAAAACAGTCTTTTCAGCTATGATTAGGAAGGGAGATTTTTTATTTTGTGTGGTTAATAGCAGCCCCATTATAAAATGACTTGAAAAGTAAGACGTGTCATGTCTTTTATTTTTTTTTAATATTTTTATTTTTTATGGAATGTCTTGGTTGCATGGCATATTTCTCTGTCTTGTGCGCTTGTGGGAGTATCATTTTAAAATTATCCCCTTAAAGATTAATGGGCTATAGCCTATGTAAGCCTGTAATCGAACCCAATAAGTAAATAATGTCTGCTAAATTCTGCCTCTAATCACCATCATACGGCCGCTAATCGCCATCAAGTTCTGATTTGTTACACATGTCGGTGCCGTCACATATTTATTAAAAGGATTTTTAGCAAATAACGGCCCCCGTGTTATGCTGCAATTGCATAAAATCCTCCGATTATGCCTAGGGCAGTGTAGAAATTGACCGAAACCGATCGAAACCAACCTGAATTTCGGTTTGGTTTCGGTTTTGGGACATATCGGTTCGGTTTCGATTTTGAAAAATAGAAACCGATAATTATCGGTTCGGTTTTGATTTCAACATTAAAAAATCGAAATCGAACCAATAAAAAATCGATAGTGGTACATGCCTAAGATTGGAGTTCTATGAAGTTATTGGGATCTCGATGTGATTTTTCTATTATCTGCATGCATGTATTTAGATTGATCTTGTTCATGCATTGTCTTCTTAATTAGTTTGTAGAAAATATATTTCAATCATTTAGGTTCTTTGTTTTAATTCCTGTTTTCTCTCTTTATGCAAAAAATTTGAATATATATGCACGTTGTAATGTAAGGAAAATATGAAATAGCTATAAAGGGTCATGTGTCATGAATCTGGTCGATTTAAACAATACATGTTGGCAACCTATATCATGCATTTGAAAAATGTCCGACATTTCACAGATCAGAGGATTGCTAAATCGATGGTTGAAAATTTTATGATCAACTGTCTAAAATTTGACATGCAATTAGATGGTTAGGATTATTTGACTTTCTACTTTTGGGTTGTCTTCTATCAAATGGCGGCCTACCTGTGGATGATTAGACTATAATATTGTATGGATTCATGCTGTCGAGATCTACCAATGTGTACTAATAATCGGTGCATTTGCCCATCGATTTGGACTGTCCGATAGGTGCATTAATTTCTTTAAAATGTCATTAGCCATCTGATCAATCACCTATTGTCGAATGGTTAATAGCGAATTAGCGATATAGGCAACAACCTCCAAAGTCTTCAGTGATCTGACTCTTATGAATTAGCAATGGCTTCCTAATAAATAAATAAATAAATAATTGAGATCTAGAAACCGAAAATCGACCAAACCGATAACTATCAGTTTGGTTTCGGTTTTGAACCTTATCAGTTCGGTTTCGGTTTCATAAAATAGAAACCGATAGTTATCGGTTCGATTTTGAATTTTCCCCAAAATCGACCCGAACCGACTCGATAACACCCCTAATTATGCGTATTTGCACTGCACATCTGTACCCTCTACTTTTATGTTTCTTTTACATATACTCTGCCGCTAAACGGCAATTAATTAGGCATCATTTTTTCACTTAAATGAGATCTTTGTCCTTAGTAAATATCATTTACAAAATTATTATTATGTTTTTTCCAACGTAGACCGCTTTTTTAATGATAGATAAGCATCCACTACAAAAATAAGGTGTTTCAGCGGCACTTGCTATTAAGGCAGTTTTTGGTAGTAGCAAGACTAATAGCGGCCGTTTTTGGTAGCGACGGAACTAATAGCAAACTGCCGCTAATAGTCTTATCTTTTGTAGTGATCTTGCCCAATTTTTTTGGGTAGAACATGACTAAGCTCCTCTAAGTTTCCATGTCATTCGATTTTCAGGTTGAGTATCACAAGCCTCACTTAGCTTATGGGTAGCATGCACCCGATTGGCTCGTGGACCGGGTCGCGGCGGGTCGGTGTGGACTTTAAAAGGAAAAGGCATGCCACCAGAATTTCATTTTTTATATATCACATGCCATGTGGCATGAGATCTCAAAACAAATTTTTTTTTATGATATGCCATGTGCCATGTGATTCGGGGCCATTGCACAACGTTCAATGTAGTAGCATTGATGGAGGGACTACTTTACCTATATATAATATATATATATATAGGGCTGGGATCCAACCAACACAAGCATCATGTGGCACCCAAATCAAAAATCTGGTGTCACGACAACTTATAGGAGATCAATAATGTTTTACCTAAAAAATTTGGGCAAAATCCGATGCTTATCCACCATTAAAAATGCGATCAAAGTTGGGAAAAATACAATAACAATTTCATAAATAACGTTCACTAAGGGCAAAAGCGTCATTCAATCGAAGAAATGACACCTAGTTAATTGTCGTTTAACGGCAAAAGGGTATATATAAAAGAACCATAAAAGTAAGAGGTGCAGTGTAAATAGGCATAATTGGGGGGTTTTATACAATTTCAGTATGACACAGGGAACCATATTTAAAATGTCCGCCTCTAAAAGATTGTGATGAGTCAATCTCTCCTAATTCTAGCAGCTAAACTTAGGATTTGTTCGATAGTGCTCCCCATCGACTCTGTGTCGCTTTAGAGAGCATCTCACGTCTAAAGCCTATTTGGTAATATGATTTGGCGTTGGTGGGGAACAAGTAGGGAGATTCAGGCTGCATATAGCATAGCTCTCTGCTAGCCCCTGTCATAACCGAGCTCACTTGCTTTAGCAGGTTCCCATCTACTTTGCTATCATTCTGCTACCTGCTTTAGCAGGTATACCAATTCTCCTTGATAACTCCTTGCATAGCAAGATTTTATACAAGATTTATCTATTCAACAATTCTACCCTCCTCTCTACTCACTCTTTACTAAAGCAGATTTTATTTGCTTTGGTAGGGAGTTAGTATAAAGGAGGGAGACTGCTACTAGAGTACGTAAATCCTCATTTGTAGGGAGTTAGAAAAGAAAGTGAACTCTGCTATGGCAAAGACTAGCAAAGAGTTATGCCATACGCAGCGTCAGGGAATTGGGTGAGAGGATTTAAGGAAAGTTTTGTGTAATGATTTAAATTTTGTGTCCTTGATACACCTTATATAATTGTATGTGCCTAATAGTGTATACATCGCAAGCTTTGATTTTTCCAAACATTTTAACTAAAAATATATGTTTTAATTTTCAAACTCTTATATTTATTTCGGTCTTTAATTAACACAAGTTATATAATAGCCTACTAGTTAGAGGCTTCAATTTGAGACAAGAGGTTAAAGAATCAAACCTTAGTATTAGGATTGCAAACCCTAAACCGAACACCGAAATCAAACCGAAAATCGACCCTCCTGAACCGGCCTAAACCGCCTTGAAAACTGACACAAACCGAAGAAAAATCAATTCGATTTTCGGGTTTCGATAGCTGGAAACCGAAAATCGAATGGGTAGATTGAGACCGACCCCTTAATGGGTGAAACCAGCCCGAGCTGGCCCAAATTGACTCGAACCGGCGGTGTAAACCGACCCTGAACCGAACCGAACCGCTGGTGACCAACTGATTCCCACTTATTTGAGTTTGTTGTTTAAACCCGACCCAACTCGAATCCACAACCTTTAAGGCTTTTGTTTCCTCTCTCACTCTCTCTCTCCTCAGCCTTTAACTTTAACTCTTTAAGGCACAGCCGCACAACACAACTTTCATTTCCTTATTTTCTTTATTGTTCACTACAACGACTAGAATTTTAGCCGTTGCAGCTCCAACAACTACAGATATAGCCATTGGACAACAACGGCTAGAATTTGGCCGTTGTAGCCCCCTTTTGATCCTCTTGCAGCCTGAGTGTAATCATAAAATTACTGATTGCACTTTTTAGAAAATTATTTTATTTTATTTTACTTTTTTTTAATTTTCTCTTTTCCACCCTTATAAATATCTCCTCCTCACTTATCATTTTCTTTCACAATTGCTACTATATTCTCTACTGTTCTCCATTTAATTTCTCATAGAAGACTCTTTCCTCATTTATTTCTTCTAAACTCTTTATTAAAGCTTCAAACTCTAAGGTCTCCATTAAAGCTCCAAGCTATTCTCTCTACCCTCCAAACCATACTAATAATATTTTCTTTTATATTAATATTTATTTACTTACAATTATTTTTTTTGTTCTTCTAAATTGCATCAATGGGGCATCTGGTTGATTATCAATTGAGTGATGATGGTGGTGATAATGTTGGCATCAATGAAGCCTCACAATCGGTACAATCGCCACCACCACTGCCACCAATTAATGATCAAATTCAGCAATCGCAACAAGCCTCCACAAATTTTAGTACGTTGCAACCAGTGAGCAAAACTAAAAAAAGAGCAGCAATATGGGAGCATTATGGAGAACCGATGATGATAGATGGTGTAGAGAAAACTCAATGTTCCAATATTCATGATTGGTTCACATGTTATTCGAAGAAAGTCGGTACTACCGGCTTACGATCACATTGGGGTCGATATATTAAAACCACCCAAAATAAATTAGTAATAGAAAAAGGAAAATTAATTCAAAACAAGAATGGTTTACTTACCCCTTAGACCCATGACCCGATTAAGGCTAGATTAGAAACAATAAAATATTTTATAGTGAAAGAGGTGTCATTCATTTGGATTGAGAACCATTGGTTTGTCAATTGAATTCGAAACTCCTTTGCGCCTCAATTTTCTCTGATTAGTATAACTACACTTAGTAGTGATATTAGAAAACTTTTTAAAGAAAAACAAGTTTCCCTAATTCAAAGGTTTAAAAATATACCTGATAATGTATGTCTTACTTTGGATATATGGACATCCGTAATCGAGAAATCATACATATGTGGCACCGCACATTTCATTGACCTTAATTGGTCATTAAATAAAAGGATTATTATATTTTGTCCTATTCGAGCGCCTCACACGGGCATTAACTTAGCCGCAACCCTAATTAATATAATACAAAAATTTGAGATTAAAGATGAAATTTTATCAATAACTTTAGATAAAGCAACCAATAATACCACCACGATTAATGCTCTAACAAGTCAACATAGGTTAGTAACTGTACCTATCTTACAAGAAATCTTTTATATGCGATGGAGTACACATGTTTTAAATTCAATAGTGACCGATGGACTTACGTATTTTTGTCCAATTATAGATAAAGTTAGGGATTTTGTGAAATTAATCAAATAATCACTTGCAAAGTTACAAAATTTTCAATAATTATTTATTGACGCGAGTTTAATATTGAAGAAGTTAATTTTGGAATGCCCGACACGATGGAATTCCACTTTTAATATGTTTGAGGGAATCTGATCGGACTCAAAAGTTGTATAATTTATTCTCGAATCTCGGCCTTGTTAACCCTTATTTAACGACTAATATGTGCTTTTAGCTCGTGATGTGCTGCAACAGGTGTAAAATTAGGATAAACATAAAAAAATGTTAAAAGATCAAAGTTATGAAGAAACTCGAAGCAACGACAAGAATCCAAGGGAGAATAGCAAAGGAAAGCACAGAAAGGTCTTTTCGACCGGTCAAAACTGAAGATTCGACCGGTTAGGATAGCACAGCAGAGAAGAAAAATAGAGGAAAGAATAAGAGTCCAAATGGACCGGTCGAAATACCAATTTCGACCAATTAGCGCTCTCAGCAGCTTCAAGAAATCTAGGATGAACAGGTCACAACTTGTTCAACCGGTCAAAAAATAAACAAGCAGAACAACTGAAATGCAATACATATTTCTGACCGGTTACAGCTGGTTCAACCGATCAGAAATCCAAGAAAATCTGAAGCACCCGCGATACATTTTCAACCTAAAGAATATAACTGAAGCCCGACCGGTCGAGAATACAATTTCGACCGGTCACAACTGAATTCCCAGACGAAGAAGTCGGTTCAGCTGTGAATATCTCTTGACATCCGAAATCTCCTCCGGATTTTCTTTTCTCCGAGCTGATTTCTTGGGATCTTGAGAGTTTATTGGGGGAAATAAATGGTCTGGGCTCTTATGCTCTAGAAATAAGAACCCTAGGGTTGGGATTGAGGAGGACGTTCCTGGCTAAAAAAGTGGACAATGTACAAGCAGGGAGAGAGGATGGATTTAGTGACAAGGAAGACTCTTCGATCCATGCAAGGCCAAAATCCCTCAGACTGGGGTCTCTTGTAACTCTCAGATGAGTGTTTATGAAATGTCTATTGCTTTTTCTAGTTTTGAATTTCATCTGTTTGGTAAGATTGCATGTTCGAGATTCCGAGAGTCATCGAGAATGAGTGATTGTAAAGGTTTAATTCTGTGTAGTTCAATCTCAATGGCCTTGTAGGAATTGAGGTTGGACTAGATAGGATATTCATCGACGAACTATTCCTTGTAGGGTAGTTTTAGTTGGTTCATGTAATGATACTTTGCCGTTTAGATTCGTTTAAATCTTATACGAAGCCCTAGATCTTGTAGCCTAGAGTGGGAGGGTACCAAGGATTCATAATAGGAAAAAGATAGAGTTTACTTAAACACGAGTCTGAAGTCTACGAGAGATCCCAGTCAGCATTCTTACTATCTTTAGTTTCCAATTATTTAGTTGTCTTTTTCAAACTCTAGAGTTTAACCAACATTCGAATAGGAAAGAAATTAGGTTAAATAAACAACAAGTCTTTGTGGTTTGACACCCATGTACTTGCTCAAGCACTTCGAACTTGTGCACTTGCAAGATTTTAAAATGAAACAATCAGAATCCTCCATATGAAAGAACAAGTAAACACTGCACTTTTCAATTTGGGCAAAGACCCTAATACTAGTTGGGAAGATCTATTAATGATAAAACAAAATTTTGAATGTCTTAAATTTCTACAACTCTTTTTCCCTGTTCTTTATCTACAACTTTCAACCTATGGGTCATTCAAAATGTGAAAATCTTAGGCCAATTACTTTCCGATAGGAGACATGGATATCCCTCCATTTTAAAAATACAAGAAAAATATGATCAATATTGAAGGGAAATTCCTTTAAATATGACCTTCGCAAGTATGATGGACCCGAGATATAAACTAATCGTACTAAACCTTCTTTTAAGGATGGAAAATAACGGTGACCTAACTAAAGCGCAAACCTTGTTAATGAATTATAAATCTAAATGTTTTGAACTTTTTAATTTTTATAAAGGAAAATTAAATAAACATACTTCTGCCAAACAAACTAGTACATATGATTTTTCATCAGTAATGAAAAAATATGACACACAATATAATACAAAAGATATAATTACACTAACCTTGGCTACTAGTGATGAGTTTCAATATTATTTTAAAAATAGTCCGATTGTTTGAAATGAAACTAACAAAAATAAATTTAAAGTCTTAGACTGGTGGAATAATATCTCCTCTCAATATCCTGTGCTCTCTGTTATAGCACGGAATCTATTAACAATTCATGTTTCTACAGTTGGGTCGAAATCGGCGTTTAGTGCAAGTGAAAGAATTCTAAGGATGGTCCGAAGTCGTTTGAAGGAATCCACAGTTAAATCGTTAATATGTTTGAAGGATTGGTTCTCACAAGAGAGAGGCGAGCGCGAAACTTGGGAGAAGACCTCAACTTAACAAACATAGAGGATATGTTAGAGCTATAGATGAGGAAGTGGATCTATAATTTTAACTATTTTTTGTGCACTTTGATTTATAATTCTTTCTATTTTTAAATTTTTTATAATATTTCTTAACTTTTTTAATGGTCATGTACATGTCATGTATATATCTTCTCTTTATTAATAAATTTTTTATAGTTCTTTTAGAAATTGTCCCGTTTTAATGATTATGTACATGTATAATATTCATTTAGCAATATATATACACTAACTATATATATTAATATTATATATTTAATTATTTATACACAAACTGCTAACTATATAGTACTATACTAATATATAAGTATATATATTATATATATACACTAAGTATATACTACTATATTATATATTACTATACACTAACTGGTATATTTATTTTTATACATATATTACTATACACTAACTAGTACTATACTACTCTAAAAGCATATACATTATAAATATACGCTAACTATATTTACTATATATATACTAGTATATTATATATTACTATGCACTAACTAGTATATATATATATTAGTATATACTACTATATTATATATTACTATACATTATATAAGTACATATATTACAAATATACAGTAACTATATTTACTATATATACTACTACTACATAAATATACATAAACAGATTGAATTAAGCTGGGATCTTTGTCATAAATTTGATATGATTTTTTTTTCATTTTACATCTATTGGCGTAATGGCCATACTTCGAACATTTAAAGCATTGAATATGCTCTTGTGATTTTGATTTGGATTTCTTCGTCATCTTAGGCAAAGAAGAAGCTTCATTTATCTTAGAGGATTTTTGTTGTTGATAAAAGCTAGGTGGATAAGATTTAGCTTTAGAATTTTCTATTATAAAAGATAAAACATTTATTTGTAAAGGTGTTTGGCGTCTCTTCTTATTGGAAGATAATACTAGTAATCTTGAATTTAATTGTTGAATAAATTCATTTTGATTAGTAGATTCTACCGATTGGTTCGATTTAAGAGCAGGGATAGATGTAGCAGGATCTAGGCTGCTAATTTGCTTTGATGAACTAGCTAAGTCTTTAGTAGATGAATTAGCATCTGCTAATTTTTCATCAGTGTGATGGAAGAGTGGAGCTTCCTATGTTAAGATTGATAATGGAGGTTGGATAAGTTGTTCAGCTTTATCTTGAGGATGATAAATTGGTGGAAAATTTGGAGTATTCAAATTGTGCCAAACTTTTTGCACATCAGTAAGGAGATAAATTCTCCTTTCTTCCTGAGTCATTTCAGGATATTGGATTGCTTTAAACCATTTGACAAAAGGAATGATTTGATAAGATGTTTCTATTTTTTTATAGAAATTTTCGTTAAATTCTTGTAATTTTTCATTGAATTTTTTTTGGAAATACCAATCACGAAAAGACTTATATTGGTCTTGATAGAATTCAACATTAATTTTTGTACGATTAATTACAAAATCTTTAGGTTTTATAATATTCATGAGAAATTATTTATAAAGGATAAATTCATCTCACTAGCATTAAGAGATTTCCTCTGCTGTTGGGTGTATATCCCAAGTGAAATTTGTTGGTCAGAAACATGGATTCCTTCAATATTAGATTGATTAATTTCAGGTATAGCTGATGAAGTTATATTTGAAAAGGAAGATCGAGAGGTCGAGGGTATAGAAACTCTATACTAATCTCGAAGTCTCAAACCAGAATAAGATCTCCTTGTGAAAGTATAAAGAGATGTAGATCTATTGAATTGTAAGATTACATCACCATTATCATTTTGAACAATTTGTTCAATATCTTTGTTAAGGATTGATTTTGGTGGTACAGTTTGAGTAATATTTAATGCTAAATTATATACACTAACTATATATATTAATATTATATATTTAATTATTTATACACAAACTGCTAACTATATAGTACTATACTATTATATAAGTATATATATTATATATATACACTAAGTATATACTACTATATTATATATTACTATACACTAACTGGTATATATATTTTTATACATATATTACTATACACTAACTAGTACTATACTACTATAAAAGTATATATATTATAAATATACACTACCTATATTTACTATATATATACTAGTATATTATATATTACTATGCACTAACTAGTATATATATATTAGTATATACTACTATATTATATATTACTATACATTATATAAGTACATATATTACAAATATACAGTAACTATATTTACTATATACACTACTACTATTACTAATTTACTATATAGTATATATACTATATACTACTATATATAACTATATTTAATACTATATACTATATACTACTATATAATAATATATATATATATATATATATATATATATATATATATACTACTATCTACTGCTATATAAGCATATAAGTATATATTATAAATATACTACTACTATATATATATATATATATACCTTTATAAAGACACTCATCAAATCTTTGAATTCACTAATAGAGTACCTTTACTGGCTGTCTGATGGAACACCCATGATCTCAAGATCCATCAAGTGAAAGATTGAGAGGATAAATGATATCTATCATTTGATTCAACTTAGTCAATGTCTTTTAGGGTGGGTGAACTCAAAGATTTGGTGGGTGGATTTAAAGAGAAACTAACCGTTCACCATGAATAGACTTGAACCGAATCGACACACCAAATGAGGGATCGACCTAAAGCGAAGCTGACTGAACCAAACTGAACTGACATTGAATATATCAGCTTCGATTCGGTTTGGGTACTATTGCAAATCTGTAGACAGAACCGAACCGATTTAAATTTCGATTCGGTTTTGGTATGTAGTGTACCGAACCGAACACCGAAAAAATCGAGTTCGGTTTGGTTCGGTACATCGAACCTGCATCCCTACTTAGTATATAGGTTTTAAACATTTATTTTGATCTTTGAAGTAAATGTCTATTTCTAGAACTTTTCTTTTTGGAAAATCGGCGAGATGTTTGCATCTATTCTCCAGCGGCCTTCACCTCCTTCAATAGTCATTGTCGTACTGAGAAACCCGATTGAATCGCAGAGATACGATTAATCTAGGTATAGAGAAATCGTATTTTCCCTTAAAACTTAAAATATCGATTTAAAAATGAGTTTCATGTTAATTAGTGCTTTTATTGCATAAATAATGAATGGTGTGATTAGATCGGATGCATGCTATGATTGATATATATTTTTTAATGTTGATATTTTTGGTTAAAAGAAAATTGGGTTAAAATCCCACCATGCAAATTTGAGACTCTTTAGGGTGTGCTCATTGGTCGAAATCGACCGATTGAGTTTGGAGATCGATCGATCAATTTTTGACGATAATTCATGGTATGCTTGTTGGTTGAAATCGATCGATCAATTTCTAAACAATATTTCATGGTCTGCTCTCGGGTTGGAATCGATCAATCGAGCTTGGAAATCAATCGATCGATTTTGGGTTGACAAGTTCAAGTTTCTTTTCAATTTTTTTTTACAATGAGTTTAAATGCTAAGGTTTATGTACAATGATTATATTCACATGCACTTTAATGTTATGAAAGTTCACGGATTGAATGATTAAGATACATGAATATGATGAAATGTTAAACCATAATCGTGTTTGATTAGACCCAATATCTTCAGATGGACGTAATCTAAATAAATAAGAATAAGAACTTATTAGACCCAACGCTTGAGAGCATAGTCACAAAATCGCGGTTCGGTAATAATTTGGCAAAGTTAAAATTCGAAAAAATCTGGCAAAGTTTGAGAACAATTTGGGGAAATAAAAAAAATAAGAATTATAAAAATATAATTATATATATATATATATATATATATATATATATATATATATAACCAATGCATCTACACAAAAATACATAGAACTCACCAGAAACTATTTCTATTTATTTAAAAAAGGTGGCAAAAATAATCAGAGAAATATCCAACAAGTTGGGAGAAAAATGCTCCAATAATCAGAGCAAGTTGGAGGGAAAATTCAGGAACTTGGGGAGAAAAATTGGAGAAATAATCAAAGAAAAAAAATAAAAACTTAAAATTAGATGTAATAAAAACCTCAAAATATGAAAATAATACCCTAAAAAATATCAATAAAAAAATTACAAAATTCCAAAATAATACCCTGAAAATAATAATAGCTCTCCTCTGGCTTGCGAGTTGTAAACTTGCAGTTGCCAAGCGGTAGAGGAGGTGGCTGCCAGATGACTGTAGACATGGTCGGCGTTACATGTGGCATGAGAGAGAATGAGAGAAAGGGACATATGAGAGAGGAGGAGGTGGCCAGCGTCTCCAGAGGTGATCGGCCAACTTGAGAGTTGAGAAAGATCCAGCCGTACAAAGACTCCAGACTCCAGAGTTGAGACTCGAGAGGACTCAGAGGAGCAGGGTTTGAGAGAGGAGAGATAGAGAGAGGAGGAGGGTTTAACTTTTAACTTTTAGATATAAATAAAATACAAAAATGATTTTGCCTTTAACTTTTAAGTTGTAAGGCACTAAGGTGACTTAGCGTGTAAGGAAGCCGACTTCGGCGATGTTCGCGAATAATTCGGTAAATATGCTAGCTTCGGTGATGTTGGCGATTTTTTCAAAATATTGCAAATAGTTCGTGTTCTGTTCGTCTCCCAAAAAAATTGCGAATTATTCAATAATTCGGCAATTTTGGTGACTATGTTTGAGAGGGACGGAGTCTAAAGGTCAACATCTTTGGGATGAATGAACAATTAAATGAATAAGGACTTATTAGACCCAACGTCTTGAGCGAGGTAGAGTCTAAAAGTCAACGTCTTGAGAGAGACAAGTAAAAGACGAACTTAAAAGAAAAGATAAATTCATACGATCATAATTTTCATATCACGTTTCATTTCCTTCAACTTATTAAAATTATGCATGCCACAAGTAAACACTCATGAATTATGAAATTTTTTATATTGCAATGATTGATATTTTATATTTTAATGGATTGTATATCTAGTCCATACAAGAGTAAACTTACACCCCTTGTTGATGTGAGTGATCAAATGAGACATGTGTAGTTGAGAATAACGTATGAGTTTATAGTGATGAGACTGCACGTGGTACTAAGAAACCTGAGATGAATGACGATAAAGGCTTCATAGCCTAACTATTTATTTACTTTTTATATTATTGTTTTCAAATGGATGAAACCATGATTGACTAATAGTTTATTAAGAATATTTTAAGCTTTTAATTATGTTGGATCTTATAATTGGAATAAAAAGATTGTCATAATTTTTATTGCGATTCTTTAATGTTTATTGAATTTTTTCTTTCATTATTTAAGGCGCTCTTAATGCCTTATAATTATGTTTTTATGATTTATGATATGCGATAATACGGCCTAAAATCTTACAAGCAGCCATAGTGAAATTTTGGGTCTCTATATTTTGCCAGAGCGATTTTCAACCCCTCCAGCTGGGAGGAGGCGTGGTGCGAACGGAGAGAAGGCATGCAACCATCCGTCTCATTCCCAAGCAAAAAGTTAGTCTCTTCTTTTGATCCTGAGAGCTAGCTTGGTTGAAGCTACCAGCAATTAATGGGCTACACCTTTGTCAAAAGCTAATTACATTATAATTAACTCATGATTGGATCAAGGGGGTCACCGGCTCGTGGCATCTTAAGATAAAGAACAAATCGAAAACCCCTTTATCCCAGTTAACCATCCGATTAGAAGATGACTTCCACATATATAAAAGAAACTAAAAATCGGCTACATGATCCTGTAGCTAATCTTATGGTGGCTTTTTTACCAAGAGACCTCGTTTGCCCAGTCTTTTAATATGTAAATTGAAGAGTGAGGCCCATAGCTAGTGTGTCAGGAGCACAGGTTCCGTACAAACGTAGTCATCTTGGTGATAGAAAAATCCCTTGTATGTGTGTTTTTTTAATTTTTTTATAATTCAGCTTGAGGTTGGTAGCTCCTCGCCGCCTTCTTATTTCTACGAAAGAAGGACAATCAGAGAGGAAAAAAAAAGCACTAAGGAGGCTGCTATAAGCCCCCATGAAATATTCAATATCCCTATAACTAAAGGTCAACACTGTTGACTGCTTCAAATTTGACGAGGGTGTCCATTTTTTGTTCCAATCTTTCACACAATGGATCTTGAGATCATGTGACTATCATCAGACGGTCAGAATCTTATTCCATGTGGAACACTTTTCGAAAAAATAAACATGATTATGACATGCATCAAATTATGGTTCTCAGGATGTGTACAACATATAATCAAAATCTAACAATATGATGGTACGCTCATAATCTCAAGTTCCATTGTGTTAAAGACTGGGATGAAAAATAACCATCATCGCCTAATTCAAAGCAATTAATAATTTAGCTGTGATTAGTGGAGGATATTTAACATTTAGTGGTGGGTTAGTAGCAGCCCCCAAAACTAATTTTGCTCCGAGAACAAAGTAAAGAAATAAGAAACAATACGTTGAGGTGAAGAAAGTGATCAGGGTCACGGACTGCGACCGCGTCAAGCTTCATTGGCAAGCCAATGAGATGCCTTGGATTTGAAAGTGTGTGGTTGGTCGGTCTCTACATTACCCTCTATTGAATGATCAGGGTCAGAGACTGTTCGCTCTCTGTAATTGATGATATCATTGTCAAGACTATGGACTACTTTCAATTATTTATTTGACGGTCAAATGTTGATTCCACATAGAATATATTCATGGATCAAAATATTGTTCGATACCGATACATATCGGTATCGGAGATGGACGATACGGTACATTAAATATATCGTATTGCCAATTTATATAGCTAATATCAAACGATACAATGTATCGTCTGATATGTTACTGTTCCGATACATATCAGACGATGCGTATTAGTTTTTGACTTGGACGATAAATATCGATTTTATGATATTTTGATCCATCAACATATCTATTTCTGTAGTACCCAATCGTCGAGTCAATCAACCCTAAACCCTAAACCATCACTTGTCAAGACAACTTTCCATTCATTTTGTAAAAAGACTATACAAGTATGCATTATTGTCATTTCAATGTTAGTTTCTTCTTATAAAATTTTTATTTCAGTCACCTCACCTGGTCTCATCTGTGACACCGCGTTTTCCCATAGCCACTCCTTATCACTTATTAGTCACTGTCATTATTTTTTTATATATTTCTAATGAAATTATTTCAGCTTCACCAAGGGTTTCAGTACACGGCAGCAACGTCTCAAAATGTTGAAAATGAATATACTATTTGATAGTTATTACATGGGATTTTATTGGAAAACATCAATAGAATATATTACCCGTTGGTAACCTCCCTTTCAATAATCGTCCTCCACACTGTTTCTTACTCTTATTTTTATAAGGTTTCGATAATCGTCCTCCACACTATTTCTTACTCTTGATTTTATAAGGTATGAATTGGGTTCTATTAGTTAACCCTCACCACTGTTACACCCCAATTATCATATGTGTATACATGCTTGAGGACCAAATCTCGTTGGGTACCTTTATTTGCATCTATGGAATGTTTGAGGGCACCTATAATATTAAAAACCGTCGCACTGCAAAAGAATAAGACTATTAGCAGTAAAAAATTGTTGTTTTTAACAAAAAAATTATTAAGACTATTAGCGGCAAGAGTATTAGCAGCAATTTTTGGTTAATAGTGGCAACGGTATTAGCAGTAATTTTTTGTTAATAGTAGTGGTTTATGACTGCTGTTAATAGTCTTATTTTTTGTAGTGTTGACTCCTTCGAATTAGACAATGAAGATCATTTTTCGCACCAATCTTTCATGTACAAAATTGATCTTGACATCATTCCTGAGTCATTAGACGGTACGCATTTGGTTTCATGTGCACACATACAAAAAAAGACCTGGAAATTAAGTTTGAGCGTGATGTTTGTCACACTGATTTTCAATTTTTTTTTGTAGAATGAGTCCCATATAGAAGAACAAATTGATTATTTGATTGTCCACCTATGATCTCAAGATCCACTGTTTAGCGTAATTGTCATTAAAGGTTTTGTTAAGGCAAATAAATTACCCAATCTCATTTAGGTTTCCCATTTTGTATGTATCATTTGAAGAAAATGGCATTAAGGGGTCTGACTTTGGTGTGATGGAAAGTTTTATCTACCTAGAATGATGGGTTGTGGGTTTGAGTTTTGGAATCAACCTCTCTCTCCAAGATGGTCTAATGCTACCTACTATCGACCAATTTCGGGACCCCGCTCAATGAACTGGCAAGGCTTTAGAAACTTAGGGCCTGTTTGGTCTTTGCACAATGCCATAAGATGTGGGTTGTGCCTATTTTTTAAATGGTGTAATCCACAATATAGTTTTGGATAACTATACAAGGTACTTTCTGATAATAATAAAAAACTAAATCATAGTAGGTGTCTTTAAATTTATTCACCGAATCGTTGAGTTCACTCATATTGTCACTGTTTTGAATTAGTTTATGGAAATTATTTTTAGTTTCAATCTTTCACATGATGAATTTTGAAATCATGGTAGATGGTACCGACGTACCTGACAGATCACGGGCGTACCATTGGACGGTCTATATTTTTTTTCACATATCACACATCCCAAAAATGTGAGCTTAACATTACTTGGAGCTCATCAAAACAATCAAACCTGATTTTAAGCCCATCTGACCCCTGTTTATAGCCCAGCCAAAAATTACCTGAAACTCTCTTCAAATTCGCTTAAAACCCTTGCGGGACTAAAGAAAGAAGAAGTCATCAACTCATCATTATCGGCGTAGTGACTTGCCAAGTCGCAGTGGATTTCAGGTTTAGGGTTTTAGTTGAGGAGACAAATAACCTCTCTTTCTTCCCTTTTATTTTTGAGAGAAAATAACCACTCTTTCACAAAAATGGGAGGGGATGCTACTAGAGCCATACTTTTTTATTAAAAAATTACATGCGATAAAGAAGGCCAACTTAGAGAATATAATCATTCCTATAGGGTAATTTTGTCCAGCTAAGAATTTGCTAGATGGCCATAGAAGTTTATAGGTAAATCTTTCTGACAAAACTAACGTATAAGGGAAACAGGAGTTTTGACGTGGACAGATGCCAGTGTCTTCACCTGACCAGTTTCCTCGCGCAGTTCCATGCCGAACCGCCCTACCATCGATAGCCGTACATTTTGCCACGCGTCGTATTCCTCTATCTTTCTATCAAAAATTAACTGACGTGACGTGACAACAGATTCCGCATCATCCACCTGTCAAATTACTCATATTTTAGGATTGGGTACCTCTATTCGCACCCAAGCGCATCGCTTCCAAAACATTAATTTCTTCGTCCAATGTTTAACAAAATAGATCTCCAAATAATTGTCACGTATCTTAAAAAAAACGTTCCTAAATTCATATTATCCGTGTGGTATGAGTCAACGGCCATTTTCTTAAAATATGTAACATATGACATAAAAACTTGATCGATTATATCCATTGTGTTCAGTTTGGAGGTGAGAAATAATCATTAACAATTATTTTGAGAATTAAGACATGAACATTTTCAGAGAACCCATGAGAGTTAACATATGTTCCCTTTGTTATTTTGTAATAAAAAGCCACTACTGCATAGAAAAATTGCATTGTTGCACCTAATTTAAACAATCAATATCTTTGTTTGCGTCTATATATTTTTTTTAAAGCGTTCACATAAAAATTTTCACAAAATTTATTATTTATTTTGAATTAAATGATAAAGGTCATTTTTATCTTAATTTTCTATACAATAAATTTTGAGATCATAATCTTACAATTAAAGAGTTAATTTTTTATTTCACATGATAGAGGTCCTTAAAGAAATGGTTTAAAAACCAATGAATGATAGATTGAAATAAAAAACAATCTCTATTGTCTATTATAGGGTAGTAAGCAATTTTCAATTGTTATTAGTAGTGGGAAACCGGAACTTTTTTTATTCAACTAGATTTGTAGCACCATACTTTACTTAGCGTTACTTCTTGTCAACCTATAAAAATAGAAGCCGGGGAATTCAAGATTCTCACGCATCCAAGGGCTACAAATCAGATCTAATTAAACACTAAATTCAATTAAATCAGTTGGGTGTGATCATTGCCCTATTGAGTATTTCGTGAGGGATTGGTAGACGATAAGCCCCATAAATTAATGTGGCTTTATTGCTCGGTAGAACTGTAGAAGTGCTCTTTGTTTTTTTTTTATTGCTCATAGAAGTGGTAGATGGAAACGAATCTAATCAAAGATGATTTTTATTTATTTTATACATGAGTGTATCTAAACTTTAAAATTAAAATGGGTGGCGTTATTTTCACCTGTTAAACCGGTGAAGAAGAGGACCATTTTTATCTTAAAAATGATTGACTTCCTTGAATTAACGGATGGAGATCATTTTTCATCCCAATATTACACGCAATAGATCTTGAGATCATGACGCATCTATCAGATGTTAACATTTTCATTCCATACGCCATACATCTCCAAAAGTAAATGTGATAATAAGCTTATCTATCAGACGATCACCTTTGAGAATGTGTGCCATATAATAAATATGTGACCGTCTGGTAGAGTGATAGGTGCACTATGATCTCAAGATTGATTGTATGAAAGATTAGGACGAAAAATTATCTTTATTGTTTGATTCAAGGCGGTCAACATTTTTTTTACAATTGATATGCATGTGTTCTCTACTGATTTAATGAGTGTAAATAGTGCCAACCATTTAAAATAAGCTAAACAACGCTAAGAAAATAAGTTGGTATTAAGTGCATAACCCGCGCACCACTGCTGGTGGACAGTTTTATTTTCGTGACAGTTTTTCGTCGAAGGATAAAGTTTGGACTTCGGATTGCTGCTTAGATATATAAACTTATGAACTAAGGGTGCAAGAACTAATTAGACACACTTTAAAAGAAAGACTATATTTTTGAAACTTTTTCCATGTGCAACACCATCTAGCCGTCTGATTTTAAGGCCAAGATATATGAATGTATGATAACAAAGTTTGGCACAAAAAATAATCTCTATCATCTATTCAACCGTCAACAATTTTCTATTTTCGAAAGGTAAACTCTTTTTAATAGGTGACAATCAAGTACTGAATCAGATGATAGGCTACAACGGTTGAATCAAATGATAAAATAGTATTTGTGCCAATCTTTGTCCTAAATTTTTTAGGACCATGGCCTTTAAATCGGATGGTTGAGATGGTCTTTCACCTGTCACAGTTCTCAAAAGGGTACCTCTGTTCACCCCTACAGGTTTGCTGAAAGTGCCTAAGTCAGAAACCTAGTTGAGCCTATTGACTGCTTTGAATCTAACGTTGGAGATCAATTTTCACCCAAATCTTAAGGTCTTCTGCATACCATGAGACGGTTTGATTTTATTTTCACGAGACACATATCTAAAAAAGATGGCCCTAAACTCACAAGGCACACATAAATGCTCAATGTGATTTTATGACCCTTTTTTTACTACAAAAAATAAGACTATTAGCATCACTAAAAATTGCTGCCATTAACAAAAAAAACCTGGTTGTTGCAATAGCAATGGAACTAGTAGCGGCAGTTTTTATTAATAGCGACAATTTTTGGTGTTGCTAATAGTCTTATTTTTTTGTAATGTTTTTGATTTGTGTAGTGTAGAATAAAAAATCAACCGTGTGATAGTGAGGTCATGGTGTCAAGATCTATTAGTGGAAGATTGGGGTGAAATAAAATCTCTTTCATCGTCTGATTTCAGTAAACCTATAGGCATAAATATAGGTACCCTCACTAAGTCTTTTATTTAAAATTATGTGCAATGACACAAATCTCGTGTGCAAATATTTGCTCCCTTACGCTAGAGGTCATAATAGCAACTCCACCGGGAACAACAAATAGAGATACACCACACACCTAAGATTTAGCCATGGCATTTGATCAAGAGTTAGTCTACAATGCGTATCCACTCGACAATAGTGCAGATTATACATTTGTACGACTGCATTATTACATGCACAAACTTTCAAAGCATGGAATTCAGTGCACATAATATTATCACACGGATGTGTGGACTGTTTTAATATACATGATTGGTGGACACTTATTGTAGACTAACTTTTTGATCAAAGAGTGTGGCCATTTTTAATTACCAAATCGATCACATTAATTCTTATTACCAAATTGATGCTAAGACGGGCTGAAGAGGGTGAAGCGACGCTCCAAAATGGCTGATAAAAGTTTTGGCGGACACTGAAATTTTAATGCACAGTTGGACTTAGGCGCTCAACTCAAGCTCCTGCTCTCACGTTCTTAACATATAACCCCTCTTCCATTTAATATATGACAGGAAAATCGGGTCAAACAAGTCAAATATCAGCCCGATATGACTGAGACAATAAGCTCATTGATCGTGTCTTAATGTTGAGCGAGATGAGTCATATTACATCTGGCCCCAAGAAGCAGAAGAGAAACTAATTTTTGAACTCTAATTGACAAAAGATGTTCAAACAATATACCATTGAAAGTTTACTAATCCCCATCTTTCTTAGCGGCAGCTCAACTTTTGCTCCCTGTACCAACTCTATTTGATAATCTCCTGAAACGCAGCTGCCATGCTTTATCTGAATCGATGTATTCTAATATTCGATATTATTTTTATTTTTTAATCGCTAATATGGAAGCTTATTTATCAAACGGTATGCAACTGTTTTACAAGGATAATTTATTAACCGAGATATGTTTCAATATTGGCCCCCACTTGGACCGTTTAAATAGATCACATATATGTGTCGAGTTTGTTTTAATGGTGTAAGATGTTTCAATATTGGCATAACTGTCAAGTATGTTTTAATGGTGTAAGATCAAACACTTAGATCTATTTATGGTAAAAAAAAACATTGCGATAAATTTTTTTTGAATAAATTTCGTTAAGTTTTTACCTTTTTAAACTCATTTAAGATGATTAATGTAGCATGCAGCCCATGGTTTCGTAAATGAATAGGAGCCTCTAAATCTGGTCTACAAGTCGTCGGATTTGTGATAAAATAACTATTAACATTTGTTGATCATCGCTAGCCTCCAGCAAAAGAAATCTCGGCTATTCCAGAGGAATTCAAATGTTTCTATTAAGGGACTAAATTTAAAATGGTTTGTAAGTATATATTTTGATGAAGGGTGCCATAATTTGTTGAAGAAGATTCGGTCAGTACAACAAAGATTTCCCCTTGTTACCGCCTTAAATCGGATGATGAGGATTACTTTTCGTCTCAATCATTCATAGAATAGTTTTCGATATTCTAATCGATCAATCAGATGATCAAATGTTGATTCCATGAAGCACATATCCCCAAAGATTAAACAATTTTATTGTTGAGAAAGAGATATAAATAAAATGAGCTTTCACAGTTGCTTTGGTGGTATTTATCTAAATGCCCCAAAGATTAAATCATTCAAAGTCTTGGGAAATTTTAATAAAATGTCTTTTAATTCAAACCTACTTCACACACACACACACACACACATATATATATATATATATATATATATATATGAAAAATGCTTTCGTCCTCTATGGGAGGACGGTCACCATCCTCCAACTTTTTACGTGGAGCTCCACGTGGCATCCAAAATATTTTTTGGGTGCCATATGGACCTTGGGTGCATTGTTTAGATTATTTTTGAAAAAAATATATATTAAAAACTCATCTCCACCATGTATATTTTGAACCGTGAAATATGGACCAATAAAAATTATCAAACTTTGACTTGTGGGTTTAAAAATTTTTTTTCAATTTTTTTTTTTTAAATGTTGATCTAAATTGTCTACCTATGCTCCACGTGACACCCAAAAAGTATTTTGGGTGCCATGTGGAGCTCCACATGGATCTTGGAGGACGGTCACCGTCCTCCATTGGAGGACCTAACCGGCTCCCTATATATATATATATATATATATATATAGGTCCGGCTCACTCTTTACCTGGGTTGGGTCATCTTACACACAAAAAGCCTTTTATTTTCTGGCTGGGACTCCTTGCCAAAATCTGCGCCATCTGTCCGCTAAGTGCCCTCGAAGCGTACGCTTTGATTTTTTTGGCTAGTGAGGAACATTTGTTTTACTTGAGTAAATTTGTATTTTTTGCCTTCTAAGTTTATTTATTTGTAGAAATGGTCATATAATTTAAAACTGTATAAAATAGGTCATCTCCAAATTAAGCCGTTTCCACATCAGCATGAAACTATTTTTTCATTTTATATATATATATATATATATATATATATATATATATATATATATATATATATATGTTTATTTTATATTATTTTTTTATCGTCCCTTTTTTTAAGTTGGCGATTGCTATCTAAAGATGACATTAGATGTTAATATATATTAATTGTGTACATGATATGAAATTACTGTAAAAAAAAAAAAAATGCTAATGTACCGCTATCTTAAGTTGGTGATCGCTATCTAAAGACGACATTAGATGGTAATCTAATTATATACATGATATGAAATTACTGCAAAAAAAAAAAGAAAAAATCTGCAAACATACCGCTATTTTTTTTTTTAAGATAGCGGTATGTTAGACCCTTTTTTTTTTCTTTTAGATAGTGGTATGTTAGACTTTTTATTTATTTATTTATTTTTTTAAAGATAGCGACCGCTAACATACCGCTATTTAAAAAATAAATAAATAATTAAACAGCGACCGTCATCTTAAGATAGCGGTCGCTATCTTAAAATGACGGTCGCTATCTTAAGATAACAAAATGCTAGCGG
Source organism: Chloranthus sessilifolius (assembly GCA_021018995.1). NCBI lineage: Eukaryota > Viridiplantae > Streptophyta > Magnoliopsida > Chloranthales > Chloranthaceae > Chloranthus > Chloranthus sessilifolius. Next base: position 135,873,364 of record CM037587.1, read on the forward strand.
ATTGTTTGAATTTTTTTTTTGTTATTTATGTCTTCCGTTCTTATATTTTTTGCAGATCACTAACTAATAAAACTTATATTGGATAACACAGTAAACTCTCTTTTTCATCTTAAGATAGCGACCGCTAACATACCGCTATCTTAAAAATAAAAATAAATAAATAAAATATAACGACCGTCATCTTAAAATAGCGGTTACTATCTTAAAATAATGGTCGCTATCTTAAGATAGCGGTATGTTAGCGATCGCTATCTTAAGATAACAGTATGTTAGCGAATTTTTTGAATTTTTTTATTTTTTTTATTTATGTCTTCCGTTCTTATATTTTTTGTAGATCACTAACTAATAAAATTTATATTAGATAACACAATAAAATTTTTTTTCTTTTTATCCAAAATCACCATTTTATGATAGTGATCGCTATTTATTTTAAGATGATGGTCTCTATCTTTAGATAATAATATATTAACAGATTTATTATTATTATTATTATTATTATTTTTTATACTTATGTCTTAGGTTCTTATATTTTTGATAGATCACTAACTAATAAACACAGTAATTTTTTTTTTTTTTTCTTCGTACTCTAAAATTTATCATATATTAGCGAGTGCTATCATAAAATATCGTCCGCTATCATAAAATAGTACCTACTATCTTAAAATACCGGATATCATAACCCGCAATTATAAGAGAGTGAACGCTACTGTAGTTGGAACTGAAAAAATGGACAATAAAAAAAATGAAAAATAAGCATATATATATAATGAAAAAATAGGTGGATGTTAAAGTGGAAAAGGTTTGACTTAGAGCTGGCCTATTCTGCACAATTTTAAATTATAGAGCTATTTTTGCAAATAAGCAAACGTGTAGGGCCAAAAAAACAAATTTCCCTTTTACTTGGGCTATGTTCACGGGCAACCAGGTTGATGTGAATTTTGACTTCACCAACATCAGCAACCCTTTGAAATAGGAGAATCTTAATTTCACTTCATTCTATAGTAAAACTCATGAAAGTTAAAGATTCTCCCATTTTCAAGAGCTAGTTAAACTCGAAATCCTATTCAGACCTCACCACTGCCCTCTTTTGCTTCTTTTAGTTTCATATCAAAGAAAAAAGGAAAATTTGCACTTTCGGCCCTATAAGTTTGTGTATTTACAGAAATAGTCCTATAGTTTTAATCCTTACATAACAGGCCAGTGCGAAGCCAAGTTGATTCCACGTCAGCGCCGACCTCTTCTATTCAAATTTGCACCGACCTTCTTACTTAATTAATATTTTAATGCTTAAGGTCGGTGCAAATATAACTTTATTATTTTTTATATTTTTACTCTTTCACTTTAACTTTTAACTTTTCTGTTAAAATCGAGAGAGCGACTGATGAGTAGTGAAATATGATGATATTTCACCCCTAAATACCTATATTTAGCCGTCCGATGAAGGCTATCTGATGAGATTTGCTAGATTTGAAGTGTTTCAGGTAAATACAGTCCAAGTTTCTAAAACAGCCCAAGAATCCCGAAAATAATGTCAAAACACTGCTATTTTGGGTCATTGAGAACTTAGTGCGACTTGCAGCTCAATTTGGACCTTCAAGACGTCAGATTCAGGAAATTGCTAAAACATAAAAGTTGTAGAGCTCGTCGTCAGCTTTCCAACGCTTCAAGAATCACCTCAATCCGAGTTCAGAAAAGCAAAATACCGAGGCAGTATCCACGCAAAGCTAGGCGGAATTCACGAAAATTACTCTTAGATCAATCGAGAGACAGGTTAGGCTATTATAAAAGGAAGCCACGAGTTTCTAGGGATTATTATTTTTGCAATTAGAATATTATTCATTCTTTCTTTTTAGTTTTAGGGCTCTTCACTTTGGGGAATATTTTCTTCATCTTTCAAGTCTTCTTCTCTCCTTCTTCTAGGGTTTATTCAGGTAGATTGTACCTAAGATTTGCATTATTTTCTCGAGAAATTCATAGATTGTATTTAGGAAAACAATTGCAAATATCTTTTAAGAAATAAAGAGGAATGACTTTGAAAGAAAAGGAGATCAAACAGGGAAGATGCGATCCCGGATAAGTACCCATGTTTATGATTAATACATTTATTATCATTATTGTTATCATGGAATCGTTTTGCTCAAAGTTTGTGTGATTGAAAATATTTTAAATGCTTTGTTATGACCGTTGATCGCGGCGTATCAATCTAGTAATCGCTAGATCTGGACCTGCAGTGATCTAGCGTAGAGCGATGTCATTGTCGTGATCTAAATATCATGAGATACGCTTATGCTTTTTACATGACTCATACCGCAATGTTAAAATGAGTCATTGTTTTTAGATAGGTGGGGATTGATGATCATATTTTATTTCAAGTCATTTTCAGATGAATGATGGTGTGAATGATGATTTAATGAAATATGGGTTTTAATGATAGAAAAGTGCGAAATCTGCAGTAGCATATTCCTTGATCTCATTTTAATATTGTTAGTAGATTTATCGAATTAATTGTTTAGATTAATTTATTTTTCGCATTTAGGAAAAGTGCGTTAAGTTTTTGGTAAAATTGAATCGCCTTTGGTACTTCCTTAGGATGTTTTAAAATCTCTAAAAGAATTAATTAAAATTCACGCTTTCGTGGGTTCGACACTTCTTCGCCATAACGATAGATCTTCGTGCACTTGCAAGGGTTACATTCTAAATCGATCAAGTTTTACTGGGAAATCGGTGAAATTTTGATTAATCTTGGATAGGATTTTTCATTTTTGAGTGTTTAAAAAAATAAAAATAAAAAAATAATTATTAAAATTTATTTCTATTTTTTCTCTCTTTGATAAGATTTTGTGGAGTCTTTTAGGAAGTTTAGATTTTTAGGATACCTTCCTTAGGAAATTTAGGAAGTAGAGATTTTAGGACTTCTTATTTTAGATTTGGTAGACTCTTTTCCTTATTTTCCTCTTTTAGATATTTTTAGGATTTTCTAAATTTAGTCATTAACTTTTGTGGGACTTTTGTTTTTAGGATTTTAGGAATCTTTCATTCTTCTCCTTATTTTTCTCTTTTAGGAAAGATTTTATAGGATTTTCAATTTTAATTTTTAATTTTCGAATTTAATAAAAAAAAAAAAAAAAAATTAAAATTAAAAAAAAATTTAAAAATTTAATTCGAATTTAAAAAAAAAGAAAAAAAAAAAAAAAAAAAAAATTTAATTAATTTAAATTCGAATTTTAATTTTAATTTGAATTTAAAAAAAAAAAAAAAAAAAAAAAAAAATTTTTAATTTAAATTCGAATTTTAATTTTAATTTGAATTTAAAAAAAAAAAAAAAAAAATTTAATTAATTAATTAATTAATTTAAATTTTAATTTTAATTTTAATTTGAATAAAAAAAAATTAATTTAAATTTGAATTTTAAAAAAAAAAAAAAAAAAAAAAAAGAGAAGAATATTAATGTTTATCATCTTTGTTTAAATCGTTTGAAGGTAATTTTGTGGGTTTGTTGTGGATTCTTCAACCTCGTTTGTGAGTGTTTGAGCTTTACTGCTCATCACCCACATCTGCCACTGCTTAATCTTGAGATCGAAAGAGCTTGTAGAGAGAACCGAAGAGTCCAGAGGAATCAATATCAACAAACTGAGACCATGGCAGACCAAAGGCAAGAGAGAGATGAGAATAACAACAATGGGAATGTCAATAATGGAAATAATAGGAACAATAATTTTGATGAGGGCCCTGTAAGAACTGGAGTATTATAACGATCCCGGTTTTACGAGGATCGAGAATGTATTATGCATGCTCCCATTCCAGTGGAACCACTATGAATTCAAATCAAGAATGATTCAAATGCTACCAATTTTCCATGGGGTTAGCAAATGAAAATCCATACGTTCACTTAAATGAATTCAGGGTATGCAAAATGTTCAGAGTCCACAATGTCACCGATGAGATAGCTCACTCTTTCCGTTCTCTTTAAGAGATAAGGCAAAAACATGGTTCTATTCCTTAGAACCACAATCTATTCAGAGTTGGGCAGAGCTGCATCGTCAGTTCCTTAAAAAATATTTTCCCATGACTAAGGCCATTGAATTGCGTCAGAAGATCCAGTTCTTTTCCCAACAACTCACGTAAACATTCCATGAATGTTGGGAACGTTTTAAGGAATTGATCAGAAGTTGCCCAAATCATCAAGTTCCAAGGTGGCAACAAGTCCAAAGTTTTTACAATGGACTGATTCCTGAAGAGAGACGCATGGTTGATGCATCTTGTGGTGGATCTTGTGCCACGAAAGAAGCTGACGAATTGTGGGCATTGTTTGAAAAGTTATATCAAACTTCGATACAAAGTGAGACACTGGGGCGAACCAACTTGAACCTGGCACCTAAATCTCATGTGTTGACAAAGACGGATTGTATGCGATGTCAACAATAATGCCTCGATCTCTCAACAAAGTTTGACATGTCATTCAAACAGATGAACATGTTGTTAGTCGCTACCAAGCAAGCTAAAGCTCTGTCACCCCCAAGTGTGTTCAATTTGTGACCACCGGTCATATGGCTAATGAGTGCCCTACTACCTTGTCATTCTTCGATGAACCTAATCCTCAAGAGCGGTAAATGTGACTCAATCTTATCGGTGGCGGGGTAGAAACATGTACTCCAATACCTACAATCCGGAATGGAAAAATCACCCCAACTTAGGATGGGGTGAATCGAATAAGCGGCCGGTAAACCAAAGAAACATAGAGCCAACACAATGGGTGGACAACAACCTTTTCAACCAAATTTTCAACACAATTTCGTCCTAGCAGAATTTCGTGAATTCTAATTTCCAGCGAATTCCAATTTCCAACAGAATACTCAGATTATCATCCAAATTCGACGAAAAAATCGAATTTCAATCGAATCTTAATCAATCTCATGCGATTTGAAAGATTACGATCCGGAAGAAAAGCTTATGCGAAGCATGCAATCTTTTCAGAGATGATAATGGACCAAGTCGATCAATTGGCCAATCAACCGAGTCGAGAGGAAGGTAGGCTCCCACCAACCCATCAATAATCCTCGAGGCCAAGCACCATCGAAGCGGGACCATCGAATAGTCAGCAGTTGAAAGTCATTACGGTCTTTGAGAAGTGGACGAGAGGTTCATAATCAAGTGGAAATGCTCAGAAGGCGATGAAGAAAGAGAAGCAATAGAGGAAAAAGAATCAGAGAAAAGAAAGGAGAAAGGAAAAGGAAAAGAGAAAGAAAGAGACAAAGAGCCAGAGATAAGAAAAGTGCAAGAGCAAGGAAGATAAAGGAAAAGAAAAAGTAATAGAGGAAGAGTTTCCTTCAACCGTCCAACAAGGACGTGAAAAAGAATCGGAAATGGAATCTGCACCTTATGTCCCAAAGGCACCATTCCCTCAATGCCTAACTCCTCCATCTAGAATGGGAAAGGGACCACAAAAATGGAAGAAATTTTGAAACATTCAAGCAAGTAAAGATAAATCTTCCATTACTTGAAACAATCAAACAAGTCCCCGAGTACGCCAAGTTTTTCAAAGATTTGTGCACTTTCTAAGAGAAAGGCACGTACTCACGCTTTCAAAGAAAGTGTTCCTAACAAATCAAGTCGATTCGATATTGCGATTGGAAACCCCATGAAACCGAAGACCCCGAGTCCCAACTGTTCCATGTGTCATTGGTGGGCAACCAATTGGAAAAGGCGTTATTGGATTTGGGAGCAAGTGTTAATCGATCCCATACTCAATGTCAGAAACTTCGGATTGGGTGAATTGAAACCCACGACGGCCACACTCAATGGCAGATAGATCGAGAAAGAAGACCGGGGGGTGTTATCGAGGATGTTTTGGTTGGAATAGACAAGTTTGTCTTTCCATGGACTTCGTTGTCTTAGACATGGAACCACCGCGAAATCAATCAATCAAGTCCAATTATTCTTGGACGTCAGTTTCGCCATGCCAACGCTTGCATTAATTGTCGCGACAGAGTCATGGGCGTTTCTTTTGGAAACATGAAAGTCGCTTAACATATTCCATGCGATGAACCATTTCCCTAATGAGGATGAGGTCGAATGTTTTTACATCGATCGATGGACGAAGTGGTGGATGAAGCATTACCATCAATGCTCACCAAAGAGGAATTTGAAACGCTTTGTTAGCCATCTATGAGGACAAAGGGCTTGAAAGGAAGCAATGTAAGAGAAAAGTCAAATTCATCATGTCAAGATGATAACTTATGTGAAGTTGTGACTAAGGTAGAACCACTACTCATCGAGGTAAAGGATGTCGACTCCATCAATTGAGCACCACCAACCGTGGAATTGAAACAATTGCCTAAGTCCCTCAAATATGCTTTACGGGACCTCGAAACACTTCCGGTGATAATTTCATCCACATTATCGGAAGAACAAGAGAATGATTTGTTGAAGGTGCTTTGAAGAGCACAAGGAGGCCATCGGATGGACCTTAGTCGATCTCAAGGGATTGACCCATCAAGATGTATGCATAAAATACATCCGAGGATGAGAGTAAACCATCGAGGGAACCACAGAGGCGACTTAATCCAACATGCAAGAAGTCGTTTAAAGGAAATCATTAAACTCCTCGATCTTTGGAATCATCTATCCGATCTCGATAGTGAATGGTACAAATCGTTCCGAAAAAGTCCGGAATTACGTGAAAGAAACTACGGAGGAGAATTGGTGCCCACTGTGAAACTCTTTGGATGGCGTGTGCATTGATTATCGAAATTGAACACTGACCACCGTAAAAGATCATTTTCCTTCCGTTCATTGATCAAATTCTTGAGAAGTTAATGGGCAAGAGTTTTATTGCTTTCTTGATGGTTATTGGGATACAATCAAGTGCAGATTTTCCGGTGATCAGAGAAGACAACATTCACGTGTCCATATGGTACGCTTTGCATATCGAAGGATGCCATTCGGCTTATGTAATGCTCCGGCCACGTTTCAACGATGTATGTTGGCCATATTCTCGGACATGATCGACAAATTCATCGAAGTCTTCATGGACGACTTCTCGGTTTTTGGAAAAACATTTAATTCTTGTTTGAATCATCTTTCACAGCTGTTGCAACGTTGTGTAGATTCCAAACTTGTTCTCAGCTCGGAAAAGAGCCATTTTATGGTTCAACAAGAAATTGAGTTGGGGCATATTGTTTCAACGAAAGGAATTGAAGTTGATAAAGGCGAAGGTCGACTTAATTGCAAGTTTACGACCTCCAAAAAGTGTTCGACAAATTCGATCATTTTTGGGGCATGCTGGATTTTATAGAAGATTCATTAAGGATTTTAGCAAGGTGGCTAAACCATTGTGCACTTTGCTTGGCAAAGATGTTCCTTTTGATTTTGATGAGGATTGCATAAAGGCATTCCTAAAATTGCGTGAACTCTTATCAAATGCACCAATAATCCAACCACGGATTATTCTTTACCATTCGAACTCATGTGTGATGCATCCGATTATCATGCGATCGGAGTCTTAGGGCAAAGGGTGAATAAATTACCTCACGTAATTTATTATGCTAGCAAGACATTAATTGATGCCCAACAATTACACCACCACCGAGAAGGAATTATTAGGCGTGGTGTATGCTCGGACAAATTCGTTCCTATTTGCTTGGATCGAAAATAGTGGTCTTTTAGGACCACTCGCTTTGAAATATCTTTTAGCAAAGAAGGATGCGAAACCAAAGGCTGATCCGTTGGATCACGCTTCTCGTGAATTCAACTTTGAGATTAAAGATAAAAAGGGGGTTGAGAACGTTGTGGCTGATCATCTGTCTAGAATTCTGCCTGAAGAATCATCTATACCTGAGACCATCCGTGACACATTTTCGGATGAACATTTGATGGCAATTGATGTAGCCGGTGCAAAAGTTCCGTGGTTTGCTAACATCGTGAATTATCCGTCATGGCGAATTCCCACCGAGTGGGGTAAGAATGATAAGAATCTCTTTCTCCCAAATAAAATACTATTTCGGATGAACCATATTTGTTTAAATTCGCTCGGATCGAGATTATTAGGAGATGCGTGCCAGAAGACGAGCAACTAAGCGTCCTAAATTTTTGCCATGCTGGGGCCTGGAGGCCATTACGGAGGACAGAAGACCGCACAGAAAATCCTTCAAAGCGGATTCTCATCGGCCTCAATCTTCGTGTGTTCTCAATCGCAAGGAATGCCAACGGTGTCATGACTTGGCAATATTTCACTGACGAAATATGATGCCTTAATCCAATTCTCGATTGTTGAAATTTTGATGTTTGGGGATTGACTTTATGGGTCCTTTTCCACCATCCTTTGGGTATTCATATATTCGGTGGTGTTGACTATGTCTCCAAATGGATTGAAGTCAGGCAACCCGATCAAATGATCACAAGGTTGTGGTCAAATTTCGAGAGAACATGTGTTTAACCGATTCGGGATCCCAAGAGCAATCATCGATGATGGCGGTTCGCATTTTGCAATAGCCATTTTGCCACTTTAATGAAGAAGTACGTCACTCACAAAGTCGCATTACTGTACCATCCATGACTAGTGGTCGGTGGAAGTGTCTAACCGGAAATCAGCGAATTCTAGAAAAGGCGATGACGACCGGATAGAAGAGATTGGTCAAACCGGCTATCGATGCTTTAGTGGGCCTATCGTCTTGCATTCAAGACACCGATCGGAATGTCTCCTTAAATTGTCTACGGAAGGCATGTCATCTTCTGTCGAATTGGAGCATAAGGCATTACAGGCGATCAAGCGATTTAATTTCGATATGCAAGCGCAGGTCGAATCGAAGGTTCTGATTGAGTGAATTAGTAGAGTTACGCTACGATGCGTTTGAAAATTCAAAGATGTACAAGGAAAGGTACAAAAAGTTGCACGATCAATTAATTTCTCGGAAGGGGTTTCATGTTGGCCAAAAAGTTTGGTTATTCAATTCCCGACTTAAGCTTCATCCTGGGAAATTGAAATCTAGATGGGAAGGCCCGTTTCAGGTTGTTTCCATTAGTGAGCACGGTGCAATTGAAATTCAAAGCCTTCAGGACAATCGAGTTTTCAAAGTGAATGGGCAAAGACTCAAACCAATGTTTGAGCCGATGACCCAGTTTAAGATTGAGGCGATGCACCTTAGTGATCCAGATTTCTTGATCAATCGGTATCGACACTTAAACTCGGTAACTTCGGGAGGCAACCCATTGTGTTTTATTTAGGAGTTGGACACGAGTTTAGTTTAGGATTTAGGATTTATTTCTCGTATGTTTAGTTCTAGAATATTAGTTTTAGTTTAGTTTAGGTTATTTTTTATTTCCAAATTAGTGTAGCCCCATTCCCTTCAATCTATTTTTGGTCATGTTCTAATTTGATGCCCATATTCTCTGCACCTGATCTTTGTGTTGAGGTACTTTTCAACAGGTTTGGGGGTACCTACTTATTTCAAACAATGAGGACATTGTCATTTTTAGGTTTGGGGGTATGTATGATTATCTATCTTTCATCACTTATTTTTGATTTTCTTTGAAAAAAAAAAAAAAAAAAAAAAATTTTTTGGAACCATCATACATGATTTACTTTGCAATAGTTTTCAAACTTTAGTTGATGATGCATGAATTTAATTTTGAGAATATTGATGTCATATTTTGAATACTTGTATCTAGGATGATGAAGCTTAATGTGATAATTTGTGGATGACTCTGAAATTCATGCTTAGAATTTTTGCACTTATACCAAGCTAAGACTTAGAAATCGATGAACTATTTTGAGCGTTGAATCTTAGGTTCTTAGTGGAGACTAAACCCGATGAAGCTTTAGAGCTAATTTCCGTCATTGATGAGTGAATATATAAACTGGAGTTTTCTTTGAATCTGAATTATTTTGCATAATCTCATACATTTTATTTTGGCTTGTGACTTTGCATGATATCAAATTCATATTATTGTGTTAGAGCATCTTGTATATCTACTCAAGACAAATAGGCAAGGTTACCATCTTTTAAGGAAATGATTGAAGGCCATCTTTGGCTCGTTTGTGCTTAAAATGCCCCACCTCATATAAATTTATCCTTCTAGTACCCCTTTGAGCCTATAGAAAAATTTACCCTTATACATTCTTTGATAAGCCACGTTAACTTTAACCCTTCACAATTTCTGAAAATTTAGCTTTACCCTTCTTATTTCTGAGAAATTAGGAACGAGGGATGAAAATGAGCGAAAAGAGAGTAAGTGGAGAGATAATGAGTTATGGTGTTTACTGAGAGTGTATGGCAAATATAAAAAGAAAAAAAGGGGAGAGAAAAAGAAAAAAAAAAAGGAATGAAAAATGAGGTGCTTCAAGAAAAGGAAATTCAAAAGAGAAGAAAGAATGAGAAAAGAAAAATATTGAAAAGAAAAAAAAAATGGTGAGAAATTAGAAAAGAAAAAAAAAAGAAAAGAAGAGAAATAAAAAAAAAAAAAAAAAAAATCAGAAGTTAGTTCCTTTTCCAATTTCTCAGAAATTTTGAATCACAATTCCCTTTCTTTCTTACCCTTACCTGAGCCCCATTACAACCCTACAAAAGACCTTCATGATCCGATCTTGCATTGGTAACTGTCTTGTGGAGAGTCAATATATAATACTTATGACACTTGATATGACATGCTTAGGATATACAAGTATCTGTTCTTATGAGATTTATTTTTGTTCATTGATGACATCGTGTTTCATTTATCATGTGAGACCTTTTTATTTGCTTTGTATTGATCTCTCACATGTGTGCGAAAACTTACCCATCATCGGAGTGATTTTATTTTGAGTATACCTAAAGTGAGGATTGAGTCAAGACAAAGATCCGATGATTTCCGTTTGGACTAGTTCGAGATGGATGAATCTTGGTTTTGGTATGCACACTACGTTTAAGCATGAATGGATGAGTTATCTAACGATTTGGAGCATTAGACTAATTTGAATGGATAGTGGTATGATTAGTGTAACATTGTTATTTAAAATTGAGAATCTGCATGTTGAATTGATTATTGAGTTTGAGCTTTGAAGTTAAATATATGTTATAAAAATCGATTTTGAAAACTCAATTTCTGATGGTTTGAAATTTTGGAAGTTTGTGGGTAACTTCACCGCAAAACCCTCGGGAGACACAACTCCTCCACTAGGGATCACCTAGGGGTTTAAAGGCTTGTTGCACATGCTAAGTGCAATCGTGTTCCCTCTGAAAGTGGCATTTAAATTTTAGGATGTTAGTTTGATTTGCTTTATATTTCTATCATTCTCTTTGCTCGAGGACTAGCAAAAGTGTAGGTTTGGGGTGTGATGAGTAGTGAAATGATGATATTTCACCCCTAAATACCTATATTTAGCCGTCCGATGAAGGCTATCGATGAGATTTGCTAGATTTGAAGTGTTTCGTAAATCATCTCCAAGTTTCTAAAATGCAAGAATCCGAAAATAATGTCAAACACGCTATTTTGGGTCATTGAGAACTTAGTGCGACTTGCAGCTCAATTTGGACCTTCAAGACGTCAGATTCAGGAAATTGCTAAAACATAAAAGTTGTAGAGCTCGTCGTCAGCTTTCCAACGCTTCAAGAATCACCTCAATCCGAGTTCGGTACAGAAAATTATGAGCAAAATACCGAGGCAGTATCTGATGCAATGCTAGGCGGAATTCACGAAAATTACTCTTAGATGTCAATCGAGAGAGGTATTAGGGTTAGCTATTATAAAAGGGAAGCCACGAGTTTCTTAGGGGATTATTATTTTTGCAATTAGAATATTATTCATTCTTTCTTTTTAGTTCTTAGGGCTCTTCACTTTGGGGGAATATTTTCTTCATCTTTTCAAGTCTTCTTCTCTCCTTCTTCTAGGGTTTATTCAGGGTAGATTGTACCTAGGATTTGCATTATTTTTCTCTGAGAAATTCATAGATTGTATTTAGGAAAACAATTGCAAATATCTTTTGGAAGAAATAAAGAGGAATGACTTTGAAAGAAAAGGAGATCAAACACCAAAGATGGCTACATCGATAGATCGGGAAGATCGATCCCAGATAAGTACCCATGTTTATGATTAATACATGATCTATTATTGTTATCATGGAATCGTTTTGCTCAAAGTTTGTGTGATTGAAAATATTTTAAATGCTTTGTTATGACCGTTGATTGCGTTATCAGCGTCGTAATCGCTAGATCTGGACCGCAGTCGATCTAGGTCAGTAGAGCGATTATGTCGATTGTCGTGATCTAAATATCATGAGATACGCTTATGCTTTTTACATGACTCATACCGCAATGTTAGGTCGAGTCATTGTTTTTAGATAGGGTATGCCGGATTGATGATCATATTTTATTTCAAGTCATTTTTCTAGATGAATGATGGTGTGAATGATGATTTAATGAAACTGTGGGTTTTAATGATAGAAAAGGGGTACGAATCTGGGGTAGCATATTCCTTGATCTCATTTTAATATTGTTCGTAGATTTATCAGTAATTAATTGTTTAGATTAATTTATTTTTCTGCATTTAGGAAAAGTGCGTTAAGTTTTTGGTAAAATTGAATCTGCCCTTTGGTACTTCCTTAGGGATGTTTTTAAAATCTCTAAAAGAATTAATTAAAAATTCACGTTTCCCTGTGGGTTCGACACCCCTGTTCTTGCCATACTGCAATAGATCTTGTGCACTTGCAAGGGTTACATTCTAAATCGATCAGCGACGGCATATCGACGATAAAGCGGAGAAAAAGTCACAAAATTTTTTCAGGTAATTTCCTTTTTTACATTTAAACACATACAGTCATCCGTTATGTTTCTCACTTAACCCGCTAACTTATCGCTAACTTACCGATAACTTACATTGGCGGCCACTAAGTTATATTATCGTCCACTAAGTTACATTATCGACCGCTAATTTATAGTATTGGATGTTAAATTACATTATCGGCCGCTAAATTACATGAGCGGACGATAATGTAAGTTATCGCCCGACAACTTATATTATCGTCCGATAATGTAAGTTGTCGGGCGATAATATAACTTAGTGGCCGATAATGTATATTATTATCCGATAATGTAAGTTGTCGGACGATGATATAAGTTAGCGGTAAGTTAGCGAAATATTTTCAACCTCATTTTTTTTGTTAATTAATTGTTTTTATATATTTTGTAATTCCTACTAAGTGATTGTAAAATGACTATTTCTCTAAAACCCTTCGAAAAATATAGGGGAATAAGTGTTAGAAAATTTTACTTACACTGCAACGAAGAGAGGAAGAAGATTCTAGATTATTCAATTTTCGGTCATCTATTTGAGATTAATGAAAAATTAGGATTCATTGGAGACTTGGTTAATGCTATTTTAAGCTTTTGGGTTAAAGATAATATTTTCAAGGTTATGAATACCAATGTACTGTTGTAAGAGTTCGATATAGCATTAATTTTAGGCCTGAACATATTGACAGAACCTAAGTTTGAGAAAGTGGTCGTGCCAAAGAAAGAAACTATTCGATACAAATTCTTTCTTGGGAAGCCGACTAAAAGATCTTATATTGAAGAAATAGTTGATAGTGTCAATCTATCCAACGATGAATTTTTGAAACTATCATTGTTATTTCTCTTATATTCTTTCTTACTTCCGGACACATACCAGGAAGTTGACACATAGTACTTGACATTAGTAGATAACCTTGAAGAGTTTACCAAGTTTCCGTGGGGCCTGATAGTTTACAAAAATTTAGTAGACTGTATATCAAAAGCGAACGTCAGAAGAGAAATGGTGAAAAAGTCAGAAAATGGGCATTACAACATCTACGGATGTACTATCGCCCTACAGATTTGGGTGTTTGAGCACTTTCCTAGAGTCGCCACCGCTCTTACTCAGCTGAAAGATCTATTTCCGAGGCTATTGAAATGGGAATGCCCGTAATCCTAATTTATATTGAGAAAATTTTCTTAAGTCTAAAATTATCTTAGAGGTTGAAGTTATAAAGTACAAATTACAATATCGATCGGTTCGACTCTTTTTTATGCAAAGAGAGATGGAAAGGAAGCAGGAAAATATCGAAGAGTCTCACTCCCAAGAAAATATATATGAATATGATGATTTTTCAAGTTATGAGATACGTCCTCAAAAAAGAGCCGAAGCGCCAAGATGACGATGATGACAGCGACGAAAACGACGAGTATGAGGTCATTGTACATCAACATATGGAATTAAAGGGCAAACCGGAGATTAGGCCTCAGCCAATAAGAGAACAGTCGGTTAGGCAACCCCAACTAACCAAAGAAGTAACAGAGCTTAGAAAAGAATACAATACGCTCCATATGGCTGCTAAAGAGATGAAAAGTGACTTTCGACGTGCATTTACAGTGCTTAAAGGGCAACCACTGACCATTGAATAGCTAGGGAGAGACAAGAAGACCCTACAAGAACAAGTTGAGTCATTACAAGATGAAGTAGTCTCTACAAGATCGGGTTTTAAATTTAACTCAACAAAATGACGCAATACAGAAGGACCTTAATACGGTCAGATCTCATTTAACGAAGGTACTAAACCAATTATTTTTAAATTTAAAAAAAATATTTTTTTTTAAAGATTAATACAAAATTAGCTTGTTGACCAATCATGTAAGTTATTGACCGACAACTTACATTATCGGTCGATAATATAAGTTATCGTCCAATAACTTACATTATCGATTGATAATTTACATGATCGGTCGACAACTTACATTATCGGCCGACAACTTACGTTAGCGCCCGATAATTGTAAGTTATCGGTCGATAACTTACATTATCGGCCGATAATGTAAGTTGTTGGCCGATAATGCGGTCAGTAACCTAATTTCTAAATATTGTTATTTTTGTAAAATATAATGGCACTTTTTAATGTATTTTACAATTATGCGGGATAATATTTTCTCCTCTGTTCTATTTGAAACTTTCGTTCTCACTGCCACTCATCCAACAGCTTCTCAATCTTTTACTCCTCAAACTTCTGCTCCTCATAGCACTGTCACTCAACCAACAATCACCAAAACTTCTGATCCTAAACCAACTGCTCCTCAACCAACTCATAAACTCATCGCTTCTCAACCAACTGTCCCCCAAACTTTTGCCCCTAAACCTACTGGCTCAAAACCCACCACTCCTCAACCAACCCCTAAACCTACTGCTCCTCAACCTACTCATCAATCCACTGTCCCCCAAACTTCTGCCCCTAAACCTACTGGTCCAAAACCCACCACTCCTCAACCAACCTCTAAACTCACTGCTCCTCAACCTACTCATCAATCCACTGCCCCCCAAACTTCTACCCCTAAACCTACTGGCCCAAACCCATCGCTCCTCAACCTACTCCTCAAACCACTGCCCCCTAAAACTTCTGCCGCTAAACCAACAACCACTCAACCCACTACTCAAGTACCTCAACCTCCTGCTAAACAACCTTTGGTTGAAGTGGATGATGAGGGTGCTCCCCTTATCCAGCCTTCTCGTGAGTCACAGTCGGCATCACTAAAATCAATTTTAGTGAAACTATCAATTGCAAAGATTAAAGCCAAGGGATATAACTTGTGTGCTTGGAAGAAGAGAAAGACCCTGACCAGTAAAACCATTATAAAAAAACCAAGATTGGTTGTGAAGGAGGAGGAGGATGAGCTAAAATCAATGGAGCATAAATATATGCTCAATTTTTAGAACCAACCGAAGGAAGAGGACAATGTGATCGTAATACTATCATGAGTGTTGACATTACAGTTGCTATTTTAAAGGTCCTTAAAAGACGCTCGTGGCTCGACAATGAAGTCATCGACGCGTACTCGAAAGTCCTTTAAGTTATCAACGATTCAATGTTTACAGTAAATACTGAAAAAAACTGGTTCGCTTCTGTGTCCGCCCTGGTAAGGTTTCAACTATTTATTGTTTCGTTTCTTTCATTTATTTGTCTTTTCATTCATGATTCTTAATTTACTTCTTTTAATTTATTTATTTATTACATTATCCTCTTTCAGACCTTGTTTATAACAGATGAGAAAAAATTTAAAAAATATGTCGATAATGAAGGTCTAACAACACTTAACGACTTCAATAAATAGCAGACTTATTGTGATGAGTGGCAGATTTGTCACAATTCAAAGCCGCTTGAACCCCTACTTACCAATGATAAACGCGAAATTCATGCGATCGACTATGGAACAGTACGTTTTTTAATACTACACTTCTCTTTATTTAAAGTTAACAGCTTTTTAAAATTTTAATTATTTAAGATTTCGGTTCCGTTTCTGTACAGATTTTTCTTCCAATGCATAGTAAAAAATATAGCCACTAGGCGTTAGCTATAATTTCATTAGTTTATCATTAAATTAAGTTGATAGACCCAGCAAACTGAGAGTGCTTAAGGAGGTTCAAAGAGCATAAAGGATGTCTATTGCATTACCTTTCGCATCTTTTTTACATTGTCGGTTTAATGTCTGCTTTTGATCAACATTGGAAGGTATCGACGTTCAACAGTGTCGATCTCCCGCTCCAAAGAAACGATTGGGGCTGCGGTGTGTATGTTTTGAAGTACATAGAATACTTATCCTAACAATTTAGAACCGAATTGGCCTTTTAATGTGCACATTTGGGAATAGTTAAACTTTATATTTTATATTTTTATAATAATTTTATATATTTTTGTTACAATTTTATAGGTAACATTAGGAAAAATCAACTTATATAATTTTCATTATTATAAATTTATCCAAATTGTTTAACTATTATTTATAAACTCCATAAAAAGACATCACCCGCTAACCATTTAAATTAGATACTTGCATTTAAAGTTCATAGTTCACAATGCCTGCTGACTTAAGTTAGCGCTCGCTGACTTATGTTAGCGGGCGCTAATTTTTCGCTAACTTAAGTTAGCGGTCGATAGTAGGGCTATGATCTCAAAATCTATTTAGATGATAAATGGTCTCCATCATTTGATCCAAAGCAATTTAGTTTGAGATCCCTATTTCTTTCAAGTAATAAAAGTACTGACTTAGGTTACTCTTACAAGTAATGTAAATTAATTTTAAATTCTAACAAATTTACACGAGCGATCCTTATGATCGTATTTGTTATAATTTTTACATCATAGTGGTCGAACTTCGCCTTTAGATCTTATTCTCTTTTTCTTCGGACGGCTGACTTGACGAATTTTGTGCGGAGGGAAAACGTGAATATCGTCTTTTAGCGAAGTCCATTGGCGCTTGTCAACGGTCGGGACAAAGTGTTCTTTATAAGTTTTGATAAATAAGTTACTGGTAAACCAGTGCTCACAAAATTGGGAGATCTCTCTTTCTCTGTTTCGGCACGAAAATGCGGCAATCACATGTGAACATGGTAATCCAATGATAGCCCAACGTCTACATGTATATGTTCGCTTATCTAGATCGATACTGTGAGTGTAATCACTACGTTTAACTTGAAATATATCGTGACCACATGGTATAACATACTTTCGACGGGCCCATCCTGAATATCGTGTTATGTGCTCTTGGCCATCGGTGTTAACACGTATGTCATTTTATTTTTTTCTTTCTGACGACGAAGATAAAATTTAGTTACCTTTGTGTGAATAGTTTCTAACATACTCACGATCGATTCCTCCTTGATTATTTTAAACACATTATTAATGCTTTCAGCTATATTAGTTGTCAACATATCATAACGCCTCCCTGAAAAATAAACACGTGCCCAGAAATGGTCACCAATTTCCTTAATCCATGTTGTACATTCCTGGGGGGCGTCGTCTTCTATTTTTCATAAAATTCTTTTAAATTTTGCTTCCGAAAATACACAGGCAAGCAACCCAGAAAAGCAGTCTAGAGATTATATATATATATATATATATATATATATATATATATATATATATATCAAACAGGTTTAGAGCTAGGAGTCGCATACAGTAGCTGTGAAAGGCGTTAGAAAAAACTTTTTTCATAACCTCCATTAAATATTTCTGCCTGTTTGATATAAATACAAACAACTCTTCAAAGTCCCCGATTATACATCTCCTAATAGATCAAGGAACCAGGTCCAATGATCTTCATTTTCTTTCGGTACAATATCGAACGCTATAAGGAATAAATGTCTATTCCCATAGCTATGAACAACACTCCCTTGTATTGTTCCCGCAAATGTGTTCCATCTACCGCAATTATTATTCGTAAAGTATTACGAAAGCTTCGAATGCAAGGTCTGAATGCCACGGAGAATCTCTGAAATGCATTATCAGGCTTGAGACACAATTCGGTCTGTACGTCTAGATCGACCCGCTATAATTCGGTGACATATGGCGGTAACATATTAAATTGCTCATTCCAGCTACCTCGGATGTCATTTAACGCCATTTCTTTTCCTCTCCATGCTTTCCAATAACCTACTGTTATACCATATTTTTTTAATATAAAAAATTATTAAAGCAGGAGTCTCGTCACCTTGGCGATGTCCGCTTTCGAAAGCTGGCCTTCCGCACGTATGTTCTGAACGAAAAGTTTTCACAGCAAATGTGTTCACACCTACTAATTTCGATGCATGTATTTGCCAAACACATCCTACTTCAATACACCTCGCCGTAGCTCGAAGAGGACTGATTTTTATTGATTTAATTTAGAAATTATTTGTCATTGCAAATTCTTTAGGTACTTTCTGAAAATATTTCTTATTTCTAAACGCCTGACCAATAGTAATTGGTCCCCTTTCATATAATTCCTTATCATCTGAATCCATATACTCTTCTTTCGAGTCATTAAGCTGATAGTCTTCGTCCACCAGAGATTGATCAATTCCCCTATTAATATCAACATGCGAAGTGGGCGATGGCGGTGCTTCATTATTTTCAGGATCACTATCACCGTCATCGACTGATGATTATTACGTGATTGGGATTGAGTCCGTCGATGTATGTTTGGTTGAGGTGCAATTGTTTGGATTGAGATTGGCCGAGGTGGGAATGTTTAAGGTAAAAGAGGCTGTTCTGTTGAAGACTCGATTATCGTTGGCTCCGAAGCTATTGGTTCGGAAGGCCATTGATATGGACTAAGATCGACTAAAAATATTTCCCACTGATTTTAGGCAAATGTATTATTTACCGATTCGAAATTAACTGAGATGTATCATGCATCGAATTTATTTGATGATAATATCCTTAATCTTCATCGTCTTCTCTCATTGGAATGTCTAAAGAGGGTTGCTCCATAGGCCTACGGTAGGGGCAAAATCCTATATTTTTATTTCTATCATCGTCGACTATCATAGGTGCAGCGATGTTCTCATCTTCAAACCGTATTTCTTGATTTTCAATCAAATATTCTGGTTTCACACCATCATCATCTACTAATATGACGTTTTTCTTATATTATTGATCATCTTCGTTTGTTTCCTTGAACGGTTGAAATACTTCTAAAGACGGTAAAATTTCTGCTACGATAGTGATTAATGATTTTTCGATATAAATATTTATCACACCATCACTAATACTATATGCTCTGAATAAGTTTGTAAGATCATCGAAGTCAGACAATTCGGCAAACACAAGTTCATTCCCTATGCGTAATGAAACCATTAGTGTAATAGAATATTCTTTCGGTCGTGTCCTACTGACCTTGTATATTTTCTCCATAAACTCATCAAATGATATGTTCTCCGTGACAGTGACAATCCTCCGATATCCTCCGTTATAAGTATTATCTCCCGCATAGACAAAATCAAAATGACAAAGAAGAGAAACATCTATTTCAACCTATAATATTTACAAATGAAAATTGGTTGGTTAAAATTGTCATACATGATTTAGCGCTATAAATGTCAACAGCCCGATATCATATGATAGCGGCCGACATCTTAAGGTAGCAGGCGATATCTTACGATATTGGCCGCTATCTTAAAGTAGCGATCGATATCGTAAGATATCGCCCACTATCTTAGGATATTGGTTGATATCCTAGGAATCTATATTAGTCTATCAACTATATATTAAAAAAGAGGAAAAATCAATATCTCACAAAAATAATATAGTCAATATCGTACTTACCCTGTTGTAGTTCTCTGGGCTATACCAACTATAATCTAATATCGAAATCGCAATCCAAGAAAAAATATTTAAAAAGACAAATAAGCATAGAAAAACATATATATATATATATATATAAGGGAAACGTGAAATTGACTTGACTTGAAACTGGCCTGCTATGTGAGAATTGAAATTATAAAATCGTTTTTAAAAATACGCAAACTTATAAGATCGAAAGTGCAAATTTTTCAAGAAAAAACAATTCAAATATAATAAAGTATATAATCATAATTATAGAAACAAATAGAAGAATGGTCAGATTAATCATAACATTCAACTTCATAAGTGATAAATTAGGTTTTTTGACAATATTATACGACAAAAAAGATGTGACGAGGGCGTCAGAAAGGGCCCACGACATAGAAATAAATCGTATTGGGCGGCATATTTAACTAAATAAACCCCATTTCACATTTCTCAAAAACCATAAATAGCCCCTTACGCCCATCTCTCACTCAATTAGCAGGTAGCCGCTCCCCTTACGTCTCTCCCAGCGTTCTCCTCGGAACTCTGAAGTGTTTTTTTTTTTTTTTTTTTTAATTTTAAAAGTTTGGAAATGGGAAAAGATGTTGAGGTCTCTGAGCAACCTGAGTTCTCAGCGAAGGACTACACGGATCCACCACCGGCGCCGCTCTTCGACGCCAAGGAGTTGACCATGTGGTCTTTCTACAGGGCACTGATCGCCGAGTTTATCGCGACTCTGCTCTTCCTTTACATTACGGTGGCGACCGTTATCGGTTACAATAGCCAAAGCGACGATACGTTGGGGCGCACCCCGTGTGAGAGCGTTGGGATCCTCGGGATCGCCTGGGCTTTCGGCGGCATGATCTTTATCCTCGTCTACTGCACTGCCGGAATCTCAGGTCAGCACTAGCCGGGATCTGACCACATAGCTGGAATATTCTTCTTCATCTCTCTCTCTCTCTCTCTCTGGTTTTGTCTTTACTTTTTCTTTTGCCGTTATTCTAAAATGGTATTTCAATCTAATGGTACCATAGCGTCTTATTCAGCTACGTCGTAAGCTTATTTTCTACTTTTATATCCGCTTTATTATTTTTTAATACTATTTTTTCCTGAAAAATAAGTGACTCATGTTGAAGTCGATATTTGGAGTAGCTTTAAAGCTGCAGCAAAGCCTTGCAAATATTATTGTTAATTATAGCTCTTTTCTTTGTTTTCTTCTCTCACTAAATTGTAATCTTGTATTAATTATGTGCTTGACAACTGACATTTTACTCATCAATTTTTTTTTTCTCAAGCTTTTAACCAATTCATTTACTTGCTTAGTTGATGCTTAATTATACTCGTATAATTATCAGGCTTAGTTAAACGGTAGTACGGTACACTCCGGGCGGCTCACGTTAGCAATTCTAACATGTGCAGGTGGTCACATTAACCCCGCGGTGACGTTTGGGCTTTTCCTGGCGAGGAAGGTGTCGCTGATCCGAGCCGTGTTGTACATGGTGGCTCAGTGCCTGGGCGCCATATGCGGGGTGGGGCTCGTTAAGGGCTTCCAAAGCTCTTTGTTTGACCGTTACCTCGGCGGCAGCAACTTTCTCCACAATGGGTACAACAAGGGCGTAGGCTTAGGTGCTGAGATCATCGGCACCTTTGTTCTCGTCTACACTGTCTTCTCTGCCACTGATCCTAAGCGGAGCGCCAGAGATTCTCATGTCCCTGTAAGCTTCTCCATCCTTTGTTTCGTTGTCTTGCTTTTGTTATAGTGCTTTTCTGTTAGCCGATGGTCGTTTTGCTGACTTTTTAGGCGACCCAAACGATTTGCGTTAGATTATGAATTCCAAGTAGGTGGTTTTCTGAGTACTACTGGTTTTTTATGTGGTTTTCTACTTTTCTTATCTTCAAAAGCTGGTAAGTCTTTTTATGTTATGAATTTGTACTTGGGTGGTTTTCCACTATTTTCTAGCGTGAGCCGGGGGGACCAGCCTTGTTACTTCTCTGGAATCAACTGAATGGTGGGGTCGTTTAGTGATGCTGGTTTATGCACTGAACAGTATATCTCATGGCGCATGATAGCGAATCCTTCCTTTGGAGGAAGAATCTGGAGCACGTTTTCCACCGATCTGCTTTTTCCTTTTTTCACTGTACTGGGAAGGAAATTAGAGTGCTTTTGTTTTCCTTGAAAAGAACACTCCACCTTCTTAAGTAAAAGAACGAGTTTTATGCTTTGAAAAGTTGGAAGTTAGTAAAATAGTCAAAATTGCTCTCGATTCTTTATGAAAATGATTTTTGCCGAATTCCAATTCGATAGTTTTTTATCATTAAAATTAAAATTTTTTAATATTTTTTTCCTATTGACTCTGTAGGTTCTGGCTCCCCTCCCAATTGGGTTTGCGGTTTTCATGGTTCACTTGGCTACAATTCCCATCACCGGTACCGGAATTAACCCGGCAAGAAGCTTGGGAGCCGCTGTTATTTATAACAAAGAGAAGGTTTGGGATGATCAGGTTTGTCCCCCTTACGGGCTTTCTCTAAGTTCTCTTTTTTATTTTGTTAATCGTGTAGATTAATTTTTGGGAATATCGGAAAGAGCCTTGATTCCGATTCAGCTCAACTCAACTGGGTTTTATAAAATCCAGTAATCGTTTTGACAAGATTGAGTTTTGATTGAGCTGAGTTGAATTAAAATCATGGATTAAAATATCGTCCGCTACCGATACGTTATCGGTATCTGAGGTGGACGATACCGTTTCGCCCTTTTATATGGCTAATACCGGAAGATACATTCAATGTATCGTCTGATACGTACCGGTTTTCGGCTCGGACGATATGTACCAGTTTTCCGGCATTTTGATCCATGATTGAAATGCTTTCTTAGGTATGCCATTATAGTGACTAAGGCTGCCTATGGCATAGCTCTCTGCTAATAGAGTTCAAACTGTTTTAGCAGGTTTCCATCCTCTTTGCTTACATCCTCCTTTTGGAGGTGCCCCTCTCTACTCACTCTTTGCTAGAGCAAATTTTATTTACTCCGGTAGAGAGTTAGTAGAGAGCAAGAGGTTGCTGCCAGAGCAGGTAAATCCTCCTTTGCACTCTGGTAGGGAATTAGTAGAGAGCAAGGGAGGTTGCTGCTAGAGCATGTAAATCTTCCTTTGAAGGGAGTTGGAAAAGAGAGTGAGAACCAACTGGAGCAGGTGATCTCCTCTGTGGCAGGGGCTAGCAAAGAGTATGCCATCCGCAGCCTAAGTTTCGTTTTTGGCAATACTTTGGTTGGGGTCGGTTTCGTTCCTCTTCGATAATTTTGGAAAAAAATTGATATTTTTTTTTGAATTTCAGGGATTACAGAAAATTATATAAAAAAATTATTTACCAATGAAAAAAGGACCAAAATCAACCAAAATTTGATAATTTCCCTAAATAAATAAAATTTCTGCAAAATCACCAATATTTCCCCTAAAGTTTCATCCAACACCTGTTTCACTAAAATTTAAGCAGGCCATTGCTGAGGTTATTTTCCCTGTTTTTTCAATTTTCAAGTCAGTGCACACATACAATTAGACAATGGGGAACTCTGCACATTTCAAATTCATGGACATTTTTGCTCTCTAGATTAGCAAGAAGTCAAAAGAAGACTGTCACTGATTTGTGTGCTCATAAAAGTTTGTTAACCGGACTAACAGGACCTTTGTACATGTTTTGTTTCAGTGGATATTCTGGGTTGGACCTTTCATCGGCGCTGCCATAGCCGCTGCGTACCACCAATACATTCTGAGAGCAGGGGCCATCAAAGCTCTTGGGTCCTTCAGGAGCAACCCCCACAACTGATTTTCCCATATTCCTTCATGCTTGGGATCAATTACAAGGAGAGCTGAAGTTGAAAAGGAAATAATGGATTAGAATCTGTGTGAGGTCTCCTATTATGAACCATGGAATTGTAGATAAAACTATTTTGGGGCTGCTCTTTTTCTTTCTATACCTTTTGCCCAGAGTCTGTTTTTAGAATTTTATGTGGATGCACTGTGTTAGTGTGTTTCATCTCTGTTGTCTTCTTTTTCTACTTGTGTAGTAAAGAGATGTTTCTGCATAAATCTAGCTATGTGGTTTCCTCTTCTAGTCTCTGCTTCATCCACGCTCTGCTTCTATTTTATTAACTTATGTATGACTTAAATACTTGATATGCCTAAAAAAGGAAATATGGTATAGAGACTGACATCATTCTGATAAATGGTGGGCCATTGTACCTACATAATATGGATGGTACAGCGGTGGTCCACTGTAGCATACCCTTGGCTGTATTGTGTGGTGCGGTGATCAATTATTGGTGTGACTAGATAGTGTGGAGCAGTGCTCAATTATTTGTGTTCCTCGATAGTGACCGAGTGACAGCCACCTACTCCAGGCTGGTATAGGGAGAGCCATGTCTCATTAGTCATCTCATTTGTATTTTATTACACCTTGGATTAATGATTTTAAATATCAGACCATATCTGATGTATGCATCAAGGTAGGATCCGCTATGATATGAAGTCCAATTTGATATGAGTATTATGTTGGTCAAGATATATTTGATATGAACAGAACATAATAGCAAAAAATCGAATATATTTGATATGAACAGAACATAATAGGAAACAACCTGCATGTTCACATGCCACGTCGCATGATGGCTCCAAAACTATACTCGTTGAGTTGATGAACAATGAGTCATATATTTATATATATATATAAACTCTGTTTTATCCTCATGTGATGGGTTAAAGACACCAAAATGCCCACAAAACGGGTGAATTGAATTTGGGCCCTTTGACCATGTTTTTAACCGTAGATATGTATTGAATGGTAACTATATTATTTGGGTGACACTTGATGAATTTTATCCAAGTTGCTGTAGCACTTGATCCTTGGGATGGGTGCCCACATGATTCGTCTCAACCCTCTAAAAAAATGTTGTTTGGTATATATATATATATATAGAGAGAGAGAGAGAGAGTGAGAGAATATTCTAAAAACCTCTAAGGACAGGTAGCGATCTCAACTGACCAAGCTTGATCTCAGCCCTAGATATAAATGGGTTTTCTTGACCTGATTAGTTAGTTGGATCGTGTAATGGGCTAGTTCTAACAGCGCAATTAAAAATTGGCCGGTTGAAGCCTGTCCTGCATTTGGGGTGACTCCACAAATTGAGACCTTTATATTGAAAATGTTGGGCCGACCTGCCGCTCGACCTCACCGCTGTGAGCAAGGAATGGGCTGATGTAAATATATAGGCTCGATTCATAAACGGGCTAGCTCAGTCTGGCCCAATTTGTAAGTAGGGGGCCCCATTTTGTAAGTAGGGGACCATGTTTGAGCTGCTTCAAAAAGCTTTATTATTAATCGGCCTGTTCAAAACTCAGCCCAGAGCGACTCAAATTTCAGAGCTCTCTCTCTCTTTCTAGCTTGAATTGCTCTCTCTCTCTGTATAGCTTGACTTGAACTCATCACCTCAAAGGTTGCTTCAAATTTGAGCTGGTATATTAAAATTTGTCATTATATGATATTATAGACCAGAGAATAATTGAATCCGAATTGAAATCTCGTCTCTCAGTGGATGAAACCCAACTCTTTCTTAGGTTTTGTTTATAATTTCATGCTAATTTCAGGACAATTGACTTTTCTCATGTTTCATTGTACTAGTTCATGTGGCATTGGAAAAGGATATTTCTAGCCACACTGAATAGCTAAAACAAATACAAGTGGGCTCTACATGATATCTATTTCAAAGTTGAGATATGAAATGACAAAATAACCGCTAGATTTTTCATTTCAAAGATTTTGTGGGTGGATTTACACATGATTTGTGAATGAAAGTGAATTTCATAAGTAGCTCCCACATAATTTCAATTCCACATCTTTCAAATGTAATTAAGGATGTGTTTGGCATTGCTCTTTGGAAGAGTAGAAAAGAGTAATTGCAGCTCTTCTTTGTTGTTACAAATGAATATGGGGAGAGAGTGAAGGATTGAAGAAAGAAAAAAAAGGCGCAGTTACTCTTTGAAACAATATGAAAAATTTCTCTTTAAAAGAGCACAAAAAATATGCTCAATTAAAGATGATTGTTTTTTTTATTTCAATGAGCAGCCTGTTCACGGGATCGCACTTCCGCAACCTCAATCCCGTGCGGCACCTAACGCACGCTTCGCTAGGTTAGCCTACTTCTGATAACAATCGTCGCGAGGGCGTCCTTCGACTCGCTTTCAACCCGTGCGGTGCTTTGCTACCGCGTGCAAACCAACCCATCCAGACATCACTCGACACGACCGCTAGAGGCGGAACTCCTCCCAACATGGTTGCCTCTGCTTTCACGGCCTACCATTCACTCATCGTGTCCCTACGACACGCCAATTTATACTTAACTTGGCTCTCAAGCTTCACCACAATCGCACTAGTACCTCGCTCCGCCGAACTAAGCCTGACCTTGTGCCTCGCTGCGTGCCCAAGCGAGTCCCACGGCTTGCCTTCGTGCGTTCGATTACTAGCACACGTTCATCATTAGCCCACATCTTTGTCGTGCTCAACCGAGTCCACGCACCTTGGTGTTGTCTCGCGAGGTTGCCCTGTATGCACACCTGACGCGTAGTCCGGAGCCATACATCAACCTCCCTCGGGTTCCACACGGCATCGCTGCGTCGACGTCCTAGGCTCACCCTTTCAGGCCTAGGAGACACTTGCGCCCCCTCTGGCAACGCAAGGCCCCGTGTGCGGGGGAATAGCTCTCTAGCTCCCTTTCCCTATATAAGGGTAAAACAGTCATTCAGCCAGAATGGCAGGAGAACCTCAAACCTATTGGTTTGACATACCGCAACGCCTCATGCATCGCTAGCCCACCTTGGCTATGTCGCGTCCGTGTCGCGATCGTGACGCTCCGCGTCGTACCCTCATGCGACTGTGTCGCGTCCTCGCAGCGCGACCACGTCGCAAGGCCAACATGACACCATGTCCCGTGCCCTCCTGGCACCACATGTCGTGCCACCTGCACCGTGCGCAAGCTCGAGTATTGGCCCCGTCACAAGCCTCCCTTTTATCTTCTTCCAATCCTTTTCTCTCCTCACATTTCTCTGTAATAACAAAGAGCAGGTGCTACTCTTTTCTACTCTCCCAAAGTGCAATGCCTTTGGAATTGATCAAAGTTATAATTTCACCATAAATTTCAATCTTCCACACTATCAACCACGGCTTTAGAAGCATTGACTTTCCTTAGAGGCGTTGAATATGTAACTGTATAGATCAGAGATTAATATGATCTGAATTTGGAATCTTCCTTTTCTTGATGAAGTCTAATCTACATGGCTTTCCTTAGAGGCATCGTAAGGCTACGAAGTATTTTTAGCCAATCATCCCAAACACACAGTTGACTTCAGAAGAATTATATATGGCAGTAATATTAGTCAATGCTCAATAAGCCTTTGATCCAAGCATAAACCGTGGTGGACCATATACGTGGCGCCTCTAGCTGTTGTACCCTTATCATCGTTAATATTCCCTTTTATTTATTTATAATAATTATGGTTAATATTCCTTACAAACTGACAATCCAACTTAATATTCGCCTTCTTAGTAAGTGGTATTGCCTCAAATACTTTTTTTAAGGATTATTATGTCAGCAATCAGCGTCATCATAAATCAATAATAATCCCAATTGACCTCATTATATTAATAAATTAATATTATATTATTAATTTATTAGTTAGTGAGCAAGAGAGGAGAGTTGGTGAGCAGCAAGTGGTGACGGAGCTTATCCTTATCTTTTAAGATACATGACTCTCCTCATCCATATCATAAACTTACCGAGTTTAGGAAAAGCATTTTAGCCATACAATCTATCAAAAGCTGACTATTTCAGATTGATAGTTTGATAGGTAAAAGATTGATAGTTTTATAAGTTTGATAATCTTATGATACCGGAGATGCCCTCTGTTTATGTTGTTTTCAATTACAATAAAATTTACTTAAGGCTGAGATTAGCATCATAAGCGCTTTTGTTTTTGTAAAAACGAAGGGTACTTTTATTTTCAATCCAACATTCTTCCTTCTTAATTTAGATTTTACGCGTTTAAAAGATTGACTGCTTTAAATTAGACGATGAGGATAATTTTTTCTCCCAATCTTTAACATAATAGATCTTGATATATTAGTCTTATCATTAGATGGTCAAATAGTTGTTCCACTAGGCACATTCCTAAAAAAGGATCGAATCATTACATTTGATGTATGCCATGATCATATTATTTTTTTGGGATGTTTGTCATGTGGAATTGTATCTGTTCATTTAATTGTAAGTCTATGATCTCTAAATGTATTATCTCTAAGACTGGGACTAAAAGCGAATTCCAATAGGCTCATTCAAAGCAATCAACAGGTTAAGCATGTAAAACCTAAGTCGAGAAGGAAAAATCTTAGGTTGTAAATAAAGGTGCCTTAAAAAGAAAAGTTATGTAGTTCGGATTCTTCGTCTAAAGAACAAAATTTGATGTATGCAGTGATTATGTTATTTTTTGAGATGTGTGTGTCATGTGAAATCGAAATTGATCATAGGTCTATGATCTCAAGATCTTTTGTGTAAGATTGGTACTAAAACTGATCTCCAATAGACTTATTTAAAATAATCGATGGTTTAAACACTTAAAATCTAAGTTGAGAAAAAGGAGGAATCTTAGTCTAGTGGTAAATAAAGGCACCCTAAAATGAGAAACTAGGGTAGCTCGGATTCTTAGTCTTGTGGTGGTAGGTTTTCTCTTTTAAATTTCTATGAATAATTAATGAGCTAGCCTACCTTATAAGCATTTTCTGATTGAGATGGTAATAATGATGTGAGTTCCCTTAAAGCAAGGCAAGTGAGGTTTTTCCAAGTTTCTTCAATTTCCTTTAGGCGGAAGACTTTTAAGGTAACCATGGTTTAAAGCTGTGAGTTCCCTTTAAAACAAGGGAAGTGAGGTTTTTACAAGTTTCTTCAATTTCCTCTAGGCTGAAGACTTTTAAGGTAATCATGGTTTAAAGCCGTGAAGTCAAAAGGACTTTTTATTTTATTTTAATTTAATGATGATATGTGTTTATGGCATAGACAACCCATATGTAATGCCTATGCAAACTTGCATACAGAGCATAGAGGAAACATGTATTTGACGCACACTCTAGGAGGAGACCCACATAAAGGGCTAGAGCAAGCATAGAGATTAGAACCTATGAACAACAATGGTCTTTTTAAAAAGTTATTAATTTACAAGTGGAATTATATCAGTCAAATCGGCTCATATAAGCCTTATATCGGTCTGTTTAGCCAATATACTGATATATCTGTTGGAAAAATTATTGGAAAGATAGAAGCAAAAATAAAGGGTAGAACTTAGAGGTACGTTAAGATAAACGTTTTCTCTAAACATTATTTGCCTATTTTCGATTAGAACTGTGATAACAAAAGAGGAGAATAGCAAATACGTTCTCGGGATACAACAAAGCCCAGTCCTCTGTAATTATTTTTTGTGTTTGCACTCACAAAGAGAATCCTAAACACTACGTAATATGCCAAAAAAAAAATGAATGAAATTCTTATTTACTTGTGTCCATAAAAGATAAAAAAAATCTCTTTAAATAGACACTGATGAAACCTTTCGGATAAAGATAAATGATAAGACATCTTTTTATAAGAGAATATAGCCGTTAAAACTTTTTTTATAAAACTAACCGTTAAAACATCTTTTCGTAGCAAAAGATACTAGACGTTAAGACACTTTTTCGGAAAGAAAAATTCTTTAAAATAACTTATACGAAAAATTTACCGTAATACAAAATAAGTATATCTGAGATAAAGTTACATAACTTTATCACTAAAATTGTAACACTTATTTTTATTATAAAAAAATATATATCTTGAAATAAATCAAGGAAGAAAGTTATGTATTTTGAAATAAATCAAGAAAGAAAGTTATTTAAAACTCTTTAAAATATACAACAATCTCCCACTATTATAAAAAGTCTTTAAAAAATATACAACCATATCAGTCGATATTGACTATTTTATTATTGAACATGTGGTATATATGGCATGTGGTGTCTTGTGGTGCCAAACTAAGGCCCTTTGTGGCAATTCTTTTTCCAAAAAATATTTTTTAAAGAGAAAATGTTGGGTGAAAGAACACATTTTACCTAAGGACTTGACTACCTTTAGGGGAAAATGGTATTGTATAGAGAAGCTCCCCATGTTGCTGCACATGACACCATTTTTAACATGTGATAGAGTTTTTTGGAAAACAACATTTGAGAAGTATCATGTGATACACTTTTTTACTGCACTAAAAAATACTTTTTTAAAAAGTTTTTATTTTTATTTTTTATAATCTAAAGTGTTAACTCATTGTCCATATCCTCCATATCTCTAGGTGTTTGTCCTATCGAGCCACAACCTTAGGTTGCAGGTTCAATATATGTATAGATCAAGGATCAAAATAGCGGTTTTGTTTTTGATTTCGGGCATGACCGAAACTAAAATTTCAGGCGAAAATTTTCCCTCTATACTTTTTTTGACGAAAATTTTGGTTCAAAGTTTTGTTTATGTGGGGATCGAAACCGAAATATTTCGGCTGAAATTTTGATCCATGGTATATATATATATATATAGAGAGAGAGAGAGAGAGAGAGAGACGTGAGTGATTCTTCATTAATTGCTCTAAAAACTTTTTGTATTTTCAACTTATCAGCCAAAATATGGGTGGGGTGTCACGTGGAGCGAAGGAGTATTTCATCGATCATGTTTCAAAAACAGAAAGAACATTACATTTTAACCATGTAATTTTAAGCGTTAATGGTTGGAAACTTGAAATAAGCTTGTTGTAACCAGTTATTTTCTCATCCTGAAAATTAGATGGTAGAAGTTTGTTTTATTATATAATAGAATTGATTCACAAAAATATCAATTTACTAACAATATTGGTTTATTATATATTTCTTTAGAAAATTGATTCACAAAAATATCAATTTACTAGCAACATCATGAATTTCACAAGTGACATTATGTTACGAATTACAATAAGAGTCTTATACCTTCATTCAACTCAATCAACAAGCTTGATATCCAATCATTTGAAGCTCATAATATTATACTATTGTAAAATTTTAACTTCATAAAAATATTGATAAAAAATTATAATAAATATTATAAAAATTATAATAAATTATAATAAATATTATCTAAGTATATTTTTAATAAATAATACATTTCTTCTATTAGGATGAACCAAATCTACGATCTTAAAAAATTAGTGGAGTGCAACATTAACTTTAAGGGAGCTATATCTACTTTTCACTCATACTTGTGGTCGTGCATGTGTGTTATACGTGTGTAAAATAAATAAACAAATAAATTTATGTTTATAAACACTGAATAAATGAGTATCTATCAAGTATATTAATTTTACTTACAATCCACTGGAATGCCATAAAATAACAATAGAGGTGAAATAACAAAATTATAGCAAGGATTGTAACAAATCACTGAATATATGTTATGATAGATGCTATCTTTGTTGGTACAAGTTCAACATTCTCAAGAATCCACAACATGTAGAGCTATCTTTCCACCTCATAGGTTGTGCTTCTTTTATCTCTTAAAACTTAGCAAAGTGACCGTTTCATTTATATATTTATAAGGTTAATCCAAGTACATGTAAAAACACGACAATCTCAACCAAATTCCAAAATTCCCTATACCACCCGATCTTAAAAGAATAGGTAATCTATGTCTATTATACAATTCAATTATCAGGCCTATGCGAAAATATACACTTAAATTATATTATTTCAAAGACTATTATTTCAATTACACTTAAACTACATTATTTCAAAGACTATTATCAGACCTATGCGAAAAAAGTGAGAAAATCAAAACTTGTGATTAAAAGCAAATATATAGCTAATATCTAACTTTTTACAAAAATTTCATCAAGGGAGTGCAACTATCAGCTCTAATCATATAGAGAAAAAGTTTATTTAACTTGAAAAACTAAGAAAAAAAGAAGAACATACTCGATCAAATATAGCCATCAAAATTTCAGTTCTAACAAAATTTTACAATTTACTATCAGATCCAAATATCATAACCCTGAAGCAAAACACGAAAAAAATCAAATTTTGAAATAGAAAAGCCAAATAAGGAAAATGAAAATATTTTTTGAAACTCTCTAACAACAAATAATTAGCACTACCTCCAAACACAAAAAGACTAACAGACAATTAGCCTTTTCCAAATATGAAAAAAACCCTCAAAATCTCAAATTGCATCTCTGAAATTCTAAAAATAAAAAAACCAATTCATCTCAATAGACATTACTCATTTCTAAGAAAGAGCCCAAACAAATAATTTTAAGAACCTATTATCAAATTCAAACAGCAATTAATACCCATAAAGTAAATAGTGACAAACACCTTTGACTTGAGAAAAATAGATTTAATGATATTTCTTATGAGGCTGTTAAAATCAACTTTCTTTAATAAAATGAGAATTATGATTTGTGATCCTTTATCCTTACCTTGTACCATGTTAAGGACTTCCATAGACAATCCTCCTTCCCATTGGATAGAGGAACTTCTACAAAGTAAATAGGGATTCAAATGATCAATTTTAATCTAATCTGAACAATATGCCTAAACTAAAGTTGCTCCACTATCTCCATCTAAAGTTCTCATTGCCTTGCGGACTTCTTTTGCTTCCTTTTTCTAGTGGAAACACACTTGGCAACGTTGCTACAAATATGCACAAATCGATTACTTATCTGTCTCCCATCAAGCTTAACGACATAATAGAAGATAATCTTCTATTATGTCGTTAAGAATCCTATAGAGAGATAATCAAATATAGTGTTACAACAGGTCAGAAGTTCTTCATTACATATATAAGAGTATAACACGCAAGTATGCTTACAACAGTCCTGTGTCTAAAATAAAATAATTTTCATGAGAATAAATCTGGTTGCAACAACTGTGTCTAAAAAATAATAGAAAATAGTAAACTCCTGACCCCATATAACACAATATCTATTATCTCAAAATTTGTAAATATGCCTACAGTAGTTGTGTATCAAAAGTAAGAGCAAGTCAGTAGCAAACTTCTGACCCCTTATAATACAATATTTATTATCTCGAAATTTATGAATACACTTACAGCAGTTTGCACCTCAAAAGTAGTAGCAAATTTCCTCTAATTTCAAATGAAAATAACCTTTAAGGTTGAGCAAACATTCCCGTTACTTTGTAGATTCAATTGGGTTTGAGTCACACAATAACATGCAGTTCTATCATGAAATAAATTAATTGCAAAGTTCTCTGCATAATAAAAATGGAGTGCATTCAAAGTATTGCAATGCAACATTTGTAAGGGTACCTATCAATCCTATATAAAGATGGCCAAACCAAGTAAGCCCTGAAGATTCAAAGAGGTTTCAAATATAAAGGTCTCATTCAACAAGAAAGATGTTAGGCAATATTCAATTCACATCCAATTGCACAAATATTAAATTTGGGCGACTCTCCTAACCATCATTTAAACACCAAGATGGTGTTTAAATGATCTTACACCATCTATGGTATAAGATGTGGGTGATCCATGTTGTCAAAGTGAGAGATCATAGATTCACGAGAAATATGCCCAAAAATAGTGTTTTATGGAGATTTGAACCATCTGATATGTGGGCTTGATATCAACCGTTGTTTTTAGTTTTATTGGCTGATATTAGAGCTTGTCAATCGAATGGTTCACATCCAGTTATAGGCATGTTTCTTTGGGCTAAGATATGTTTCAATGATAGATAATCACTTAGATAATTTAGATTGATTACAGATATTCAACACGTGGCATGATGACAATTACACTTCAATGGTATGAGATTAAGAGATTAACTTTAGTTGTATAAGATCATTTAAACACCATTCTGGTATTTAAATGTTGGTGAAGTGCCATTATCCCATTAAATGTAATCTCATCCATTGTGTAAGCTTTGCCCTTTTTTGGCTTTACTGTGCAGATATTGAAGAACATAATTTTAACTCCACCTTCCAACTGGAGGCGATCTTAATTTTAAAATATTCAAAATATTCAATTTGTAAGGACACAAAAACCAAGAACAAAATTTCAAAATGCCAAACATAATATGAACAATTTCAACCAATTCATTAGTTCATATCATAAACAAAATAGAACTAATTACAATAGTCTAAAAACCTGCTCATCATCCGATCGGATAACATCAATTTTAGTCATATAGTTGCCTACAATTACAAATTAAACCAAATCAAGTGAAAAAAACTTAGGCGAAAGCATCAATCTTGATCCTTAATGTGATGCTCTTCATTAAGGCAAAGGCATCAACCTTTCATCCTATGAAAGAAATATTATTTACTTGTAGATGTAAGCTCGAGTACAAAAGGCAATAAAAATCACATAAAAGCTATAATACTCTTCACTACATAGTACAAATTCTAATAGTAATCAATATTACCTAATCATGAAATGAAACTCTTTGCAGCGATGGCTAAGACTATAAGAAGAAACTCAGAGCACATCAATATTGGTTGAAACTCTTTGCAAGGATGGCTGAGACTATAAAGAAACTCTTTGCAAGAATGACTGAGACCTAAAGCAGACACCCCTTACGAACATTGAAGAGACAATTAAACTTTAAGCAAAATAAAGGCACTTTATTGAAAAAGTGTTATTGAGAATTTTGTAATTGTGAACATAAGCATTTAATCGGCCATCATTTGGTAAATAGACCAATTTTCCTGTGGCTACTTTTTATGGATATTATTATGAGAAGCATCCATTTAGGACGCAAGGGACATCATTGATCATTTCAAGCCATAACTTTTACCTCAATAATCACAGAAACCCAAAACCCTAAAAACTAATCTGAACTGAAAAAGGCTAAACCCAAAATTCGATAACGACACTGTAAAAACCTTATAGGGATAAAAGCGTAACCGTCACAAAACCCCTAGAGAAAGATATGATCTTGCAAAATACCCTCAAAGAAAGAAAATCCAAAAAATTGTGACAACCACAAAGCAAAGCCCACAATATTCACATAAAAACTCGAATCGGATCTCTATAAAAAACTCATAAAAAAAATATCCTAAAATCTCACCAATTTACGAACACCACCTTTAAATGTTAAAATCCAAAGCGAAAACAAAAAATCTATATAGCAAAATAATAAGAACCAAACACACTGACCCCACTATCTAGGTCTAAAAAAAAGAACACCCAAACAACAAATCACAAGAGCAACACAACCAATTACCAGATAAAATATAGATATTTAAAGTCCGATATATATAGGCATGTTGACTGGGATACATATTGGCCAAATCAGCCAATAGTCAAGTACCTTTTCTATTCTTAAAATAATAAAATATATATATATATATACAAAATGTCTATAAAAAGCATAGTGACAAATTTCACCAAAATGAGGGTCAAACGAAAATTTCAAAGAAATTTCGGTACTTTTCAGCAATTTCGGTATTTTTTGATGAAATTTTGAAAATTTCTGTAAATTTCGATATATTTTTTTAAATGTTTAATTTTAATTTTTTTTTTAATATGGCAAGGGAATAGTCACTCTGTGCTCACCACACGGCTGCTAGGATTGTTTAAGTTAATGTATATTATATAGGTGGCTTAGAGGGTCAAGTTTTTTGTTCTCACCGATGTGTTTGTTAATGGTTACCTCCTCCACGATCGGATGGTGGAGGTCATTTTTCGTCCCCATCTTTTGCACACTGGATCTATGGATCGTGGGCATATCATCAGACGATCGATTTTTTACTACGCATAGCACACATCTCAAAAAGTGACTCTAAAATCATGCTTGAGCGTGATGGAGGTCATATGATTTTAGGGTCACTTTTTGAGATGTGTACCATGTGTAATAAAAAATCGATCGTCTGATGGTACGCCCATGATCCATAGATCCATTGTGCAGAAGATGGGGATGAAATCGACCTCCACCATCTGATTCAAAGGCGGTCAATGCATGCCGACTGATGAAGGTGAGGTGAGAAAGCAGCCTGGTGGGGTGAGTATAATGGTACCCTTTGTCAATTTGTCTTCTATAGTTCTATGCTTGAGCTCGACGTCAGTGCTTGGATCAATTGCTAATTTTTTTAAAAAATATTAAATATATTTTTAATCCACAAAACTTTCCTAAATTTTTTCCGAAATATATCGAAATTAATCCAAAATGTACCAAAAGGACCCCCCATCGAAAAATTACCAAAAATGAAATTTGTCACTATGATAAAAAGGACATTTTTGATATTTTATTTGAGTCATATTCGATACATATCGGGGATATGACTAACTATGAACCGATATGATCAGATGTTTGACCAATTTGACCTTATACAAAATCAACTTATATATTAGTATTCAAATGGGGCGTAAGCTGATACATATCACCTACATGTATCGGATAAGGGCAATATTTAAAACATAGTCAAAATCCTAATATCCAACCCAATCCATAAACTAAACCCCTGGAAAGTGCAAAATCTTTAAGAACCACACCCGGTCTACAAGTAAAACCTTCAAGCAAATCCCAATGATCTGTGATCAAACTCTACAAAATTTTAACAAGTAACTCGATCTATAAAAAAAACCCTAAAACATAAAAAACAGGTAGAAAAAGAAAAGATACAAAGCTCACCAGTAGTTGACGATCATCAGCATGGTTGTATTCGGAGAACTCGAGAAAAGTTGAAGTCACAGTGTTTTACTCTGAAAAAACCATGCATCCTTGATGAATATTGATTTCCACTGGGTTCATAACACGATGTCAGCGATGTATTTACGATCTGCGTTTATTGGAAGGGAAAGAGGTGTAAGATTTTATGCGCTGAAGTGCACTGAAGACGATGGAAGAGAAGAAAATGAAAAGTTATTTATTGAGGCTTTATAATAAAGGGTTTAATATCATAGGGTTTGGTCAAATCATGTAAAAGAGTAGAGTCAGGACAAATCAAGTAAGGGGCTTCCAGTCAAATCGTATATGGCTGTTGATTTTTTAACAATCCGACCAAACATATAAATTTTTGTATGAGGTGCATTATTAGGAATATGAAAATCAGACCATGCAATGAAAAAATCAAAAGTTATATTCTCATTTTAGATACAGGGTATAGACATGGTTAAAAGAAATTTTCGTGACATTATTAATGACCTAAAATATGTCTTCCTTGGGTATATTTTTCTTTCTAAGATAAGTTTTTAATAATGACAAACTTAAAACTTATGTTTCATTGAAGTATAGGCCAACTTCTATGTTATCAAACTATGCATTGTATAAGTTTGCATGGTTGAGCTAAAATAGAAATATGCAGGTTTCAAGTGTGGTAACGCAATCAAAATCATTGAAGGAATAAAAGAATGGACATGCTATCAAGCTCATGGCGAATCATTTTAAGTAACATAAATTATTTTTATTGATTGTAACTACAACCTTAATCATATCACTATAATATATTCATTGTGATTGTAATTTGTATTTTAAATTTTAATTTGTCAGAGTTGAAGTGCTGAGATCAATGTACTAGACTTTATAGGAAAAATGACTATTGTCATTCCTAATTATTGTGCCGAAATAATGTATCTGTGCAAAGCTTTTGAATTAATGTAGTTACTTATATATAGTACATATTGAATATTTTTCAACTTTTATTGTCTCTATGCTTAACGTTAATATACCAAAGAGGCATTAGCCCAGTTGGTAACCTTCCTCCACTGTGAGAGAGGAGGTCGTGGGTTCGATACTCGTCTTCCACGCTGTTTCCCACCCTTGTCTTTATAAGATGTGGGTTGGGTTCTGTTAGTTAACCCTCACCACTATAGTTGGTACTCCCTCACGCTGCTCCCCAACTGTCATATGTGTATGCGTGCCTGCTCCTCAGTTCTCGAGGCTGTCTCGGCTTAAATGGCCGTATCAAAAATAATATAAAAATACTTAACGTTAATATTGAATATATTTCAACTTTTACTACAGTACGGTCATTGAGATCATAATTTGTACTTTAAAATTTAATTTGTCATTTTTTTTAGTTGTTAAATAGGATATTATTGATTTCTATAATTATTTTTTGTATTTCAGAGTAGTTAATTCATATTAATTTCACACATTTTTTTTGCTAGATTTGTATTATTTCTCGTTTTCTTCTCTTTTTCTATCTGGGGTGTATTTATTATTTTTCCTGTGAGTTTCTTCTTAGTTTATTCTTTCAATATTTTTTTTGATATATAACTTTTTGAATAGAATAGTCACTTTCAAACTAGCGTGAGTGATCTTTCTAACAATGCGTTGAATTGGTATATGTTATGTAAGTGGCCTGAGTGCAAAGAGTATTAACAAGGTATAAAAAATTGGCCGATACAGCTACGTATCGGTTTTTGACCAAACCAATACGTATCGATATCAAGTATTGGGTATCCAATGCCGTATTGGCCGATACGTCTCGGTTTCGACCAAGACTTCGTGGTTTAAAAAAAAATGATTGATACGTATCGAGTTCGGCCAATACGTATTGGCAGAGCCGTATCGGCCTCAGGCAAATCGATGCCCAAGACCAATACAGATTTTGATACCTTACTTGAGCCATTTTTTGGGATGTGTGCCTAAACCCTAAACCCTAAAAAATCCCAAAAGGACCAGCCCACAATCGATGTGGGACAAATCCAACATCTTATTCTTCTCCTTCTTCTTGGCGATGACACAAAAAACAACCTCTCTTTTCTACTGTCACCCTTTTCTTCTTCTTCTTCTTCTTTCTCTAACTTGTTCCTATTTTTTATTCTTCTTCTTTGTAAATGGGAGCTCAACTTAAGGATTTGGCAGATACTTAGGCCTAAAGTAAATCCTTCAGCCGTCCTATTTTCGGGCAACATGCAAGACTTTTTGGCTCGAATTAGAAACTTTAATTTTTAAGCAATAAGATTTACCCCCACACCCCGGAGGTGATAAATTGGGGTTATATTCGAATTATCCAACAGGTGAGTATAAAATATTCTTTTATTATTATAATTATTTATTTATTATTATTATTATTTTTTTTTTTAAATAAGGTCAAAGGCAAAGTAGATGGGAATTATTTTTGTGGATATCCTGGTATCCAAGGGAAAACATGCAATGGATCTTCTGTGCTTAATAGTAGCACATGGATGGTCAAACCTATGTGTCAAATGGCTTGACAATGAGTAAAGGAGGGTTTTATGACAAACTTAAGGTTATGAATTGAAGATAGTTTATTAGTTATATGGCCTAACGATGATGGTTGATTCTAATTTTTTTATGAGGAATCGATGAATTTGATGGCTGATTAATTATTAGTTTCATTAAATATATTGCTACTTCATGTTTCATAGAGAATTTTCTTATCATTCATAATGTTAATAATTTCTTCTGTGCTTAATAGTAGCACATGGATGGTCAAACCTATGTGTCAAATGGCTTGACAATGAGTAAAGGAGGGTTTTATGACAAACTTAAGGTTATGAACTGAAGATAGTTTATTAGTTATATGGCCTAACAATGATGGTTGATTCTAATTTTTTTATGAGGAATCGATGAATTTGATGGCTGATTAATTATTAGTTTCATTAAATATATTGCTACTTCATGTTTCATAGAGAATTTTCTTATCATTCATAATGTTAATAATTTTTTCAACACTCTTCAAATTTTTTATGGCGGGTGACACCTGACAAGAGAAAACAATTCTTAGGGAAAGTACCACGTTGACAAGAAACATGGAAAATCTTAAAGACTAAGAAATCCTGGAATTAGAAGTTGAAGATTTCTTCTTCATGAAAAATTGTTCCTCGTTTGCACCCAAACATGCCCCATGTGTTCCGAAGATTTTTTGTGCCAACATTTTGCACAAAACACACTCTCTCTATCATCTGATTCAATGTTTATGGTCTTTGACTGCATTCAATCAGATGATATGGTTCATATTTCATGCCAAATGTTGGCACTAATTTTTTTTAACATTTTAACCTTTAAATCAGATGGAAGATTTGGTGTTTCCAACCCAAAAAGTGACATGAGTATCGATCCCTTGACACTCGAATAGTGCCTGACATAGTGCCTCGGAAGAGGTATATTAGTGCACCACACCATGTTCAAATGATCAATTCTTGCATCGAAGATTTTGTAATTGATCCATTTAGCTTATTGTTTGGCATTGTTATTATGTATATAATTAGCCCTGTTGGTACGCTCCCTCTATTGTGAGGGAATAGGTCGTTGGCTCGACACTGTTTCCCATCTTTATGTTTATAAGGTCTGAGTTGGGTTCTGTTAGTTAAGCCTCACTACTATAGTTGGTGCTCCCTCACACTACTCCGCAACTGTCATATGTGTATGCTTGACCTTATAAAAGAAAATAAATAAATAAGTATATTCTAGTCATTTTGTAAAAGGTACTTGTATTTGCATCTATCGAAAATTTGAGGGCAATTGTGCCAAATCCACTGACTGCTTTGAATCATAAGATGGAAATCATTTTTCGCTCTAATCTTCTATACAATGGTTCTTAACATCATAGCCATATCATTAGATGGTAAATTTTTTTTTTCATGTGGTACATTATATTTGAGTGTGATCTTGTTCACTTTTTTGGAATGTATGTAATGTGGAATAAAAAAATGACTATGATGGTACACTTATAATCTCAACATCCATTGCGTGCGAAAAATGATCTCCTTTTGATTCAAAGCAACCAATGGTTTTTAGTGTAAGTGCGTGCAAAGATTTAGTCGATGCAAATAAAGGTACCCACACTCAGAATCACCAAATCATCATAATCATAAGGGAAATTAAAAAAAAAATATTTGATGAACTTTCACACCGATATCACTAGCACACCTAAGTTATTGATATTATCAAAGTAGCACCCAAAGAAATTATAAGTTCATCAACCCAATATCACTAGCACACCTAAGTTATTGATATTATCAAAGTAACACCCAAAGAAATTATAAGTTCATCAACCCGATATCACTAGCACACCTAAGTTATTGATATTATCAAAATAGCACCCAAAAAAATTATAAGTTCATCAGCTAGACTTTTGTATTGAACTCTCATTAATGTTGAAAACGCTGGTTATAATCTATCCACGTCGGCAAGCGTATGCCAAATTACCAACTCAATATTTTTTATTCACATATTAACAAGTTGATGGCCTGAGTCTAACCGATGAGCTTACGATTTCTTGGAGTACTAACTTAAAAATATTAATAGTTTATGTGTCACTTATATAACGTGAATGTTTAGGGTTAATTTTTGAAATTTTCATGAGTTAACCTCCGTTTTGTCACCAAAAGTTGAAAATCTTTCCTCCAAGTAGTCTTCTGAGTTCTGACTTCTACTACTGTTTGGTTCTAATCTATTATTTTTTAGAGTTCTAATTTTTTTTCTTGCGAAAAAAAAGCTCATAAATTTCTGCTACTTTATTTGTTTATTTTATTTACAACATCTTTGAGTGAAATGCACCTGTGGCCATCTTTGAGAATCAGAGACTCCTTCAAGCTCTCTTACTTGAAGAAAACAGAATGGAATCTTCTTCGAATGAAGATTGAGCAGAAATCCCCAAATAATCAGAAACCCCTTTCGGATGATCAAACAGATGTTGATGAAAGAGATGATGGGGAACCGTCCACTTCAAAAATTCCTTGGATCTTTGCCCTCGTCAGAGAGTTTCTGATGATTATTTCTTGCTGTTGTTGCTGTTTCTGCTGTGGAGGTAGCTGATCTTAATTTTTTAAATTTTAATTTAAATGGATTTCTCTGAGTTTATGTTTAGTAAGTTGGTTTTGTTTTGATTGGTATGTTTATGCTACTTTGTTACATGTTTTTATTTCTCTCTTATTTTACTTGATTTTACTTGAATGTTTTTATATTTTGACATGTTTTGGTTTAGGGTTTTATTTTGACACTGATTGTTATACTTTGTTGTATTTTTCATTGTCTTCTATGAGATTGGAATTCTATTTTGTATGGTGGATTTCAGATAAATCATATTATGAGCTTGTTATGTTGTGTTCTATTAGTGTGATGGGACCATCACATGGTTCTTAAGGGTCTTAAAACAAGAAAAAGAAAAAGAATTGAGGGAGAAGGCCGATTCGAGGTGGCCGAACCTCCAATGTTCTCAAAGAATGTTGATTATTCCACACACTAGCTCCATTGGAGTATTACGATTTATTGGCACAAATCCCCATTATTTAGACAACTACTCACAAGAAAATTAACTGAAGATTATCAATTAGCTGACCGCCGAGAGGTGACATGCACTAGATGGTTTATTGGAGATAGCATCAGAGGGTAGGATGGTTTAGATCGTTACGAGTAGGCTATGGAAGGTTCGAGTATGGTAATGGAAATTGAGAATCACAAGACTATGCCATACACGTTGATG
Organism: Chloranthus sessilifolius; assembly: GCA_021018995.1. Lineage (NCBI taxonomy): Eukaryota > Viridiplantae > Streptophyta > Magnoliopsida > Chloranthales > Chloranthaceae > Chloranthus > Chloranthus sessilifolius. The sequence continues at coordinate 135,915,917 of CM037587.1, forward strand.
GAGTGCGGGATAAGGTTTGTTTACGTGGAGATGGTGATTACCAAACGAAGTAATGCACATCATTCCCCTGCCCTGAAAAAACCATTGTCCTTAAGGGCAGAAGTCCAGGAAGCGTTCTTGAATCGCTTGCCATACTTCCCAAGTGGCGTCTTCTGGCGTTGTGCCTGCCCATTGAATCAAGACTTGAGTGATTGCATGATTTTGCTATTCGGCAATCTGACTGTCTAAGATGGCTAGTGGCATGAATTGAATAATCCCATCTTGATTGATGGGAGGGAGCAAGGTTTTAAATAGCGTGTGAGGCGTAGTGTAAGCTTTCGTCTCGAGGCATAGCTTGAGGCGTAAGTCACGTGAGACGTACTTAAGGCGTATATGATGCGTACTAAGGTGTAAGAAGGTGCAGTGAGGCTTAAGTATCACATAAACTTTTAGTTTTCCTATTTTTTCTTACAAGTTTAACTTTTTTCACAAGTTTACCCTTTTAAGGATTATTAGGGGATGAAATAGAGGAGGATGACCATTATCTATTCTTTTTCTTATATTTTTTTTTTATCAATTTTCTTTATAATTTTAAATTTATTATATTTTTTAAATTAAAAATTTAAAAATTTGTGAGGCTTACGCCTCACGCCTTGATGCTTACGCCTCGCCTCACCTTGCCTCGCGGGAGGGTTGAGCGCTACGCCTTGCGCCTTATGCCTTTAAAAGCCTTAGGTAGGAGATCAGTAGAAGCCACAACATGTGCACCAAATTTCTTGTTAAACCATGAAACATGAAAAACCGAATGTATACGAGGCCCTTCTGGTAACGCCAATCTTTAGCTAACTGTCCAATTCGTTCTATGATTTGGTAAGGTCCAAAGAATTGGCGAGCCAGTTTATCAGTGTGTCACAGCACCACGGATGATTGCAGACGAAACCCAATCGTCCATTTCGAAAAGGCACTCTATTTGCGCTGTTTTTATCAGTTTGAATCTTTATGCGTTCCCTTGTGCTATATAAGTTTTCTTTGAGAAGTCGCAAGAGATTATCACGTTTGTAGCTCAACATCGACAAGGTGAACTTGCGATCTGCTATCATATGGGATAAGTGTGGGGGGCTGTTGACTACAAATAGCTTCATATGGGGACATTTTAGAAGCCTCATGATAGGTGGTGTTGTACCAATACTCAACCCAAGCAGACCATCTAGGCCATTGGTTTGGTTGGGTGTTGACAAAACAGCAGTGATATGTTTCCAACATGTGATTTACAACTTCTGTTTGCGTGTCTATCATGTGGTTTACGACTTCTGATTGCAGTACTCATCTGAAGTTGTGTACCTTGCAGCCTCTACCACTCCTACCAAAATGTACTAAGGAACATTAGGTCTTTGTAGCTTACATTCAAGGCCGACATTTCATGTAGTTTGAAGATAGTGGCGATGGAAGCATTGGCCACACTAGCAGCAGTTTATGAATAGGATAATGGCACAACATGTGCGTACTTAGAAAGCCAATCGACCACTACAAGGATGATGATAACCTTGGGACTTTGGCAATCCCTCAATTAAGTTGATGGACAAATCGATCCATAGTTGATATGGAATAGATAGTGGTTGTAATTGATCAGGTGGTTGCAAATTTAGGGCTTGTTCCCCTGGCCGATCTCTTGCATTCCTGAACGTAGCGTTTGATCTCGGATTTCATGTTGCACCAATAAAATGTTTGCACCACCTGTTTATGAGTCTTTGCATAATCGAAATGACTCCGTGTCGGTTATCATGCAGTTTCTTCAAGATTTTAAGCTGAATTGGCGCCTTTGATGGAAGCGTCCAGTGACCCTTTCATTGCAACAACCTTTCTCGATATTCATAATGGGGAATACTCTCCTTGTACTCTCTGAGGCATTCGATTAGACCCATTAAATATGAGTCATCTTTATAAGAGAGTTTTAGTTCATCAATGTCGTCCCAAATAACCATAGATATGATAGACAGTTCACCTTCCTCATATTGACGCGAGAGTGCATTAGTGGCGGTATTGTTTGACCTTTTTAGTTGATTATATCATAGTCATACCCGACGATCTTTGTTAGCTATTTTTGTTGGGCCGGAATCGCAATGCATTTGTGGAGAAGATGCTTAAGACTAACATGATCAGCCCAAACAAAAAAATGCCGGCCTAGCAGATACGTGTGCCACTTATCAATCACATGCGGAGCTAGTACCTCCTTCTCATAGGTCGAGTTCCCCCAAGCTTTTTCATGTGAAGCCTTTCTACGAAAGGCAATGCAGTGGCCTTCTTGCATGATCACGCTGCTGGTGCTAGACCTAGGCGCGTCACATTCAATGACGGATGTTTTTAAGAAGTTGAGAACTTAAACAAGGGTCTAGGTCTTGGCATTCTCCAATGTGTCAAAAGAAGCTTCTTTGGTCTAATGGAAGGTGTTCTTTTTGTAGGAGGGCTATGAGAGGACTACTAAGCCTTCCATATGCGCAATGATTTTTCTATAATATTCTGTCGGTCCTATAAAACTGCACAAACTCTTGAGATTATGTGACTCAGGCCAGTCTACCATTTAAACGATATTTTCCTTGGATCAGCCTGGTCACTGTCATGCAAAATCACATACCCAAGGTACTCTGCTCTATTGCTTCCAAAGGTGCAGTTGGTCCGCTTCACAAAGAGTTGGAGTTGTGGAGGATTTAAAGAGCAATGGTGACATGCTTCAAATGAGACTCCCAATCGGGCCGTAGATGTGGAAATCATCAAAGAATACCAAGACAAAACGTTGTAGTTAATCCTTGAAGAAGTCATTCATCACACTTTGGAATGTCGATGGCGCGTTGGTGAGCCCGTATGGCATGACAAGAAACTCGTAATACCCTTCATGCATTTGAAAGCCGGTTTAGGAATGTCATTTTTGTATCATCAGATCAGGTGATAACCAGAGCGGAGATTGAATTTGGTAAATGTGAGCGATTTGTTCAACTCGTCAAGCATCTCATCTACCACTCTAATTGGGTAGTTGTCCTTGACAGTAATGTTGTTCAGAGCCTTATAGTCACTGCACATTTGCCTTGTGTTGTCTTTTTTGCGTACTAAGAGCAGTAGATAAGAATATGGGCTGGTGCTGGAACGGATTATTCCAGCTTCTCACCCTCAATATTCTCGATTTCATTTTTTTTAAGGGGTACCTGTAGCCTGTAGGATCAGACGCTTGTGGGCATGCTGCTTGGTTTGAGATCGATCTGATGATTGTGTGTTTGAGCTTGTGGAAGGCCTTTTCGATTTTTCAAACACATCAGCAAACTGCGCCACAATGGAAACAGATTCACTAGGAATGTTGTTGGGTTGGTCGATTCCTTCATTGTTGTATATTTGCAAAAGAAAACATTTTCTTTGGTCAACCATTCTTAACATGGCACGATTGCTGACCAATTCTAGTGTGCCGCCTTGGAGCCAACACAATTGGTATTTAACACCATTGTAGTGGAAACTCATCTTTAGCTATGCAAAATTCCATCAAAACTTACCCAATTAGGCAATCCATTGTATGTCAAATATCATGTCATATGTTCTAAGAGGAAGAATGTGGCAGTCGATTCTGCGTTTGAATTGATTGAATGCAGCGTTACGTTGTGGACCATGCGACGATTTGGAATTTCACTTGAGGAATTCAGTATACTCTTGTTCCTCTTGAGAGGAAGAGATACATTGACTTTTGTGATTTTAGGTTCTTAAAGAGTTCCCAAGTTCACAGCAGATGCCAAGACTAGGGAGCTTCTTTCCATCGGCTTTGGTAACTTGGAACTGTCGATCATTCGTGGCAGGGCATCTGATCCATCATGGTAGTCCCACATTGATGAAGTTTTTAGTGCTACCTGAATCAGCAAGATGCAGATTGGTAAGCGCTTTAATCCAAATATTCGCATGGTTTGAGGGTCTGTTGATCCTGCTAATGCATGCATAGAAATCTGCGGAGGTTCATTGCTGCTTTGTTGTTGATATTTCTCCTCATTGTTGGCTTGTTCAAGACCTTAGATGATGGCGACTTGACCTTTGCACCGATGTCTCGGGCTAGCAAAGCCCATGCTTTTGGAGCTCTCTACAGAATCTAAGTAATGAATGTAGGGTTTGAAGATTACAGTTAGGGTAGAGGAGGAAGAGGAGAGAAGAAAGAAGAGAGGGGCGAAGAAATTAGGGTTGCTTGTTATAGTAACCACACACACACACACATATCTTACTATTTATACCTCTTTAAAATAGACTCTCTTGTACATTAATGACATCTATATCATACTTACTGATGACACACACACATAAGTACTAGACTACTAGTGGCACACCAACACTCCCCCTCAAGTTGGTTGATAGATATCTATCATGCCCGACTTTGAGATGATGTCACACAATCTTTTCCTACCCACAACTTTAGTGAGAATATCTTTCAATTGATCTTCTGAGCTTACTTGAGGTATACAAAATTTGTTTTTTTTTCAACTTTTTTTTATATGAAGTGACAATCCATTCTATATGTTTTGTTCTTTCATGTTATACTAGATTTTCTGCAATGTGAAGAGCATTTCATTATCTCTGTAAAGTGTCATTCAAAGTTTCTCATGAATTCCAAGATTGCCAAGAATAAATCTAATCTATATCTCTTCATGAGCAACTTGGGACATGACTCTATTAATGCCTTCTGCACTGGAATTGGATACGACATGCTGCTTCTTACTTTTCCATATAACCAAATTGCCCTCTAGGAATGTACAATAGCCTATGGTTGATCTCATGTCACTGAGTGATCTGGCCCAATCTGCATCAGTGAATACTCTAACATCAAAATGATCCTGATTACTATATAGCAAAACCCTTCTTAGACTTGTTTTTAAGTAACGGAGGATTCTATGTACTGCATCCAGGTGGATAGTCCGAGATAAGTGAATATGCTGGCTAACAAAACTCACACCATAAGCAATGATTGTCCTGCTCATAGTGAGATGTGTAAGCTTCCCAACCAATCTTTGAGATTTATAGCAATATCCTTGAATGTTTCTCCATCTTCTGTATTGATTCTATGATTTTCGTCCATAGGAGAATCAATGGGTTGACACCCAAACATCCCTATTTGCTTTAGGACATCAAGAGTATACTTAGTGATAGAATAATTCCCTTATCAAATCTGGCCACCTCTATACTGAGGAAGTATTTGAGAGGTCCCAAGTCTTTGATGTCAAAGTCTTGGCTTAGGTAATGCTTAAATTTCATAATCTCTTCACTTTCATCCCCCCCTCCCTGTCACTATATTGCTAGCAACATACACAACTAGGGCTGTAAAGCGAGATCCCCTCTTGACAAAGGGTGTATGACCATAATGGCTTCTTTGATACTTGAATTGCATAACCACATCACTAACATTTTCTAAACCATGCTCTGAATGACTGTTTGAACCCATATATGCCTTCTTAAGTCTGTAAAATCTTCCTTTCTCCCCTGAAGGGAAAAACCTGGAGGCAAGGCCATATACACTTGCTCTTCTAGCTCACCATGTCCATAAACATTCTTAATGTCAAGCTGGTACAAGGGCCACTCTTTCTGAGCCACAGGGAAATGAGCACGTGAATTGTATTTACCTTGGCATCTGGGGCAAAAATATCGTGATAATCAATACCATGTGTTTGGGTAAACCCTTCGGCAATAGGCTAACCTTGTACCTTTCCACAGACCCATCTGGTCGGTACGTAACCGTATATACCCACTTGGTCGATACATAACCGTATATACCCATCTGGAAGCACAATCACCTCCCATAAGGCTTTCATTTCCTATAACATAGCCTCTTTCTATGGTGGCTGAGAGAGCATCGAAGGAATAGTGGTTGAATCTAATGATGATATAAAAGAGGAATATTTAGTAGAGAGAGCATGATACAATTCAAATTTACTGATGGCTTGAGGTGCGCAGGACCTAGAAGCTTTGCATAAGGCAATAAAGGTCAGTACCTAGTGTTGGTTCCCTATGTACGGGGTGCTGGGAGGGTGGACGGGATACAAACCTAACCTCTAGCTTTTTACGCACAAAGTGGCTACACTCCGAACTCGAACCCACATTTTCACGCTTGACATCCCAAGCCTTTTACCATCACACCAAGGTGGAGAAGGATCACTACTTGGTGGACCTGTTTGAGGAGAAGAAACTTGATCCGTAATTTGAGAAACATAAGTTTTCTTCATCTTCTAAGATGCTTCATTTCGGATGAAATTTTTACCTCTTACAAACTTGTTAAATGTACTCTTTCTATAGTAACAGCCACCCTTTGCTGCCCACTTGTAATCTCTTTAATTTTAACTTCGTCATCAACATCGTTTGCGATAGGACAACACAATTATAATGCTCTCTTCCCCCTGAAGAGGGTGCTGTGGAGGATAATATAATGGAGTAGATTCAAAAAGGGTAACTGACGCAGGACGGTACCCTAAACTACGTGAATGCAATGATTAATTTTGCCGAAATTAAATTAGAATTAAATTAAACAATAGAACTTGCAAAATATAACGAATACCTCGGATTTTCGTAGTATTCCATGAGAGAATCACGCATAATTCAGGCAGGGTTCAGTCCGGGCGCTAGATCCGTTGGATTGCAGCGCAGATCGATCCTAGATATAGAACTCTAGGTTTTTCCAGATTAGGGTGCTCTCAATTCAATGATGGGATCACTGATTTCTTCTGATTATTTAATGCGGAAGGTTTAATAACTTTGCTGGGATCTACGGTTATTGAATCGGATCAATTCACAGTGTAGTAAAAAATAGGATTTAGGATGTTAAAAGGGATGATGGCTGATTTAGGATTGTAAGGATCAACACACAAGCAGAGAAGATGAAAATAGATAGATGGACAAAAGATAGATTTGCAGGCTTCACACCCTTGGCTTCGCACCAAACCCTTCTCGAGAAGAAGATTCACTCTTCGTAGAGGCTCATCTCAAGCACACACAAGCAAAAGCTCTTTTCATTCAATAATTAATAATCAATCCTTAATAGAGTGTTCACAATGCTTTTATATAGGCTAAGAAAATCCTAAACGATATAAAACTCGCAATTGAAAGAGTCCTAAAATAATAAAAAGACTGAAAAGGTGAAAAATGAAAATTTTGCATCACTATAGATCGCTCAAGCGAGGATTTTAACCGCTCGAGCGAGCTTAAGTGGTCGCTCGAGCGAGGGCTCGCTCGACACTGTTCTCCTCGCGGTTTGTGTCTGTTTCTCTTCTGAGGCTACGGTACTCGGGCCTCCTCTACATTTTCAGAATTTCCTCTTTCGCCTAGTTTTGGTTTTCATTCTGCTTCTTCCGACATCGGTACACGCAAAACGGTCCATGTCCGATGTCGGTGTCCCCGTCAATTCTCTCGGGCCGAAAAGGCTTCATCACCGATGAAGCGGCGTTGTGATAGCGCTCAAGCATGTCGGGGCCAAAACGTCGCACTTTGTCTTTAGCTAACCATGAGTTCTCGGAGTTCGGCTTTTCCAACCACTTGACCAAGTACTTTTGAATTCCGCCCCCATGGGTGGATATTGCCAAATCATCTAATATCCCTTCGATCTCATCTCTTTCTTTGCTATGCGTGGGAAGGGAAAGGTAGGGTATTAGACTCGGGCTGCTTGGAAGGGGTTGTGAGGGGGTGGGGCTTGGGCTAAAGAAGGAACCAGGTCCTCCACATTGAATGTAGAGCTGACCCCTATATCTGGTGGAAGCTCGATAACATATGCATTAGGGTTGCTCCTTGTCACAATTCTAAAAGGCCCAGCGCCACAGGCTTAAAGTTTCTTTGTAGCTCCCAATGGGAACCGCTCAGGCCTAACCCGAACCATGACGTAATCTCCAACCTGGAATTCCTTGAAGCGCTTGTGTGCATCTGCAGAGATTTTGTATTGTTCATTGCTAGCATTAATTCTTTTTCTAATTTCGGCATGCAATTCATGTATATGCTGTGCAATTGAATTGGCTGACTTAGAAACTCGATGAGATGCAGACGTAGGAATTAAATCAATGGGTGTTCTAGGCCTATGACCAAGGACGACCTCAAAAGGACTCATACCTAGGGACCTATTGACTGAATTGTTATATGCAAACTCGGCTAAAGGCAAAATAGAATCCCAAGTCCTAGGGTGATCACCAACAAGACAACGAAAAAGATTACCTAAGCTCCTATTGGTGGACTCCGTTTGGCCATCCGTTTAAGGATGATAGGTCGACGAAAATTGGAGCATGGTACCCATCATGTGCCATAAAGTTTTCCATAAGTAACTGGTAAATCTCACATCTCGATTTGACACAATCGTCTGGGGTAAACCATGTAGACGCACAACCTCCCCGAAAAATAATTTGGCTATGTGAACCGCATCGGAGGTTTTAAAACAGGGTATGAAGTGGGCCATCTTGGAAAAGCGGTCCACTACCACAAAAATGGAATCGTGCTTCTGTTGAGTCTTTGGAAGCCCAAGCACGAAATCTATAGAGACGTCTTGCCACGGGGTGTGCGGCACGGGTAAAGGGGTGTACAAGCCGGTATTTTGTTTGATATGCTTCGCAACTTGGCATGTACAACACTGTTTCACGACCCTAGAGACATCCCTCACAAGGCTAGGCCAATAGAACCTATCCTCAACAAGCGCACTGGTTTTACACGCCCAAAATGTCCGGCAATCCCTCCGGCATGTAACTCCCAGATGAGGAAATCATGCAATGAAGTACAAGGGATGCGCAAATGATTGCCTTTGAACAAATACCCATCCAACAGGGTATACTCGGAGTTAATGTTGTTCGGATTTTTAAGGAAAGCAGTGTATTCTGCCTCGAAATTTGGGCAATCAGGATAATCTTGCTTCAACTGCTCAAATTCGACGACCTCAGTGCTCGATAGACTGCAAAGTCGCCACTCGACGACTAAGCGCATCAGCAGCCTTGTTCTCGGCACCAGCCTTATGCTTCAAGACAAATGTGAACCCTTGAAGGTACTCGACCCACTTCGCGTGCCTCGGGTTGAACTTTTCTGGGAAGCAAGGAAACGTAAGGCTTCGTGGTCAGAAAACAATACAAATTCCTGCGGTCTCAGGTAATGTTTCCAATACCACAGAGATCGGACGACCGCATAAAACTCCTTGTCATAGGTGGAGTATTTCTGCTTTGCCTCATTGAGCTTCTCACTAAAATAGGTCACAGGATTACCCTCTTGGCTCAGCACTCCGCATATGCCTACACCCGATGCGTCACATGCTACTTTAAAGACTTTAGAAAAGTCTGGTAGGCGCATGACGGGTGCAGTAACCATGTTCTCTTTTATCTCGGCAAAGGCCCTCGTCACGGCTTTGCTCCACAGAAACTCCCCTTTTCTCATGCAATCGGTAATGGGAGCCATGATGGTGCTAAAATTCTGAATGAAGCGACGATAAAACGTGATCAAACCGTGGAAGCTACGAACTTCATGAATATTTCGAGGTTCGGGCCACTCCACAATGGCTTTAACCTTCACAGGGTTTGCAACCATCCGGTCTACTAAGACAATGAATCCCAAGAATATAACAGAGTGCTGCATGAAGGTGCACTTCTTGAGATTCGCATATAACCTTTCTCCCCTCAAGGTTTCGCAAACCAACCTCAGGTGGATGATGTGTTGTTCCTTGTCTGGGCTGTAAATCAGGATGTCGTCAAAGTATACGACAAGGAACTTGCCAAGGAATGACCTCAACACTTGGGTCATGAGCCTCATAAATGTGCTCGGGCCATTGGAAAGCCCAAAATCATGACCATCCACTCATAAAGACCGTCTTTGGTCTTGAAGGCGGTTTTTCATTCATCACCAGGGTGAATACGAACCTGATGGTAGCCACTTTTAAGGTCTATCTTTGAAAAGATAGTGGCTCCAACCATCATGTCAAGCATGTCATCAAGCTGTGGTATGGGAAATCAATACTTAAGAGTGATCTTATTGATTGCTCGGCTATCCACACACATGCGCCATGTACCATCTTTCTTAGGCGTGAGTAATGCTGGGACAACACACGGGTTCAGACTCTTGTATGAACCCCTTTTGTAGGAGCTCACTGACTTGCCGAGTCAACTCGCTGTGCTCAACCGGATTCAACCTGTAGTGGGGAAGGTTTGGTAATGTCGATTCGGGAACTAAGTCAATTGCGTGTTGAATGTCACGCATAGGAGGGAGCTCGTTAGGTAAGTCTTCGGGGAAGACATCCGCAAATTCACTCAGGATGAGCTCTACCTCCTTGGGGTACTCACAGACTGACTCAGAAGTACTCTCAATAGTAACAACGACATACACAACACTCTCATCTTTCGATGCTCTCTCAAACTCTGAAGGGGTCACAATACTGATGGCTTTGGATTGACCTCCCTTCTTCTCAACTCTGTTGACTGATGGTGCTTTGGGAGCCAAAGGGTTAATAGTGATTTTCTTGCCCTTGTAATTGAACGTACAAACGTTAGATCGCCCAAAAATGGTCACGTTCAAATCATAGAGTCATGGCCTCCCTAATATAATATGGCCCATATCCATCGACACTACATCGCACCATAAGGTGTCAGAGTATGAACCCAACTGTATGGGTACACGACAACTCTGAGATACGGGAATGGATGAGGAGTCAACCCATGCGACTTTATAAGGTCTCGGGTGGGCTTCAGGTGTAAGCCCTAAGCGGGTGACGGTATGTTATGCCACCACATTGGTGCAGCTTACGCTATCCATGATAACCCTACAATTCTTTGTCCCACATGTGGCAAAGGTGTGAAAAATGTTCTCCCTTCACCAATCCTCCTTTTCATCCCGTTGAGGCTGTGCAAAGGCACACCTCACAACTAGAACACCACCCATGTCATCACCTTCTTCGTCACTAGGTGTGGCATTCGGCTCAAAGACCTCTTCCTCATAAACTCCTTCACTTTCTTCTCCTTCTTCATCGATGAAGAGATTCCTTTGTGGGTCCCTTGTAGGGCATTGGGCAGCAAAGTGACCCAATCCTTGACACTTATAGCATTTGACATGAGACCCACTCTTCGAGGATTCTCTGGCTACACCCTTACCTTTGTTAAACCTCACATTGGTAGATGTGGGTTGCGTGGGTTTGGTAGGCGGGTTTCCAGCACTAGATTTCACTTCACCAGTACGGAATTGACCGGGGTGAAAATCAGATCGCCTAGTCACCGTCATCTTCAAATATCGTTCAAGATCTTGAACGACGGTGTAACATTCGGCGAGAGTCTCAACAGGGTGGGAGACTAACTCTTTTTGCAAGTCAAGTCTCAATCCGGTACGAAATCTGGATAGAGTGACTTGAGGGTCTTCGGATACCTTGGCTCCCATCATGCACTCTTCAAATTTGTCAATTTAATCCGATACGGGCATACTACCTTGGCGCAAATTTTGCCATTGGTCAGGGAGACGATGGTAGTATGAAGAAGGGACGTACTTCTCTGTAAGTCGTTCCTTCATGTCCTCCCAACGGGTAATGAGAGTACAACCCGCATTCGTTCTGATGCGTTCAACGTTGACCAAAAGAGTCGGACTTGGCCTATGAGCTTCATTTTAGCAAGTCGAACACATCTTTCATCGCTCATGCCAAACCACTCGAAGTGCTGGTCCATATCGGATAACCAATCGAGGAAGACCTAAGGGTCTAGTCTTCCTTCGAAAGTCGGGAACTCAACTCGGACATTTTTGAGGAGTCTCCCTTCCAGGTCGTAGTCATCTCCATGATGATCAAACCTATGGTTCCGGTTCCGATTATGTTGGTAGCCATTTCATTCAAAACGTGGACCATTACGCTCACGGGGTGGTTCAAAATACTCATCACCCTCGTCTAACCGATTAACTCGGTCTAACAACCTCTCATTGGATGTTTCGAAAGTCTTTGGGCTGTCTCTAAGGCAGTCATTCGATCATTGATCGATTTTAGATTAGCCCTCATACCGTTAAGAGCTTCGGCAATCCCACTCATGTCCATGGTGATACAGTTTACTAATTGACGGGCTCTAAAATGGAATGCAAGATGAACACTTTGGCCAAAACTGAAATAATATGTGATGAAAATAAAGTGCAATGAATGCAATGTCACACAATATGCCCTAACCTAGACCCTAGGGCTCTGATACCAAAACTGACGCAGGACAGTACCCTAAACTACGTGAATGCAATGATTAATTTTGCCGAAATTAAATTAAACAATAGAACTTGCAAAATATAACGAATACCTCAGGTTTTCGTAGTATTCCATGGGAGAATCACGCATAATTCAGGCAGGGTTCAGTCCGGGCGCTAGATCCGTTAGATTACAGCGCAAATCGATCCTAGAGATAGAACTCTAGGTTTTTCCAGATTAGGGCGCTCTCAATTCAATGATGGGATCATTGATTTCTTCTGATTATTTGATACGGAAGGTTTAATAACTCTGCTGGGATTTACGGTTGTTGAATCGGATCGATTCACGGTGTAGGAAAAATTAGGATTCAGGATGTTAAAAGGGATGATGGCTGATTTAGGATTGTAAGGATCAACATACAAGCAGAGAAGATGAAAATAGATAGATGGATAAAAGATAAATTTGCAGGCTTCACACCCTTAGCTTCGCACCAAACCCTTCTCGGGAAGAAGATTCACTCTTCGTAGAGGCCATCTCAAGCACACACAAGCAAAAGCTCTTTTCATTCAATAATCAATAATCAATCCTTAATAGAGTGTTTACAATGCCTTTATATAGGCTAAGAAAACCCTAAACGATATAAAACTCGCAATTAAAAGAGTCCTAAAATAATAAAAGACTGAAAAGGTAAAAAACGAAAATTTTCCGTCACTGTAGATCGCTCAAGCGAGGATTTTAACCGCTCGAGCGAGGACTCGCTCGGCACTGTTCTCCTCGCGGTTTGTGTCAGTTTTTCCTACGGTACTCGGACCTCCTCTACATTTTCAGAATTTCCTTTTTCGCCTAGTTTTGATTTCCATTCCGCTTCTTCCGACATCGGTACATGCGAAAATGTCCATATCCGATGTCTACGATGTCGGCGTCCCCGTCAGTAACATTCATAGTAACAAATACTCAGCCAGAAATAGAATCATAACATTTGTATCCTTTTTTAGTGGGAGGATAACCAAGGAAGGTACACTTGGTAGCTTTTCGAGGTAGTTTATCATGGTGCGATAAGGTAATATGAGTGAAACAAACAATGCTCGAGGAGGGACATTGAAGAGACGATTTTGAGGACACAATAATTGGTAGGGAGACTTACCCTCAAGCACAAGAGTAGACATTCTATTAATGAGAAAGTTAGCAGTATGAATGTATTACCCCATAAACATTTAAGAACATGCATACCAATTAATAATGTACAAGCAACTTCAATTAATAATTGATGTCGGGCGTTGGTTTGCCACTGTTTCATGAATACGACAGTAAGACTGAAGATGGTGGGAGGCATACTCCACCATTTTCAGATCTCAATACCTTCACAGTGACATGATACTGATTTTGAACCAACTTGTGAAAGATGGGAAAAACCGAATCAACTTCATCTTTGGATGTAGTCCCCCAAAATCCATACACAAATTTCAGAGGTTACATAGAAGGACCTAGCAAAAAAGGAACTAGAAATAAGCATATAAACATAAATAGAATGTAGCATGAGACAAAATAAATAAACAAAAACTGAAACCTATTTTATTTCTTTTAGAAAGTCCAAGTACATGATATACAACCTCTGCTAAGATCTTGGTATAAAAAGTCGGCTGATATTGATACGTTGGCGATACGTATTGATTTCTCGGCAACCCGATACGTGTTGGTATCTCAACTCGGTATCCCGATACGTATCGGGTATCAGGTCGATACCTCTGTTTTCCTTTCCTTTATCGGTATTGGCTGATATGTATCGGCCGAGTTGTATCGGTCCTCCAAGGACCGATACCCAATACCGAGTCCAATTTGGACACCTTGGCTAAGATACAACTGGAGTCAACTAACTACTACGTAACTGTTTACTCTGAGTCTGACTTTGGGTTCTAATTTCTAATGGTTCAGTCAGTCTTTCAGTCTTCTCTCTCCCCCCCTCTCCCCCTCTCTATAATCACTCCGGAAAAAATGAAAGTAGTAAAAGTGTAAAACTGGTTGAGAAATTGGGAAAATTTTGATGTGCAAGTAAAAAAAATTTAAAATATATATATAATAAAAAGAAACTTATAGGAAAACCGAAACCGACCGAACCAAATCGAATCGGGTTGGTTTGGTTCAACAGTTGGACAGTTTGGTTTGGTTTGAACATTTAGAAACCAATTAGAACCGGTTTGACTTGTGGTTTTGGTCCAAAACCGACCAAACCGAACCGAATACACCCCTACTCTGACCTACTCATCATACGTCACTTGTCCTTTAGTTTTCTAACGGTCTTCTGCTCAGCTACCTCCTGTGGATGTATGGTTTCTCTGTGGAGATAAATTGGAGTGAGTGAATGCAACCACAACTCAGCCAGTCTCACCTCCTCCAATCTAGTAGTTAAACAAGTAAAATTGGAGGTAGGACGCAACTGTCCCACTAATAAAATAGGGCAAACTCGTAAGTGTAATAGGTTGTCTGTGATCATTTTGAAAGCCAGGTTTTCTTTCCTTTGAAATTTATACTTTCTTTTATTTACTTTGAGAACAATCTTTTCCTTTCTTTTCGCTTTCATATTATTTTCCATGGCTTATATCATTTATTATTCCATTATTCGGGGCGGTAGTGATGCTTATCAAAGTCCGAGGTTATCTCACAATGTGTGGCTAAGCATTCCATAAGCGGAAATAGGGTCATAACCTCGGGGCTTCTACCCTCTCCGGAGCCTCTACTCTTCTTTCCCACAGATTGGTCGATTTCCCTTGTCAACTATAATAATTTTATGCTCTTTCATACCCTCAAAATATCATAACTTAAATACCGAACTGTCTTAATTGTGATCAGTCTATAAAAGATTGGAAAATTTGGGTTCTTAAGGGATTATGCCTTAGCTTAAGTGGTGATGCACATGCAATTTGAGGCAAGGGGTCTAAATCGCAACCCATGGCCATGATTACTACAAAAAGGGAAAGAAAAATGAACAGTTTATAAAGCTTGGCTGCAGTGTTTATCATCTCACTTGATACCTTGTAGTGTTTCTTAGTACTAATAGGCTCACCTAAATACCCTCCAGAAGTTAGCATGTTTCATTATGACATCTAGGGCAGTTAAAGCGTAAGCGGGCTATGCGGGGCCTAGGCGGAAAAGCGGGAGCCTAAGCACAACGTTTGACAATAGAGACATGAAGGTGACAAGGAAAAAAAAGGGCCCTAAATGACATTCTCTGATACCAAAATAGAATCTAGGCAATGAATTTTTGGTTTGAAGATTAGGGTTAGGGTTAGATAGAGGAGGAAGAGAAGAGAGAAGAAAGAAAAGAAGTTCGGTTGTTAGTCCTACTTCTCACACCCAAATATCATTACTATTTATACCTCTTTACAATAAAATCCCATATACATCAGTAACATCTGTAAAGGTATATCATATTTACTAACAACATACACATAAGTACTAGCGACTCACTAACATCTTGTACTTCGGCCGGATTTAATTTTTTTGGTGGAGCCACAGTTGTGCCTTGTTTGTTGGTTCGGTAGTGGCTGAGAAATTCGAGTAGTTAAAGAAGTAATTTTTTTGGGGGGCATGGAGTGACTGTATCGATTGTGAGCTTGCAACGATTCTTCGTATAGAACAAGGAGCTGATACACATGGGCAAATGTGAGTGGTTTAAAGATGTTGACACCCATTTGAATGTCATCGCGCGACCTAGAAAGAAACACCTGACCAAGAAGGATTCGAGTAGTCACTCATTTTGGTTGATGAATCTTTCAAATTGTGCTTGATATTCTCATACCGTTAATGTTTGGCGCAGTTTGTCAGGAGCACTGCCAGGATCTTCTCCATCTGGTGGGCCAAAGCGCGTACACAGTGCACATGAGAATTGAGGCCATGAAATGGAGCCCATGGTCTTCTTCCTCCAATGATACCATGCTATGGAATCTCCCAATAGGTGTAGGGATGTGAGCTCTGCCATTTGATCACCAGAAATCTGTTTTGAATCGTTGAGATTGCTCAACTATAGATCCATCCATCAGGATCTTCGCCATCAAATCGCAGAATGTCAAGGTGTACAATGGGTGGTTGAATCTTTGTGTTGTCGAGCCTACTACAAAATGATTGGGAAAATCGTCTTGGTGCTGCAATTCCTCAATAATGGTTCTTGCCTCCAAATTTTGTTTTAAATTTTTATAAGATCCTTGTTAGCATTTGTCCTTGCTCTTCATTGCTTTCTTTGAGAAGTCGAATTTTAGCTTCCACCTTTTGAAACCTGGTTCCAGACACGAGTCACATTGGCCAAGGATCGTTTGCTCTGATACCAAATGATGCAATCCTCATAATCACACAGTTCTTATGGGTCTTAAAATAAGAAAAAGAAGAACTGACGAGGTGGCCGAACCTCCAATGTTCTCCAAAAACATTGATCATTCGACACACTATCTCCATTGGAGCTCTGAAATTTATAGGCACAAATACCCATTATTTAGGAAACTAATCACAAACAAATCAACTAAAGATTATCACTTAGCTAACAGCCGAGAGGTTATTTGCACTAGATGGTCTATTGGGGATATCATTGGTCAAGGAGGGTATTTGTAAGCATTTGATTGGGTTTAAAAAGGATAAGGGTGGATTTAGAATGATATGGGAAGCTTTAAAGTATGGTAACGGAAATGGAATTTGAGGATAAGGCTATACCATACAAGTGTGGTGCAAGATTTGTTTAGGTGCACATGGTTGGTACTAAACAGAGTAGTGCACATCATTGTGCAATTAGCAATAAAACTTGGTTTAATTTTGATATAGTGGGGCTTTGTGAACTGGGTTTTATATGAATGCATGATTTATCAATTTTCTAATGTTTTGGTTTATTTCTATATTTATATCAGGGCCAATGGTCAGGTCCAACTGGTTGAACCTGATTTCTTGTTCAACCAGATCTGCAACCATTGTATATGAGAGAATCTTGAATTCCACGGTTTCCAATTTTATAGGATAACATGTAGTCAAGATTCTCTCATATCCAATGGCTGCAGATCTGGTTGGAAGGTTCAACGAGTTGGACCTAACCATTGCCCATTTATATCGTATCTTGCTGTAGAATTTTCTTTTTTTGTTTGAAATACAATTATTGAACTGAATCTTCTGCAAATCTCCCTCCAATGATTATTGCTTTAAATTTCTCTGCCATTGAAGTGTTTGATTGATTGTTATCTGATATCCATTTAATGTCATTCCTTTTTCAGCATGTTAACCAGGAAGAAAAATGACATTATAATTCGCGAGGAACTCTTTTTTTTATATACAAAATTGCAGAAGTTGAAGACGAGGTTATCTCCAGTACATTGTTAAAAGGGATTATTCGTTGCAATTTTATGGTGTTTCTGATCTGAATTGTAAATAGTTGGTGATACTTGTTTTCCTAGCCTCATGAAAAGTACAATTTGGGCCCTAGTTTATAAATTGCTGTTTTGATTGTAAGTTGTGTTCCTCTATTGAAGATTCATCATAGATGCAATATGTTGTTCTATAGTTTCTATTTGATACTTGATTGGAATTGACATTTTTTTCACACATCTGTTAGAGCACCTATCAGCAACAACACATGAATGGTTTCAGCTACATGGCCGAAGGATAAAAGCTAATTTATTCAACTCATTATTTTATTCTTAACATGAGCTTTCCATTTGTCACTAGTAACCGTAGGATAGAAGATGTTGTGAATGCTATGTGACTTAGACAGCCACATGTGCCGGTGTTGGACATGGTGCCTCTAGGAATGTAACCTTCGAAAGACTTTGATATGGATATGTCTGTCAGTGTCGGACTGTAACAACCTGCTCCATTCACTACCTGGTCCTGATTTGTACATGCTTCACATCGTATGAGATACTCTCGTACACATGTTAGTTATATATGTTATGTATTTTATATTATCTATAAAAACAGATTATTTTTTGTAAATGTGGCTAGCATCAACGCCTCGTAGACACCGACTCATTTGACTCATTTGTTTACTGTTTAGAAGAAGAAGAAATGAAACACAAATCATTATTTTGTAAGTACCTATTGATGCCTTTGAGATTAGCTTATCAAATTTGAAGCAATTATGTCATTTGAATGTCTTTGATCATAAATTCGGTATTTGGCATTGTATTTTGTTTGCAACGATGGTGTGATTTGGATAATTTTGGTCCGGTTTTGATGAATTCCTACATACATGTAGGAGAAGAGTTGAGCGTAGTGGAGAAAATTTTACTAAAATAATTTATTTGGTACATAAGTTAATGAAGAATTTAGTGATTCATATATTATTTTTTTACTAAATTTGTAAATAGATGCTAAGATCATGTTAGTAGAGAAAGATTGGTGTGTGCTAAGTGAAATTGTGATTGGTGTGTGATGATCTGTGGGTAGCAATTAAATGCTTTTGAGGGGTTAAATAGTTTAACGGTATATGATGATTCAATTTATCACTTAGTTGGGGACGACCATTTGTATTAATAGTTAACGAGCGACTAACCAATTCTATTAAGTAACCTTGATGATTTATAATGCATTGATCCGACTAATGGGCATGAAGGGTCCAATCATTTCATGGTATGAAGTTGACCACTTGATTTGATGGTTAAAGATGTGCTGCATAAATGAATACTGTGAGACTCGTTCTAAGGAGTTACAATGATTTATAAGGCTTATTGCAGGTGTAGAATAGATCGATGTTGTTACCTTAATCAATTCGTGGGTAGGAATGCCTAAATGTGCGAGTGATGGGCGATCACAGACTTCACTTCGTGGCACAAGGTCATCCCAAGTGAGATTTGTAGGATAAGATGGACCATTTGAATGAGATACACATGATCGCCTTAGTAGAATGTTTAACGGTGTATAATTGGCCACACGCATGAGTGGTGTTTGATCGCCTATGTGGAATAAGGACATGAAAATACTACCCAAATTTATGATGATTCATGTGTCGATTAGAATCACCTTGGATTTATAATTGATTTAATATTTTGACAGGTATCAATATAACAGATTGAAATAGCTACCTGCATTGCCTGCCTAGGTAGCTACCTGCCTAGGTAGCATACCTAGGCAGCTACCTACATACCTACCTAGGTAGCATACCTAGACAGCTACCTGCCTAGGTAGCATTGCCTGCCTAGGTAGTTATGAATAGTTACTTGCGTATGCCAGATATTTAGAGAATGATTTTTTTTCAATCTGCGTGAAAGCTAAGACCCATGCAGCCCTCACAACCCTTGATTTCGTAAAACTCTTGCATATATCATAGGATTATAACTTCCTGTAATCGCTACCATAAATCTATAAATAGTAGATCCGTTCTCATTATGGGGATCCTAAAATTCTAAAGCGAGAGCCCTGCGAAAAACATCTCTGACTTTAATTTTCTTACAAAAGACTTTTAATTACCAGGAGAATGAATTTGGTATTCGATTTCATCTTTGAGACCAAAGAACAAGAATTCGTTTTAAGGTTCGTCCACGAGGTTCTTGCTCCAGTAATGACTCTTGCTTGTCGATCAGATGGAACCGGCTTTTGGAGAAGAGATTTTCTCATCTGTCGTCCCCTATTTCATGTTTTTCAAATCTCCAATGAAGACAACGTACTATGCATCTATCTTGTGACGGATTGAAAATATCGATGAAGACCTAGACCTAGAATTTAATTTGTTTATTTCAAAGATGTAATTACGTTAGTTTTCTTTAGTAGCTTTTAATCAGAGGTATTCAATTTTGATGTAATTGATAGGGAATCGATTGTAATTTCTAAAAGTGTAAAGTCCGTCATTTTCAATAAAGTCCTCTCCTAGCGAGGAGAAATTTATTATGATTAATTTGTGTTATATTTATATTCTACGCAAATTTGTTGTTTACAAGGTGTTAGGTTTGTACACTATAAAAAGTGTACTACTCATTAGTTTTGTATATACAACACTATTTTATATTATTATACCCTATCTATGTGATGATTTTGTGAATAGTTATTACGGTGTGTCCAAATCTATGCATCCTAATATCACTATTATTTTTATTTTTTAACGTCTAGTATTGAAGATCTTTGATCGGACGGTATACAAATGATTTATAGTTGTGATTATTTAACTAAGGTGTGTTCTAATCATGAACAACCACTTGGACTGTTTAGATTAATCTCAAATATTTGTCACATGACATAACAGTAAAGTATTCTTTAATGGTGTAAAATCAAACGCCATTCAAAAGGTTATTTTCGTTTCACGCCATCTCGCCAAGATGCGGGACGTCTCGGTCTCGAGGCTGTCCAAGACAACTCGGAAATTCGAGATTTCAAACCATGATTGATTGTAATCAGATTAAAATCTTGCATTGGAGTTGAGTTGAACAAACAGAAAGCTGCAACTTGTACCAATTTTCATGTGCAAATCTTTATTTACTTTCTTCATTAGAAGGCTAAGGTCAGGAACGTGGACAGACCTTCTGGTTATAAAATGAGAAGATGTACATTATTGAAGGCCACACTATTAAGTGTGTCTGAAATATGAATTAAGATTGGAGTTTAGATCCCAACCCATTCAATTTTGCAGCACGCTCACACCCGTATTATGACATCTCAATTTTCTGTGCCATGAACAGACCAATGGTGCTTACTGATATCATTTTGTATATTTTTTCTTTCTAATGGTATATCTCATTGATCCATTTCTAATAATTGGTTAGACTAGTGAGTTGTAAATAGTGTTACACGTAGGGAACTTATGCGGGTGCCCTAAGAGGCTGGGTACCCCGTTATAAAAAAACAGTTGTAAATAATGGCCGTGAGATTTGAGCCCTGTCCCTTCAGAACCCTGGCCTACAATTTCTTTCCTTGTAATTCTTTTTTTAAAGGGTTCTCTTCTATGGCTGAGCTTCCTGTTTGGTCTACTCCAATTGTAACTTAATTAAATCTATCCATGCTTCCATCAGTCATTTTTTTTAGTTCGTATTACTAAAGTTGATAAAAAAAAGCTGTATATCTATATTTTAATATTGTTTGATGAGAAATATTCTCTGACTCTTTTTTCATGATTATGGCACATACAGATTTAGATTTTGTGCAGAGACAGAATATATATCTCATTCACAGGCTTAACACAGGAGATGTCAAAGCATAATTTTGGGGTTAGAGAGCTCTGAAATGTACTCATGCCAGGAATTTGGGAACTATTGCTTGCATTGGTCAAAAATTTGGAAAATCGATTAATATCGATTCCAGACGATACATTGGTATGTATCGTCCAGTATTTTGTTATTTTATATGGGAGGCACCGGTACAGTACCTTGAATATACTGTATTGGTGACATTCAACTTTATATGAGAGGCACCGGTACAGTACCTTGAATATATGTATCGGTTTCGGACGAGATTTTGAGCCATGCTTACTTGCATAGACAAGGTTGGCTCAAGCACACATATTCTAAGTTGTCTGATTCGAAGAACATATTCTAAAGATTTTTGGTGTGAAAGATTGGCAAGAAATACAACCTTTTTATCATATGATATGATTCAACCCAATCCACTGTTGAATTAAATGGTGGCCTTTGATTGCTTTGAATTGTAGGATAGAGATTGTGTTCCAAGCCAATCTTTTGTAATCATGGCCTTCAAATTCGACGGCTTAGATGGTGTTTCCATGTGCCATAGATCCCCCAAAATACCAAGTCTTTGTTTTAAATTGTGTGCAAGGGACAACTTTGTGTGTGCTAGTAATGGATCCCAATGAATTTTAACAAGATTTCCTCTATTTGCGCCTAGCAGATTATTGGTGGGCACCTACGCTGAAAGTTGTTGATTGCGTTGAATCGGATGATGGTGATCATTGTTCAGTCCAATCTTCCACATAAGGGATCTTGAGGCCATAGGCGTGCTATCAAACAGTCAGTTTTTTATTCCACGTGACATAGATCTAAAAAAAATGACCCTTACATCACATGGCAAATATCATGCTCCAACGTGATTTTTTGGCTACTTTTTGGGATCTGTGCCACATGGAATAGAAAATTTGACTGTCTAATAGCACAACCTCGGTCTCAAGATCCATTGTGTGGAAGATTGGAAGGAAAAACTATCTCTATAAGATTGGAATAAAAAACGATCTTCATTGTTTGATTGCATGTGGTCAATGTTTTTCAGTGTAAGGCGCCCATCAGTAATTTGGTAGGCACGAATAGAGGTACCCTTTAAATCTTTGAAAAAATTAAGTCATGTGTTTTTAAAAATTCGCGATTTTTTTAGTAAGTGGTGATTTTTAATAATTTTCTGTACTTTTAATCTTAGTTTTTCACTGAATTTTGCTTCGAATTTTTCCCCGAATTTCCCGGATTTTCTCCCAATTTTAACCTAGTTGGCGAACCCGGCTTGGGGACTAAATGGGGCCTAGTGTTCGGGAAAATAGTTAGGCTGATTTACGGCATTCAGTGTTGGCCCTTCTAGGTGGTGTTCTTCCATGTGTGTGATCTAATTTGATGAGGAATTTATACTATTGAGATGATCAACTACCTTCTCAATGCACAACCCAATTGCACCACACTTTATTTTTAGTAGAAAATACATTGCCCTTCATGAAAATAGTATTGTGAGAAAGAAACAAGTAGCACCACCATCCCATCTCTGTGATTCTTAAAACAGACGACATGGTTTTAATGTGACCATCGCATTTATAAAATATATCATTTCTCTCTCCTTAGGTTGTGGAGAATAGAAAGTAATTTTAGGAAGGAGCAAAAGTAGTGTTATTTTCTTACTATTTTAGATGTTGGATATATATATTATATAATATGTTGTATAAATGTTAGAATTCACAATTTATATTTCTTTTAATCACTTGCTTTGCACAGAATTTTTATTTCCCAAAAATTCGTGCAGTTAACCACAACACTGATGATTACACGGGGTGGCTCTCATTTGGTCAAATGGTTATGTGGAATCTGGAATTAGGTACTCATCCCATTGCCAGCCGTGGCAGTCTAGGTCAATTTTCTTATCGTCCAAATGATGAAGCCTCGGTGATGCACCACTATTTTTGTGCATGCAAACCAGTTATAGTTCATTATTGACCTATCACTGATTTGGCACTCAAAAACAACTTCAATTTTTAATAATAGTACATAAATAAAAACATTTATTTGGTACTAAGTAGGATTATAATATTGATTTTTTTTAATAGTACATAAATAAAAATATTTATTTGGTACTAAATAAGATTATAATATTAATTTCTTTGAGTGCGGGCAAAATGCTAGTGATGCACTGCATTTATTTGGTACTCACCCTAGTGCCAGCGGTGGCACTAGGGTGAATTTTCCTATCGTCCAAATGATGAGGCCTTGCATGCGAACCAATTAAAGTACACTATTGACCTATCACTGATTTGGCACTCAAACACAACTTCAATTTTTAATAATAGTACATAAATAAAAATATTTATTTGGTACTAAGTAGGATTCTAATATTGATTTCTTTGAGTGCGAGCAAAATGCTAGTGACTCAATTTCAGGTCCGGTAAATATTTTTTATTATGTTCTTCCATATATGTGATGTTTGATCAGCAATCGCCATCTGATTAGGTTTGATCAGCAATCACAAGCCAACCATCCTGCATTGTGTGCCGTGACTGCGATAGAGATTGTGTTTCATCCCAATCTTCAGCACAGTAGATCTTGAGATCACAGAACTGTCATCAGATTCCTTCCCTAGCCGTATCGGATTTCGGAGATTTAAAACTATGGCTAAAACAGATTTGCTGTTTCAACTTTCAAACACTTTTTAGGCCACTAATCATATGGTAAAAGAGTTTTACATTGCAATCTTAGAGTTAAATTTTGACTGATGGCTCCTCATTTGGTTGCAAAAACAGTGCCACCTGTGCAAATTTGATGACCAGGTAACTACCATTGACGAGCAGGTCGCTCACCTAATATCAGCTAATCAGTTCTAGTGTTGGGCACGAACATAGAGACAAATGGCCAATTATCATGGTACTTATAATTATCATATCACAGCTTTTCAAGATATGATAGTATCCAGTGTTAGAATTTGTAGGATCTAGGCTCAA
Organism: Chloranthus sessilifolius; assembly: GCA_021018995.1. Taxonomy (NCBI): domain Eukaryota; kingdom Viridiplantae; phylum Streptophyta; class Magnoliopsida; order Chloranthales; family Chloranthaceae; genus Chloranthus; species Chloranthus sessilifolius. The sequence goes on from CM037587.1 coordinate 135,940,153, forward strand.
ATCACACAATCAAAATATATCTTTTTCAATAACACACGTACCTTGTATTTATTATCAGATCGCCGTGCGAGTGATCTCCTTAATGAAGCTGATGATCTCCGCTAAAGAATCCGAAATCACGTTACCTCTCGTCTTCTCTAAGTTTAGCCTTTAGATAGGAATGAATTAGGGTTAGAGGAAGAGAGGACGGTGGTCTCCTTATATAGCCACCTCTCTTTCCTAACCTATCAAGGAAAGAAAGTGAAGACATATCACTTATATCAGGAAATTACTTCCTATTGTCTCGAGATATATGTGGTCATAAATCCAACCCAATTTTTAATAGAAAAATAAATATGAGTTAAGGTATTGACCACAAAAAATCGAACACACAGAGCAAAAAAAAAAAAAACTTGAAGTATGATGGTGCCTACAACTATCATATAACAAGACTGTATTTTATGGAGGACAGATTTTATGCAACCTTTTGATGTGGCGCGATGCAATTGGCTGTAAATGTGATGAGACTCAATTAATGCAAGTCGGCACAGCCAGTCATACCGTGGCACATCAGCTGCCTGCACTTTATCCTCAACAAATCTGTCCTATAGTTATAAATTTCGGTGTTATATGACACAAACTCAACCTCCCCCCTGACCAGTCATCAATGATGGTTTGTTCATGGGAAACGGCTTTAATACCTCCCAACCGGCAACCACCCCTCCTCACCCACACGTATAATGACGATGAAATCTCTATGTAATGAGTGTTCCTGTGCCTTCAAAGAGGGCGGACGTCTGTGCACATCTCAAGGACCAGCTATTGGCCAACTTGCTCAAAATGCAATGTCACTAGTAGAATACTGGTAAGATGCAGATGATCGCATTCTATACACGAGTAAGAGGAAAGAGTGCAGTGAAAGATCTAGGACACGAGTGTTTTATAGACATCCGTCTGCAACTCCTCCTTCTCACATTATAACAATAAATATATACATCTAAAATTTATGCAATAAGTTTACATAAGTTCTAATAATTAGGCCTTCCAATAGGTTGTGTCAGGCCAAAATTCAAGTCGGTTGGATATTTCCAGCCCTTATGCAGGCTCAAGTACACGGATCTTCAGGTCTTGTCCTCCAAGGCCCGACTTGTCCAATTGGCAAAACTTTTATACTCGACCTTAATTAAAAATAGGGACGACCGGATCAGGTCATAGGTTGACCTGGCCAGTTGATAATGGCCCTATTCAGATGAGATCAGTTTGTATTGAACCCGGTCTTAGTGGACTGCCATCTCCCGGTTTTACAACGTTACTACACTAGTAATACCAAGGTATCAAATATCGGCCTATACGGATCAGCATCCAACTTGGTATCTGAATCGGTCGATACGCATTTGATTAAGAAAAAAGAAAAGGCTGATAGGTATCAGCCGATTCGTATCAATCCTCCAACGACTATACTGATTTTGTTACCTTAATAATACTGTTGATAACATTTAAAAAACGAGAAAAGCATTGGCTGGGATCAAACAAACGATTGGTAAACTCGGCAACAGCCTTTTAAGGACATGGTGACCAACCCCATACAAATGAACAAATGAGACACATCACCTTTTTTACACGCCGCACCTTGTTTCATCAAGTTTTGTGTGTGATTTTATGACCATCATCGTAAAGATTTAATGAACGGTTGAAACTTATTTTAGAGATTTATTTAAATGGAAGCTGCTCACTCACTTAAAACATACATTTGACATATCACATTATATATATATATATATATATATTCAATGCAATTTTAGGCCACTAGATTATGCGCTGTCTACGAGGTCCTTCTAATCGTACGGACAATTGATAAAATTATGCCACGTGTCCATAGTCAGTGACCCGTTTCAATTCTTCGTTTGGAATGGGTGGGTTACCTACCATATATGAGCTCACAGCTAAAATGTACTATGAAACAATTCAAACCCGAACCCACCTTCTTTTAATGATAGTCGGAGTAGATAGCCAAATGCAAGTCATCTACCCCAAACTCAGAATCGCCTTCCCTACTTCACTCGGCGCATTTTAGCAGTTCGACCAGGCGCACTTTATAACAAAAAAAAAAAATGGTGCACCCGATCGCAGAGGCGAACGACCGCAGCCCGTTCGGCTTGCTGTCGGCGTCGGAGTTCTACGAGCGCCACCAGGTGTCCCACTCCTCATCCACATTCCTCAACCCGCGAGGCCTCAACATCTTCACCCAATCGTGGGTCCCACACCCTCCCAAAGAGATCGTCGGCATCCTCGCCCTTGTCCACGGCTTCACTGGCGAATCCAGCTGGCTCCTCCAGCTCACCGCCGTACACTTGGCCAAATCAGGCTTCGCCACGTGTGCACTAGACCACCAAGGTCACGGCTTCTCCGACGGCCTCGACGGCCTCGCGACGCACATACCCGACCTCAACCCCGTCGTCGACGACTGCGTCAGCTTCTTCGACTCGTTCCGGGCACGGTACCCGGCGACACTCCCTTCTTTCCTCTACGCCGAGTCGCTCGGCGGCGCGATTGCGCTCTTGATGCACCTGCGCGGCGGCTCAAGCCGACCGTGGGACGGAGTCGTGCTCAACGGCGCCATGTGCGGGATAAGTGCCAAGTTCAAGCCGCCGTGGCCGCTCGAACACTTACTGTCGATAGTGGCTGCCGTAGCGCCGACGTGGCAGGTGGTCCCCACTCGCAAGATCCCTGACGTGTCGTTTAAAGAGGAGTGGAAGCGGCGGCTGGCGATCGCGAGCCCAAAGCGAAGCATGGCGCGGCCGCGAGCGGCGACGGCGCAGGAGCTGGTGCGGGTGTGCCGGGAAGTGCAGGGGAGGTTTGAGGAGGTGGATCTGCCGATGCTGATTGTGCACGGAGGGGAAGATATAGTGTGTGACCGGGCTTGCGTGGAGGAGTTGTATCGGCGCGCCAGTAGTCAAGATAAGACGCTGCGTATATATGATGGGATGTGGCACCAGCTCGTGGGGGAGCCACAAGAGAACGTTGAGCTTGTCTTCGATGAAGTAGTCGAGTGGCTCCAAGCTCGAGCCGCCAAGCACACCAGCGCACCGTAAATCTGATGCTCTTCTAGGTACCGTTCGTTGGAATATTAATTAGTTTTTTTATTTTATTGATAGAGTTTGTTGGATATTGTTTAGTCTTTTAAAAATAAAAAGAAATTCTAGTTCCTTTATGTAATTGGGAATTATATTACATGATGTTTGGATAATCGACTCATCTATTTCACTTTATTTGCGATAAATTTGGGCAACACTCTGTCAATTTTGTGTATGCCAATCTGTAGAGCTTGATTTAGGGCAAGTTTGGAACTTTAGATGGAAAATCTAATTAGATTAGATTAATGATATTTTCCTACTTAAAGTTAAAAACGATTGTATTAATGATGAAGGGCAAATTGTTTTTTGGGTTTCTTAATTTGCACTGACCGAGTCTTTGAGGCCATCTACACTCAAATCATTGAGTGCTTTAAATTAAACGATGGAAATAATTTGTCGCCTAATCATCCATAGAGTGGATCTTGAGATCTATGGCATAGCATTAGATGGTCAGTTTTCATTTCACAGGCTACACATCCGAAAAAGTGGCCTAAAAATCATGTTTGCCCTTAATATTCACTCTGTTATTCTTCAATCACTTTTTTGGGATGTGTGTTGTATGAAATAAAAATTTCGTTGTCTCATGATAGGCCCATGATCTCAACATCCATTTTGTGAAAGATTAAGACAGAAAACAACCTTGATCGTTTGATTCAAACAGTCCATATTTTTTCGGCCTAAGGGCCCTTGTTCAAATAAAGGTACCCTATGATAAATAGTATAGAATAGTTCTACTTAGAACATTTTCAGTGAAAGACAGCACTACTAAACTAATATCTAATCTTTTTTTCCCTAAATTGACACTTAACCATATGAATTTACAAGGTCCCGTCTATCTAGCATTATCCTGCACGAGGGGACATCCAACCATTCCTTCGTAGTTAATACGGATGGATAAGGACTCAAACCAGACCCTTTATGTAACCAAACTTTGTAGCATTTACTCTCATTGATGCTTTTAAAACTGGATCGGTCAAGTCCCACTCGCATTGCTCCCTCTTAAGGTGGAGTAGGAATCGTTCGGAGTGTGGAACCACACTAGACCATTGAAGCGCCTGTGACCGTTGAAGCACACGAAGCAGGCATTATGTTGGAATCAGACAACTTCTTGCTCCAATATTGGCATGTGAGCTTCAAACTTTGGGATTAGGGTGACGTGTTGGAATATGGTCATGAATGACATCGGACAACGGAATAACTGTATAGGTAATTGTTACTTAATAGAATATATTAATGTGAAATACTATTATATATATTATGATTAAGAGGGTGATTAAAGTCTTGTAATGGATAATTCATTAATTGCTTTGTTATTTTATATAAGCAATGTTTCATACGGGGAAAAGTGTACTTGGACATATAGAATATGCCCTAGATCAATTAGATGAGCCACAATAAGTGATTACTAGTCTAGTGACACCGTTGCCCTGATCACGACATGTGGCACAGATTTCTCAATCTTTCAATATGAGAGGGAGGCTCATCTTCTATTCTTCTTCTTCTTCCTTAGTATGTGTATGTTTTCTATAAATATTACTTTATTTGTTGATCTCCTAACATAAACTCGATTATAACTGTTCCTGCACTGTTAATTCTCTCTTAAACTTACATAGCATGACTCAGGAAATTTAGTGCTTTACTAGTTCGCACAATTTTAGATGTTTTCTTTATACAGTAAGAGACTAGGCGTTCTTTATCCATTCATTTCCCCTTGCTATGCAGGGTTTTACTTCTCTTCGCATATACTTTGTTAATTATCCCTTGATTTGGTTCCCTTAATTCCTCAGGTTGTTTTTTTACACGCACACATATATATATATATATATATATATATATATATATATATATATATATATATATATATATATATATAGGGAGAGAGAGGGGGGGATATGCGTTCGGGCATAAAGATATTTTCATGCCAATTGATATAAGTGCGACATGTAGCACTTTTTTTGTGAAGTGATGAGTGATATGATGTCTACTTTACTAACTAGGGTTACACTTTTAAAATATTTTAAAAGTTAAATATTCTTTCAGCCATCATTTTTAACTTTTTTAAAATTTCTTTTTTTCTCTATTTTTTCAAGAAAGTGTCAGACTTACTTTTTCAAATATATTTTACTCAAAAAATGTGATCGTTCGATAGCGAAACACTAGCACCTCGGTAGCAAAACATCGACACTCCGATAGCGAGGCACTGGCATCCTCGGGGTGTCGGTGCCTCGTTTTAGGGGGGCTGGTGTCTCGGCTCATCGCTAAATTTTTATTTTTATTTTTCTTATCAAAGCGTCAGCACCATGATATAAAGGCGTTGGGCCCCTGAAATGAGGCGTCGACGCTCCTTTTTATTATTATTAGCGAAGTGATGAGGCGCCGGCACCTTGATATAGAGGTGTCGACACCCTGACGCTGGCGCCTCAGCTGCCAACGCCGGAGTGTCAGCATCTCACTATCGAGGTGTCGATGCCTCGCTGCCGATATGCTAACGCTTCGCTATCAAGCGTTCACATTTTTTGATAAAAATATACTTGAAAAAGTAAGTCTGACACTTTCTTAGGGCTCGTTCGGCACTTTCTGCCGAAAAACCCATTTTCTGAGGAAAATGGCTACCTTAGTTTCTGCCCATAAATCATTTTTCTAAGGAAAGTCATTTTTTGAGGGGTTGTTCTTGAATTACTCATAGCCTCATTTTCTTAGCATTTATGACATTTTCTTATGTTCTACACTTGCTCAAGAAGTCTAAAAAAGTGCATCGTGTACTTTCACGCCTTATAGCCGCACGTATTTATGACCTTCATCAAAGCAGTTATATTAATCAAATGATCGTTAAAATTTATATACTTTAAATCGGTAATGTGTTTAACACTTTGATCGGATAAATTCTTGAAATGTTGTCTTAAACGTTTACACCGACGGGGACTTACTCGAAAACCGATAGTTATCAGTTCAGTTTCGATTTGAGAAACTAGAAACTGGAAACTGATAGTTATCGCTTCAATTTTAGTTTAGCATGAAAACCGGCCTGAACCGACCCAATAACACCCCTACTTATTTTCCATATTTTTTACATATAAAATATCGGTTTAGGTCGCATTGACCCGGCACGACCTGATTTTCGCCCGACCCGACCGAACCTCTTAGTCGACCTAAGTTGGATTTCTCATTCCTGATACCCGACCCAGTAAAATATCGAGTCGCTCTATCGAATGACAGTCCTACCCATGGAATACCGTTTGTGCACGACCGTAAACCTTATTATAAAAATTCAATATAAATGAAAGAAATAAGAGTCAACATAGGGCCAGACATAGTATCAAGTCATAAATCAAGAAAAAATCGGTGAAGGAAAAAAATTAAAAAATAACTAAATAATTTGAGGGATCAACCCGACCCGTTACTGAAATCCTTAACCTGATCATTATTGAGAAAAACTCATGAAAAATGCGTTTAAAACGCAAAAATTACATTTTTCAAGTAATCGCTTTTGTTTTAATAAAATGCGTTTTAATCGTGAAAGAAAGGTTTTTCAGAAAATAACGATTAAAATGTTTCTAAAAATAAATCGGCGAATTTGGTAACTATGACACCACATTTAAACAAAGAAAACATTATTGATTAGTGTCAATCAGACGATGTAGGGCCTTTACCATCCAAATCATGTATAAAATTTACCATCCAAATCATGCATAAAATGATCTTAAGATCATGGGTTTTGCATTAGACAGTTAGATGTTGATTTCAAACGAACACTTCTCAAAAAATGAACGTGATCATAGAGTACCATCAACAACGGTTCACGTTTACAATTTGGGATGTATGCCACATGGAACGAAAATCTAACTCTTTGATGGTAGGCAAGTGATCTAAAGATCTGTTGTGTGAAATTTTGGGATGGAAAACGTTCTATATCATCTGATTCAAATCAATCAACGATGTCTTCATTGTTGAAGTGGCATGACAGTAATTAAAAAAATGTGGCAATAACACTTATTTTAAGAGGTGTCGCAGTAACGCTTCTCCTCTTAATGGTAAAAATGAATATCATGTAGTGCTTCATTGTGTAGTATAATCAACCATCTCAAAAAATGAAGTTTCCTGAGAGAAAAGCTCAGGAAATCAAATGTCGCTTTTTGAAGAAAGTTCTTCGCATAACACAGAAACTTAGAAAACTCTCAAACACAAACAAACCTCATAAAATGCCCAGAAACCCATTTTCTGTAAAAAAATCCTCAGAAAAACTCATTTTCTTAGCTCTCGAACGTGGCCTTAGAAAAAGAAAGAGAAGAGAGAGAGAAAAGAAAGAGACTTTAAAAAAGGTTTTTATAAAAGTCAAGAATAACGATTAAAAAAGAATATAACTTTTAAAATATTTTAGCAGTTTAATCCTAATTAATAAAGTGGGCCTTTTACCACCCATCACTTCACAAAGAAAGTGTTACATGTCACATCCATATCAATTGACATGTATCTCTACGACTGGACGCATTTTCGCCTTTGCCATATATATATATATATATATTGAGAGAGAGAGAGAGTGAGAGAGAAAGACCTTCCCAACTATTTTTTAATTTTTAACCAAGTTTTTTATCTTCATCTTTAGTGCGCCTTATTTGGTAAGGTCTATAGTCTTCCTTTCTTTTGTCTCGACTCTTGACAAGTTTGTGTGCCTGTCTTTTCTCGCTATTTCATGCCAAATATGACATACAAATTGTCTTTACGATTCATATTGGTTTTTTTTTATTTTTTGGCACTTACACCATTCAACATCTATTTTACATATGTTTCGTTAGTCTGCAAAGTATGTCTTCGTTTTACGATAGACTTGAAAACTCAGCCTTTCATCACCACATTTCGTGGTTGACAGTTTTTTCTTAGACTCCTTGGATCAGCACCCTAATTTTATAATTTTTTTTATCAAATTCTCTTTAGATATTATTATTTTTTACTCCTTTTAAATACCCCAACCTTAGTCTTGACAATCTTCTATTTCATCTCTTGATGTAAAGATAAAAAATCACTATGTAAGATTAACTATTGAGATGACTTTGCAATCATACAATTGTTCATCACAAATTGTCCGTTTTCTTCGTCATAATATAAAATTATCTATTTGCATTCTATTTAATCAAAATTTTAAAAATTACAAGAAGTCCCTTCCTTAAAAGTAAACGTAAGTGCCATTGTAAACTCAACTGTCATTGCAAAACACCATTGTCCTACACATATGGCCGAAGACTTCATAGGAGGTGCGCTCCCACAATCTGTTGATCGAAAATTAGAGGTGCAATTATTCTATGGGGTACAGGCATCTGCAATCGAAGATTGGGTCTGTGCGACTGTACAACTTGGTTTTCGTATATGAAAACTGTTGACTGCCTTGATGGAGATTTTTTTTGGCCCAATGCTCCACATAATTAATCTTTAGATTTGGCTCAATTATCATATAGTCAAATGTTGATTTCATGTGGCACACATCCCTGAAATCAAAGGCATATCATGAGAAGGGGCTCCCTGGTCATTTTTGGGGATGTATGCCACGTGAAATCAACATTTGACTGTTTGATAACTATAAGGCTGCGTTTGAGTTAGCTCTTTTGGGGCAAAAAGCAGCTCTTTCACTTTTTGGCTCCGGCAGAAAGCTACTTTCACATTTGGTAACACAGCTCCTTGCCTCATTTGCTCTGACGAGGAGTTATTTTAAGTGATAAAACTGCTCTACGCCTGTTTTATCCCAGAACAGATTTTATCTACTCTGATAAAGAGCAGACAAAGAGTTACTTATGCTCTTATAAGAGCTAACCCAAACACAGCCTAAGTAAGCCATGCTCTAAAGACCAGTTTTGTGAAATATTGGGTTAAAATTCGATCTCCATAGTCTCATTCAAGACACTAACGAGTTTTCACGAGGCAAAGACTGAAAATACCGGTTTCCTTCAGTTGTCATTATTGTACGGGGAGTACGAGTGACACCCTTTAGTTGTCAACGCAAAATACGTTGATCTGGATATGCTAAGCATCTGGTCTGATCAAATCATTTTTATGCATTTAAGACCATTGCCCATAAACATCCTAACAATCCATTTGGAGTCTCTTTACAACTCGAATCGAGGTGGTTGACCAGCTAATTCCATTTCCCGGAGCACCACGTGATCTTAATTCTTAACTACCTATCACTACCTCTTTTTCTGATTATATAATTACGGCTGTCAATCGGTCAGGTTGGGTCGGCAAAAATTTTAACCACTTGGCCAGCAAAGGGCCTATGCCGGACCTGAAAATTTGACTCAACCCAATGCCAGACCCGATCTGGTGAAAACCCCGACTATTTTCCTTGAATTTATATACAACATATCAGGTTGGGTTGGGTCAGCCTGACCCAATTTTTGCCCAAGCCGCTCTAACCTTTGAGTCCACCCAACCTGACAAGTCAATTTTATTTGCCCGACTCAGTAAGAAACTCAGGTGGGGAGAGTCCAGCAACGGGGGGACCGACCCTTTAACAGCCCACTAGAGGAATAAATTGAGTACATTATGCTACAAGAAGCAGTCTAAGGATGATGGATATAGACTATGAGATAACAGTGATGCAAGTATGCCACCCTCTACATATGGCTAGTGGAGTAATTGATATCAGTTCAGTACGGGTCGGGGATACTGAGTAATTGATATCATCTAATATAATATTCATGCATCTAACGATGTCCAATCATAGAATGGACAGTGTTAGATTGATTAAGGAAAATGATAATGAGTATCCATATAAGCTGATACCCGATACATATCGGCCGATACAGATATGGCCCCAATACTATATCGGTTGGAGCCCTATCGGTTTCGGTTAGCCAAGATATTGATACGTATCGGTATCGGCCGATACTTGATACCATAAGTGCGATGGAAGTGGATGGCTTGACCTGTATTGCTGGGTCCCACTGCGCTTTATCGTGCCGCATAAACAGTCTGTTGAATGGGCTTCTGTTTGGGGTCGCCATATAGCAGTGTCCGATTGATATTCTTCACCTGTATTTACACACGAAAGTCACCCACCCATATGGACAAGGTGCATTTGAAAATGGTATGGACTGTCCTCGCTTTCATCGATAGAAAGAAAGGTCAAATTTAAAACCTCCTGATGATCATAGACTCCTGAAATATTGATCCAGATATCTATAAAATGTCAATAAGGCGCTTCTAACCTCCACCATCTATTGATGTGGTTGACGCCCTCTTCGCAGACATCAACAGAGAGCCATATTTGAAAATGCCTTTTGGTCATACAATCCTATCAAAACTTCACCCACATCCATAAAATGTCATCGTTACTCAGGTCACCTTTTAGGATGTATGCCACGTGGAAACATCATGTGTACCATCTAATTTGTGCATGCATGATCTAAATGCTCTCCGTCAACCGAGTCAAATCAGTAAAGCGCCATCCAAAATTAACGGCTATCATGTACATCCAACATACAATTTATTTTAGATGGCCTTCAACCGCTTTTAATCAGACAATAGAGATCATCTTTTGACCCACTTTTGCACACTAGATTTTGAGATCATTGGCAACTGATTACATGCAACACATGGTAGTTTCACACAGCATCCATCCCAAAAATTGACCCAAATACCTAGAGGGTCAGCAATCAGTTCGGGTGCACGGATCATCAGTTCTTTACATTAGCCGCCTATCTTCATCAATTCTGTACACTTTTATAGCCATCGGGTCATCAATGCTTCGCATGTGCCACCTATCCTCCTCAACCTTGTACACATCGAGCACATAGCCATCTTCTTCCTAGACAACTCAGATTCGTAAAAATATGTGCCACATTACAATATTGGTGACCTCTATCCACCTACTACCAGCCATTAAAACAATGCCTAAATCGAAGTCGCATTTCTCATGCTAAGCAAGCAGAAGAATAGTCGCCAAGGTTTGGCATGATGTCCAGGTACCCACCTCAGGACAAGGGAGTTCCGAGTCTGAATCCCCCCTCTCCTGAGGCCACCCTAGGGATTTTTATCCCGTGCTCAACATGTGCTAACATGGGGCGCGCATGTTCCCCTCAGATTAGTCGGGTGCTCTAAGACACCCGGACACCCAGATTATAAAAGAAAATTAGTCGCCAGGCCAAAGGAATGTGTCAAAACTGAAATCAAAATCCATAAGAGTAACAAATAAAATGTAGTTAGTTGAACGAAAGATCTATATGTGAGTGGAATACAACAGCTGCTGCAACATCAGTTGGCTGCCCCACCCCCTAGATGGCAGTGTTAAATGGTCTCCATTTTCTTTATTATAAAATGGTGAGAATCGCTATAGAGATCATTCTTACTATTTCTTAGAGAGAGAGCACTAAGTGAAAGGCATTGGAAGAAATGTTTACAAAATTTCTACCAACCCCGAGAGCTAAGAGTTGCGATTACAGGCCCAAGCGTCCCATCGACAGCTTTGTTCCACATATGTGCGAAATCTGAACGAGACTTACTTCCAAAAATGGACTCTTTTACCTGAAAGGTATATGAAGATACATAAATGAACAATATCCCATTAGGCACTTAGCAGATCATATAGATGAGAAAATTTAAAGAGTATAAACCTCAAGGGGTTTGGCATTATGGCCAGGTACCCGCCTCAGGAAATGGTACACCTGAGTTCAAACCCCTCCTTAGGCCACCCTAGGGATTTATATCTCGTGCTGACCCGGCACATGCTAACTTGGGGTACTCATATGCCCCTGGGACTAGTCGGGTGCTCTAAGATGCCTGGCCACCCAGGTTATTAAAAAAATAAAAATAAAAGTATCGATGTGTTGGATGTTTTGCACTGTAGACTTTTTTTTTTTTTTTTTGATAAGACACTGTATACTGATTTCTCTTTGAACATTCTTGCTGCATAATGCATATCATCTCCTTTTTATATTTTTAATTTTTCTTCCGCTTGCAAAAAGAAAAGGAACAAAAAAATTGTTATTACTGGATAAATAGAAGGCACGAAGTAATAGAAAAAGAATAAAAAAGAGAAGGAAAATTTATTACTCAAGGACTAGAGTTCAAAAAAATCAAATTCCAGTCCAAAATACCCATTTTTTCTAGGAACTCTGCCAACTGATTGACCTCTAAGAACATAGGGAAAAATAACACTGCAACTGACAGAAATCGAATATCAGTTCAAACAGTGTTCAAATGTTCCTTAGTCTCGATTAGTCCCCCACCTTACAACTTATGACTCATCCACTCTATTTAATTGCATTACCCAATTCACCTTCCATGATATAAGGTACAGAATGGAATTTTGAAAAAAATTTAAACCTTCCAAAATGTCCTGCAGCTCCACCTCATTATGAGTACAAACTGCAAGATGACCAACATATGCCACTCTTTAAGTTTCCCAGCTGTCCCTTATTCCTAATCAATCCCTCCAAACCCCTGTGCCTGCCAAGTGAGTTTCCATCAAAATTAAGTTTGAGCACACCCACCACCACCAAGGGCATCTTCCATCTTAGAGGATCTAACTTTCTCACAAAGAGATTAAAGCTATCCATCAGTCTCTAATCATATCCACAAGTTAAATTATTCACAAGAGTATATGGTCCTCCAAATTCGGTGAATCTGACCCAATGAGTGCTCGATAAGGCTGGAAGGAATGAAGGATTACACTCGAGCATAAAAACTGTTTGTTTGTGAGTTTGATCCAGAAATTTCTCCAATAAAACTTCACAATCAGCAGTGTTACCTAGGCACTTCTACTTTTAGGGTTTTTGCCGTGCTGACATTTGAACAATTCTCCACACGACACATCACTTCTAGAAATGAACAAAAAAATACCACCTAATGCTATCGAAGTGTGACTCGTTTAACCACTGTAAAATGGGTTGCAATTTTAGGAAAAACAGTGTAAAATTAGTAATAATAATTGCAAAAGCTGGGGTGCTTGCAAACCATTTGTATGGGTTTGCATGGCAAGTGAAGTTAGTAAATTATAAGTTGGATCCTACAAAACCATTGGCATAATATAAAAATTTTTATGTTATATCATCAATACATTATGTATACTTTTCATGGCACTAGATGATTTTCTATTTTAACTAAATCCTCTCTAGGCTATCATGTTCACTGAATTTGCACTCCATATATTCCGTCTTTGTTTTGATAATTTTCAAACCTCTCGACTCTAGGCCTTTCTCCATGAATATCATTTATTTGTTTCTTTGTTTGGGTAATGTCACATCATCTGCAAATAACTTGCACCATAGAATTTCTTCCTGTATGTCCATGTTAAGCGCATCTATGAGAAAGTAAGTACACTTGATGAGCACAAGTCCTTTATCTCATAAAAAATGTCAGCCAATCTCCACAGAGATTCTTTTATCTATCATTCATCATATAATATACTTCGTGTCTTCTCAATAGCCACCGATGAGGATGATATCAATTTCAACGTCTTCAGAACTTCTAACAGTCCTCTCGTTCCCGCCTAAGTGGAGTCAGCTTGATTGGCCGATCATACTTGAGAACATTCTGGCCATTATGATCCCAACCCATACCACACACACACCCCTGGGCCTGCCCCCGCCTGCACGCTCACAAACATTACATAAAGGTTTGGAAAAAATACACAAAGAGACATTCGGAGGTCATCCAACCCACGAGGCTTCTCGCTTGCTTTGGGAGACTAAAATCCACTAACTAATGATATAATTTTGAGCTGACACATTATAGAAACAGTCTTTAATGATTTTTTCTTTTTTGCATATCAGTCTTTAATGATTTTACTATTATAGAAACAGTCTCCAATTTGTATATGGGTGGATAAAAAGTTATATAAAGAAAATAGTGAGATCCCTCGATCTGGGAATCTTTTTTGCTAGAATTCCATTTAAAAGGATTTTGACCGTCTAGTGCCAAGGGCGTAACTAGTCAACATATTGTTCTTGCCCACTGACAATTTTAGTTGTCAAAGAAGGGGGGGGAGGGGGGGTGGGGTGGTTCTGCGACCTACCATCAGCTGGCAGTAATAAAATAGATACATAAAATGTAGAAGATTAAGAAAAACAAAACATAAGAAAAATGAAAATAATGAAAAGTGTAGGGCATGAGAGGAAAGTAGAATCTGTGGAGATTCCCCCATGGAAACTTCATGTTCTCCTCCAAAGTTGACCTTGATCAAATTTCAAAGCCATCCAACATTGAAGCTTGTTTTGATAGAAATGTCTCTCCCTTTTTCTTCCCTTTTTCTTATCATAACAACCTCAAACCTCCATGAAATCATCCAAACTGTATGGAATATGAATCCAAAAGAAAAAATGACCAACCTGTTTGATTTGTTTGTGAAACAACACTGTATTGTGATCAAAATCTACTAAGAAGATAAATCTGGCCCTATTTTCCAGAATTCATATTTTAATCAAAACATAGCTCAAACATTCCTGAAATTATTGGAACTATTTTCATAAGACATGATGAATGAAGGACTTCCAGAACCTGTCATCCATCCTCCAAACACTTCCAGGGCTGAAGTCAGCACAGTATTCTGTCAACATCAACAAGGGCCTGCAAAGAAGAGCCCTGAAAGCGTAGATCCCACTTTGATACCAAGTTGATAATCTCATAGGGTTGTATTTCTGAAATGTAGCAGAAAGAGCAAGACGAAGAAAGAGGAGAGAAGAAAAAGAAGAAATGAGAAGTTGAGAGGAAAACCATGAGGGCTAGAGAAATGCCAAACCTCCTCATATTTTCTCCATTACAGTAACACTTACCATAAATATAACAAGAGTTTTATAAGATAAAAAATAGAAAACAGTATACTTCACTAACTAATATGCCTAAGACATGACCTGTAAATATAAACGTATTTAAACCTCTGCTTCTAACAACTGTATGCGTGAAACCAACACATCTGAACCCACCCTAAAACCCTCAACCCTTTTAATATGCTAAATCTCTTATGCTTTGAACACCAACTTCCTCAAAGTGCTCCCCGACACCCCGGCAAAAAAATAAAACAAATAGTGTGAAACCAACACATCTTAACGCAGCCTAATCCCTTCCACTACGCCAATCTCTCACCCATTGAACACCAACTTGCTAAAAGCATCACCACAGTTTTGAAAATAAAAGGGGGAAGTGAATCTCCTTGTTGACGACTTCGAGACCCACCAAATTTTCCTTTAGGAGAGGCATCGTTAAGCATAACCACAATCGTGAAAAGAAAAGGGAAAAGTGGATCTCCTTGTCAAAGACTTTGAGACCCACTGAATTTCCCGTTAGGATAACCGTGGATATACATGCAGTAATCCATCTCGTCCCATTAACAATACCATTCTTTCAAGCATGTACACTAAGAATTCTCAACCCATAAAACTATACATATTTTCAAACGCAACAAAACGAGCCTGCAAATAAGACCTGGGATATTGTCTCTTGCCTAAAGTGGCAATTAAGAAGACATCTAAAATTTGCCTCCCTTGACTGAAATCCCATTGAGCTTGATTAATCAACACACGAAGAAGTGACCTTCATCAATTAACGCGAAGCTCATTTATAAAAACAACTCACAATCCTTATAAGACAATAATCCTTTACCTCCACCACACCTTCCTTCTTTAGAATCAGAGTGATGAAAGTCCAATTCCTACCTCTCCAAATGCATCTTCAAGGACCTTGACTATGGAAACCATTAAACTTTTCAATGGATCATCTTCAATCCTATCCCAACGAGCCTGAAGAAGCCAATATTAAAATCATCCATCCCTGGACCCTTATCTTTACTCATTCCACCAATGTTAATGGGTTCATAGCTTGAATTCGGGATCACAGTTTGCAATTCACTAGTGCCAAAAAATTGGGTTCACTAGCAGGTAGGATGAGAAGGAAATAATGTGTATAGTTTTTTAATTTTTGTCTTAAAGTTACATAAAATTCATTGCTTGTTGGTTAGAATACTTTTTACAAGTCAGCTATGGGAGGTTCGAACCTTCATACGTGCATTTAAAAAAAAAAAACATATGTCCACCCAACCAGTTCACCCAAAATTATGAACTCAAGTGAACCGAACTGCTAACGGGTTCGCGATTCAGTAGATCACCCAGTGCATTGGTAATCCTGTTCCCAACATAATCTCTTTTTTTACCTCATCTTTATCAAACTCCTCCAAGTCAAACCTTAATTCATCCTATATTCTATTAAAGGCAATCAAGAGTAAGCAAGGAATGTTCTCTTTGGTATATCACGATCGAACTATCTAGCAATTGCTTCTTAAAACTTCTCCAGTTCCTCATACAGGAAACCTCTTTCCTCAATTTTTTGACACAGTTACAACTTCTCGCCTTCAAGTGTGACCACATGCCAAATACCTTTGCCTAGAATGGCTTATGATTAAGTATTGTAGCAAAAATAGTAGCCATAGATGAATGATAAGCTTTCAAAGTTACAAGATTTTATCGACTCAATAAATGCTAAAATATCAAGAATGAGAGAAAGAATTGTTCATTTAGTACTTCTTTATGATTTACCTTACAGTCTCACCAGTGTTACATGGACACATAACAAGTGCATGAACGATCTGTGACAAAGAAATTGTTCATTGAATACTTTTGTATGATTTACACTTGGTGAACCGAGCCAACTGTAATGGTATATTAAATTGCTTTTATAAAAAGAGAGTGAACGGGAAGAGTAGAACCTACGACCTCCCCCTCTATCGTCCAAGTGCTTAACCAACTAAGCTCACCACTTCTAGCATAAAATGTAAACTTTAATTATTATATTTTTATCTATGGTTAGCTTACAAAATATATATATATATATATATATATATATATATATATATATATATATATATATATATATATATATATATATATATATATATATATATAAACTCATTCTACCCTGAGCAAATCGGGTACACATGAGAAAAGCAAATTGCGAATTGCGAACTGCGAACTTGAAAACGAATCGAGCGAATTGTGAATTAAGAAACATCATTTGAGCCTAACAAAAAGGTTGAATGTGATTCGTGTACAGTCATCTCCATGTTCAAATATGTGAATATTTTCATTTAAAATTCAAATAGATGGGTGAACACCCACTCACAAGCTTCTTAGGAGCAATTTATAAAAATCACTTTCATTCCTAGACTAGGGAATGAAGCCGCAGATCATTTTGCCAACAAAAATTGTTATGTTCAAAGACCCACTTGGTCAGACATGCCTCCCAGCTCTTTTGCCAGAATTGTATAAGAAAAAAACACAAATAAAGATTTGCATAATTTTTTAGATCTTCATTTTTATTTTTTGCGTTCAGGACATGTGGACCTTAAAAATAAAACCTTGAGGACCTCACTCTTGCAAAGCCTCTCATTATGCTTACTTTGAAGTAAGTTATTGCTTGTTTTTCTGTTCAGGAAGCCCATTTATATAGTGAAATGTGGATAAGCTTTCTTCAATAGAAATATTAGATGTTTTAATTCTTATGAAGTCATAATTTGCCAGATCAAGTCGACTATGATATATCTAGTCCACAGCTTTGAATGACAGTTTCCAACTTATAGACTACCTTGATTTCAGTATTCTGAAAGAGAGAACTTAATAGAATCAGTTAAGGAAGTTGCAACAATAAAAGAAGTCGTTGGGGGCATTGCCAGCTGTTTGACAGCTATTTAGTCATCCTTTGATAATAAGTTGGTGTATTAAACGGTGGCACATATGGATTTTTCATTGCCTAGGAAGTTTAAGGAAGATCAATCCTGAGAATTATGAAAGAATAAAAGAACAATGAATAAGAGAAGTCAATGAGAACAGATGAAGGGCAGAAAATGAGATGATGTTTCTGAATCCGTGCAGTCAGTCAATTAGCCAACAAAATTGAATATTTGAGATTCCACCAAATACTTTAGCTCAAATGTAATATTGGAGATTCATCTCCATGTATTTATTTCAAAGAATTAATGAAAGTATTGCTGATGAGAGAATCTTTTGTTTGTGTCTTGATAAATATGAGCCTTCAATTACTCTCCAAATAGAGTAATTGAGTACATGATGATCCTGGTCATTTTTTGAGGATCATCGACGATGAATTAAAACGACAACTTAATTCATCAAGATTTCGACAAACCTCCTGATGAAGTTGTATTACTGTGTTAATTTATCGATTATTCAATGGTTTTCTGTAGATCTTTACATTATCATACTAGTACATTTCGACCACATGGTCCGAATGTTAAGCCTATACTTTGTAGTACTCCTCTTTTACACATTTTGTAGGGTTCTAGATAAACATAACCCCAAGATATGGCTGCAAAAAGGGGATTACTTCCATACCTCGTTGGAACTTCTCTTTTCAAAAGATCAATACAGTACGAGCAAACTGAATTTCTCTTTCTATGAAGAGCAAGCAAGTTTTCATTCATTGTACTAAAGAAAGCATGGCTTCCCCTCGACACATTTTATCCTTTCTTATCATATTTAACGGTGCCTAAAATTAATAGAGGCTCCTTTAGTGTCTAGAACCAGCAATTGTTGCTCATGATTCGTCACTTCAATAACAAGACTTCTCTACCATGTTCCCAAATATTACCTCAATTTCAAGGTTTTGCAGTGGGGCCTCTGGAAAATTTGTGCCTACATTGTGGTATGGCCTTTCAAATTTGTCGTTAAGGCAGCTCGGGATTTGTTCTTAGCTGAGTCAGACTTGCCAATAAAAGGGTCGAGATTGGGGACCTTTGCTTTCTGGATGATGGGATAGTTCCGCTGGGGAAGAGTGTCCTGTTTTTTCTTGGGCTGCCTTTTGGGTGGGTGAGTGGGACTTTGGGGTTTTCGATTTTCTTTGGGTAGCTTCTCACTACCCCGATCTGGTATATACCTTTTCCCTTGCTTGTTTAATGAATTTTGTTATCGCTCAAAAAAGAAAAAAGAATAATAAAATATAAAATAAAAAAAAACTTCAACGTTTCGCTCTGGTTCCACTCCCACCTCCATACCTCACCTTGCGTCAAACACCAACTAGCACATCTACCAAGAAAACCTTTTGAGCATAGTCACATCTACCCTTGTTGTAGTTTTTTCATTTCTATTCTTAATAGTCCAAGTTTCTAAAAATATATTACAATCTTCAAAAACTTAATTTCTATATCTTATCAAATACGAACACATTTACCACAATGTTTCCTTTGCTCCTGCTTCCTAAACTCAATCAAATGTATCGAAAGGCGCATGTAGGATAGTAGGAGTTTCAGGAACATAGAGTGCGCAAAGGTTTTGAACCTCATTTCTATCGTTAGTCAAGGATTTGAGTTCCTTAACCCATGATCCAGAAAAAATTGATTAGCTAAATTAGAAGAACATAATGAGTTCCACGCGATTGTTATGATTATCTCTTATAGGGTTCTAGGAGTGAAATGAGTTCATGTAGAGAAACATAAGAAAAACCATGTTTTAATGAATTTAAACCCCAATAAAATTTACCTGAAAATGAGGTTGGGGTTGGGGTTGATTATTGGAAACTAAGCCATAGATACTCTTCCGTTGCTCGAAGACGACAACGCCAGTAAAAATGCATCCCAAGGCAGCTCCAAGAAGACGCTCCTGATCAATCAAACAGCAGGAAACAACTTGCCCAATCAAAACTGTAAATCGATATATTCCAAAAACGAAAGAAATTGCAAACTTACCAACAACAGAAATGCGTTTTTATTTTTTTTATTTCTAAAAAATAATAATAAATAAATAAAAAGATCAATCCCTTAAGTTAATTTCGTTCATAAAAATGGAAAATTTCAAAATGAGTCAAGACTCGAGAGTTATCGCAATTGAAATTTAAAAAAACAACATAAAATCGCAACGAAAAAGCGCAATACATGAATTGGAGACTAAAAAACAAACGAAGATTACAAAAAATAAAAAATAAAATCGAAAGAAATGGTCGTATTGGTATACCTGAGCGAGCACGCTAATCATGTCCGCCTATTATTTCAGCAGCGAAAAGGGGGAATTTCATTGATGGTGCAGGGGCGTATACCTAATAAATAGAGAGTCACAGTTTGCACACGGGATTTGTGCTGTTGCACATAGTTCAAAAAATAAAAAAATAAATAATTTAAATTTAAATTTATGAGATCGACCTTGTCAAATACACCTTTTCCACGAGAGAGCCTCTATTTTCACCTTTAGCGAAACCGATCACCTTTACCGAAACCGATCAGAAGCCAAGCCAATTCTTGCTCAAATGTCTTTTCTTACACTTTTTATCGATCTTTTCAAATTTTAAAAAGTTGTACTAATTTATATTTGGAAAATTTACGGAATGGATCCTGTCATTTACACCTTTTCTGTCAAAGATCCTATACTTTTACTTTTATCCAAACTCACCAGCTTTTAGTCGAGCCATTTTCAGCTAACACAAAAAGTCATAAATATCCCTTACATTTTTTTTTGTTCTACATAAATTAAAATTTTAAATATTTGCACTTTTATATGTTTACGCAATGTGATACAGAATCTATGCCGTTTGATTTAAAGGCCACAATATAAAATCGATGGTGTCAAAGATAGACACGAAAAAATGGCGATATCGCCTCTTTAAAAAAATATTTTTTTTTAAACAGTCGATGCTGACTCTTTAATCAGTCGATTACGACTCTTAAAGTAGTCGGTACTGACTACTTAAAGAGGTGATATCGACTATTTACATAGTCGCCATCGACTGTGTAAACAGTCACTATCGAATGTAATTTTTTATTTTTTTATTTTATAGTTGATGGTGATTGTCTAAGTAATCGATGGCGACTGTTTAACCAGTCGATGTCGCCTCTTTAAGCAGTCAGTACAGACTATTTTAAGAGTCGCCATCGACTAATTAAAGAGTCGGCATCGACTGTTTTAATTTATTTATTTATTTTTATTTTTTTAAAGATGCGATATCGCCATTTTTTCATGTTTATCTTTGGCACCATCGATTTTATGTTGTGGCCTTCAAATCAGACGGTATAAATCCCGTTTCACATCGCGCAAATATAAAAAAGTGCAAATATTTAAAATTTTAAACCATGTAGAACGAAAAAAAGTGTAAGAAGGGGTATTTATGACTTTTGTGCTAGCTGGAATTGGTCGGTTTGGTTAAATGTGAAAATATAAGGTCTCTGACGAAAAAGGTGTATCTGACAGGGTCAATCTGGTAAATTTCCCTTTATATTTACGAGATATGAAGTAGCATTTATGTCGTCTCATTTGAAGGCCACAATATAAAGATCGATGGTGCCAAAGGTTGACAAAAAAAAATAGCGATACCGCCTGTTAAAATAGAAAAAAAAAATGACATGTTTAAACAGGCGATATCGACTGTTTAAACATGCGGTATCGACTGTTAAAAAAAATATATATATATATATATATATATATTTTTTTAACAGGCAATTTATTTTTTTAAACAGGTGGGATTGCTATTTTTTCGTGTCAATCTTTGGCACCATCGATCTTTATATTGTGGCCTTCAAATCAAACGGTATAGATGTTGCTTCACATCGCGTAAATATAAAAAAGTGTAAAATTTTTGAAATTTTAAACTATGTAGAACGATAAAAAGTGTAAGAAGGGGTATTTAAGACTTTTTGTGCTAGTTGGAACTGGTCAGCTTGGGTAAAGGTGAAAATATAGGGTCTCTAACGAAAAAGGTGTATCTGACAGGGTTGATCTTGTCAATTTCCCAAAAACAAACAAAGACTTGATATTTTTGCAACCTGTGCGATAAGAAACAACATCTAAGCCGTCTGATTTGAACGTCATGATATAAAAATCTTCGGTACCAAAGATTGTTATGAAACACAATATATATCATCCAATTCGATACAATCGACCATTGAATCAGATGATTGGCGTCAATTATGTTAAGGGTAGCTCTATTCCGCCCACACGTTCTCTAAAAGCGCCTCGTCTTAGACCCCTTGAAAATCATACTGCTTCAGATCAAATGATGGAGATCGTTTTACCCCGATCTTCCATGCACTTGATCTTGAGATCATGGTGCACTTATCAGACGATCAGTGTTTGATTCCATCTGTCAAAAATCCCCAAACAATTGCCCTAAAATCACATTTGACAGTGGTGGTGTGCCATATGATTGAATACTCATTTTTTTTTATCTATGCTCAAACATGATTCTAAGACAATATTTTTGGGATTTGTGTCATGTATAGTAAAAAATGGCCTGTTTGATGGGATGCCCATTGTCTCAAGATCAATCGTGTGGAAGATTGGGATGAAAATCCATCTCTATCGTCCAATCTATGGGTTTTCAGTGTAAGCATCGTCAATAATTAGGTTTTCAGTGTAGGCGTACTGCTTCAGATCAGATGATGGAGATCATTTTACCCCAATCTTTCACATAATTGATCTTGAGATCATGGCGCACTTATTAGACGGTCAGTGTTTCATTCCATCCGTCAAAAATCCCCAAAACATTGCCCTAAAATCACGTTTGAGAGTAGTGGTGTGCCATATGATTGAAGACTCGACTTTTTTTATCTATGCTCAAACATGATTCTAAGATAACATTTTTGGGATTTGCGCCATGTATAGTAAAAAATGGACCATTTGATGGGAAGATCAATCGTGTGGAAGATTGGGATTTCTATTGTCCAATCTAAGGGCACGTTTGTTTCAACGTATTAGGCAAATATTACGAGTAAAATGGCATCTTTTTATTGCAACGGTCAGATTTTTCCAGCACTTGGTTGTTCATTTCAAGGTAAAACAGTAGTGTAATTCACTATTTGCTTTACAGGTATTTTTTTTTCCTTACGAGGCCCTTGCCTTGTAACACAAAAATATTACAGGTGAAAGTTGTAACGATTACTTTCTTTATACCACTTTAAATGCTATTTAATGTTGTTAAATATAATTTTTAAATTATCAAAGATCATAATGACCGTCTTCTTCCTTGAGGGTACAAGAAGAACCCTTTGACCAATGGAAATGGACCTCCTCTCCCTACAATGTTCCCCATGACTCATATGATCTATAAGGATAATGGGTTTGCAATAGCTTGTTTGGATGAACCTGCAACTCTTGATGGTGTAGCTGGGAAAGGGATGATTTAATATTTGTGTGAAAATGCCTATTATAGAAAACCATAAGCAAGAAGAAGACATGGCAAGTGATTTAACTATCTATTTCCGTCATCTATTTGCTATTTACATCGTATCAATCTTAATTGCTTATAGATTTGAGTGATTTACATAAATTAGAGTACATGGACATTGGGAGACTGGGCAAGCTAGACTCTTCAAGCTTTGGCTGTTATGAGTTTGCACTAAATCAGACTTAGTTCATGAGGAAAAATCCTCTAAGTAATTTACAAAAAGTTAACTTGTATTAAGCATCTCCACTAAGGATGCAAATGGGTTGGGTCGGATCCGGTTCAAGGGTGTACTAGAGCCGGCTTACATAGAATCGGGTCGGGTTCAGGGGAATCGCATTGAAATATTATGGACTAAATTTGGTTACATGTCCGGGTCGAGCTATATCTAAACTTAACCTAACAAAAAAACACGGGTCGGATTTGGGTGGAGTCTTAATCAGGTTTGCGATCGGGTCCATTCGCTTAGTGGTAGAGTGACATTATCTGAGGAAGGGGGAGGTACTTTTACGACTGAGCAGTTGGGCCCAATCGATCTTCATGAGATACCCCATCAAGAAAATTATGGTTGTGCCACTACCGATTATGCTCGATGAAGTCGGATACTAGCAACGATGAATGGAGAATACCAATTTTCACATTAATTTATATATTACACAAGTTGTTCTTTTGGCTGTAATGTTAAATATATTACACAAGTTGTTCTTTTGGTTGTAATTTAAATATATTACACAAGTTGTTATTTTGGCTGTAATATTAAACAGACATCAAAAAGTGGATTTTATAAGAAAATTTTGTTGCCACACAAGTTGTTCTTTTAGCTGTAATTTAAATATATTACACAAGTTGTTCTTTTGACTGTAATGTTAAACAGACATCAAAAAGTGGATTTTATAAGAAAATTTTGCTGCCAAAAGAACAATCATTTTACACCCAAATATTATATGCAAAGTGAATTTTGTATTTAATTCAGTCATCAAAAAATTACATGCATTTTCTATTTTACAAGGTGCATACTACGACGAAACAAACATGCCCTAAGAGTTTTCAGTGTAAGCATCATTAAGAATTGGATTTTCAGTGTGGGCGTCGTAAGGAAGTAGGATGGCGTGAATAGAGCTGCCCTAATAAATATTATATTGTGCAATGACTTATTGGATGGTTGGAAAACATTCATACAGAAAAGAAAAGAATAATAGGTCATATCCGGTATTCAATTTTCATTAATTATTGATTCTCTTTTGCAATTGCAAAAATCTTTTTATCCGTTGTGAAACCATCAAAACTGCCATAAAGGTCTTTTAAAACAATAAAATGATAAAGATGTCTACTTTTCAAAAAGCCTACCAAAAAATAAAAAGAGAAAACTACCAAAAAATACCCCTCCACAACTTTTATTATCATTTCGGAGAACTTTTTTTTTTGTTACCAAAAGGCGCCCATGCACCCTCAAAACGGGCCATACTGAGGCGTTTTCTGACTTGTGGGAAACTTGAAATTACTGATTAGTCCCTCCCAAAGAAAGTAAAAAGTGCAAGCCAAAAAATAGCAAAATCTCTCTTCCTTCGTTCCCTGCCTCCCTCTTTCTTCGTTTCTTGCCAGCCGTTTGTTGACGCCGTTCGTTGAGTCGTCGGAGCTTAGATCTCGGCATCGCAAAAATAACATTCTCCGTCGTTCGTTTCTTGCCGTCCATTTGTCGACGCGGTTCGTTGGGTCGCCAAAGAGCTGAAGGTGGGTCTTCTTCTCCGGCAAAGTTGGGACGCTGTCGCCGGAGCGATTTAAAAGCCTTTTTCGTGGGTCTTCTTCTCCAGGGATGGCGTCCAAGTTCTCCGGTGAATAGCCCTTGCTTGAAAAAAATAGAGCTGAAGTGGGTCTTCTTTGCGAAGTTGGGAAGCCATCGCCGAAGCTATTTAAAAGTCATTTTTTGTGGGTCTTCTTCTCCGGCGATGGCGTCCAAGTTCTCCAACAAATAACCCTTGCTTGAAAAAAATAGAGCTAAAAGTGGATCTTCTTCTCTGACGATAGCGTCCAAGTTCTTCTTCTCGCAGGTCTTCTTCTTCGGCGATGGCGTTGAGGTTCTCCGATGAATAACCCTTACTTGAAAAAAATAGAGTTGAAAGTGGGTCTTCTTGTTGGTATTTGGTCATGGTGCCGTTAGGCACAACTGATATTATGGAGACCATCTCGAGTAAATCTCCATAATATCGATAATAAACCCTTGTTATCATATTTGTTTTTTATAGGATATTATATTAACTAATATTTATTTTAAATATATTTTTGGAAACAAATCTTTGTAAAACGGTAACTGAATTTATTGCATATTTATCACAATATTAAGATTGGTTGTTTTCTCTAATTGAATGCACAGATCTGAACGTTATTGTTTTGGTTATAAAAGGTCTTTGTGCCTTGAGAAAAACACAGAAAAACAAAGGGAAGATGTTCGTTGAGAAATATTGTCTATTTGATTGGCGATCACCAGCTTCGCAGCATCGCCCTCTTGATCTTGCGATCAACCATTGACAACGATTCATACCTTCACTGGTATGAATCAGCAATCATCACCATCATCGCCGATCAATCAGCAACATCAGATTTGGTCATAGCCTCATATCAGATTCCAGAACCTGCATCTCCATCAAGATCCATTCCCCTGCACAAAAGCTTCTCTTAGTTTTTTTTCTTTGTCTCATAGAGAAGATAGAGAAGCCACATATTAAATCTAGCACAAATATCTAGATTTCTCCTCCCGTCTCATCAGATATTTTTTAAGCCTAGCAAGAAAAGGAGCCCAACCGTACCATAAGCACTATACATATTTAATGATATTTCTCCTTTACTGAGTGGTCTTTTCAAAATCAAGTGTTTAACCTTTGGATACTAAAAAGGCCTCTTCAAGTTTTTTATAAGCCCAACTAGCCGAGCCAAGCTGAGCCAAGCCGAACTATTTTTTTTACTAACCGTACCATACAATACAACCCTCTCTATAGCTATTCTCCTTTACTAAGTTTGGATTTAGTGCTAATATTAACACCGAATTCAGTGTTTGTAACTCGGTATTTTCAAAATATTGGAGTCGATACAACTCCGATTAAGGTGCCATTTTCACTAGCAGATTCCTGAGAACGTGACATACATTCTGAAAATCTTCAATCTAGTATCAACATATTCTGGAGTAGCATCATTGATCAAGCCACTACAAACTGTTCTACGTGCAATCGCTCGGTATTGGTATTCTCTCGATTGATTTCAGTCGAACCGGTCAATCGTGTCTAAAACCTTATTGTTTAAATTCATTTTGCCATACATACATTTAGAAAATGACTTCTAAAGTAGTGATGCATGAACTATCCAATACTGAAAAACTATCCGATTTAAATTATCCAAATTGGAGACGTAGGATGAATCAAATTCTAAGCCTGGATAAGATTGATTATGTTTTAGAAAATAAAGTTTTTGAAAAACCATCATCCGATGTTTCAAAGGATATTATGAAAAAATATGATAAATGGGTCAATGGTGATAAAAATTTTAGAACTACTATTCTTACTTTTATGAATATCGAATTGGTTCGTCTATTTAAAGATTATAAAACTGCTAAAGAAATGATGCATACTATATATCAAAAATATGGAACCACTTCCGAAACATATATTCAACTCCTTTTACAGAAATACCATTCATGTAAAATGAAAGAAACAAATTCAGTTATTGATCACGTGAACAAGATGACCGTATTGGCTAAGGACCTTCCCGCGGCCTATAACAAAGTTTAGAACTGTATGAAAGTTAATGTTACTTTGAACAGTCTTCCTAAGTCATGGGAACTTGTTGTTATTGCATTGAATCACTCAACGCAAAATGTGACCATGTTGAACCTCCCAATGCATTTGGGAATTGAAGAATAAAGAAAGAATAAAAAGAAAAATATTGAACTTCTTCTCATTGAGTCTCAACCTTCTGAATCTCAAATTGAAATGAGTAAGAAAAATAAAAAATTTAAGGGAAAGAAGAAATTTTTAAAAAATTCTAAGAATAACAATAATAATGGTAATAGACGCGATGTTGTCTGTATTTATTCTGAATCATTGGTTGCACACCATGATCTGAATGGTTGGTGGGTGGATTCTGCCTCTACACGACACGTCACTAGATGCCGGAATGATTTTGCGGACTTCAAAGAGGTCAATGCCGGTGAGCAGCATATTTATATGGGAAATGACACGTACTGTGATGTGTTAAGAATTGGCACCTTCAAGTTACAGTTATCTGGAGATATTAATCTTTGCTTGTTTGAAACTTTGTATGTACTAAATATGAGGCGCAATCTGAATTCTGTTCCTAAACTAGATGAAAAAGGTTTTGATGTTAGATTTTTATCTGGAAAAGTGTCAATTGGGAAGCATCGACGTATCATTGCTTGAGAAAGTAGGATGAATAACTTGTATCATCTGAATATGATTAATGAAACTTCTACTTCTGCTTACTCTGATGTGTCTATGAATGTATGTGATGATGAAACATATCTATGACACTCAAGACTCAGACATATAAATAAGATTAAAATGAAAAATATGTCAAAAAAAGAATTAATTCCCAAACTTAAAAGTTTGAATTTCCCTACTTGTGAATCATGTTTATCTGGAAAATTAGCTCGTAAACCTTTCCCAAGTTGAAAGATGTAAACAGTTACTTGAAATAATTCACTCTGATATATGTGGGCCTTTTAGTGTTAAAACTCATAAACAAAATATTATTTTATTACTTTTACAGATGACTATTTTAGGTTTGGCCACGTGTATCTAATTGGTAATAAATCAGAGGCTTTAGATATGTTAAAAGAATATAAAAGTGAGGTGAAAAATCAATTAGGAAAAAATATCAAAATTTTAAGAACAGATAAGAAGGAGAATTTACTTTTGATGAATTAAAAATTTTTTGTAGCAAATTTGGAATTAAACGCCACTTAACAATGGCTTACACACCACAACAAAATGGTATAGCTAAAAGACGATATTGGACTCTAATGGAAATGACTAGGTGCATGTTATCTCATTCTAATTTATCTAAAAATTTTTGGGGAGAAGCCTTAAGTACCACTATGTATATTCTTAATAGGGTTCCAACCAAAGCTATAGATACAACTCCTTATGAGTTATGGACAGAAAGAAAATCAGACTTAAGTAACTTAAGAAAATGAGGTTTGATTGCTCATGTGTTAATACCATATCAACTTAGAGATAAGTTAGATAATAAAACCATTAGATGTAATTTTATAGAATATTCTGATAGATCAAAAGGTTATAGATTCTTTCATAAAGATAGAGATTAATAGAAAGTAGGGGTGCTAAATTTTTAGAAGATCTAATCAATGATACCATTTCACAAACTGAAAATATAGATCCTTTTGTGATAGATGATAATCACTCCATTACAAATGATGATTCTATACAACCTGTAAGTATAAGAACATCTCTACCTTATACTACTATTAGTGGTCAAAAAAGAATTAGGACTCCTCCATCCTACTTGAATGATTTTTATGTTTACTCAAATAAAGATATAGGAAACATTGACTTGAATTAGAGAGATGATCCTAGTAATTATAATGAAGCTATTAATTCACCTGAGTCTAATGAATGACTAAAATCAATGACAGAAGAACTTGATTCCATAGAAAAGAATAAAGTATGGAAACTTAGTGATTTGCCTAGTGATAGAAATGCTATAGGATGTAAATGGGTATTGAAAAAGAAATTAAAATCAGATGGTTCAATTGATAAATTTAAAGCTAAACTTGTAGCCAAAGGCTTTACCCAAAGAGAAGGGATAGATTACCTTGATATATATTCTCCTGTAGTTATATTTATGTCAATTAGAATCATTTTAGCTATTGTTGCGCATTTTGATTTATAACTATTTCAAATGGATATTAAAATTGCTTTTCTAAATGGAGAATTAAAAGAAATCATTTTTATGAAACAATTAGAAGATTTCGAGATTAAAGGATATGAAGATAAAATATGTAAGTTAAAAAAATCTTTATACGGGCTAAAACAATCTTCACGTCAATGGTATTTAACATTTTATAGTGCAATACTTAAAATGGGATATGTGATTAACAAATTAAATCATTGTACATATGTCTTAAAGAGTGGGAGTAGGTTTACTATTTATCTTTGTATATAGATGATATACTTCTTACTGGAAATGATTTAGAAATGATTGATAACACCAGATTATGGCTTAACTCTTAGTTTGATATGAAGGACATGGGAGAAGCATCTTATGTTCTTGGAATAAAAACAAATAAAGATAGAAAATCTCGAATGATTTGTTTAAGCTAAGAAAAATAATATTGACATAATCCTACACAGATTTAAAATAGATGGTTGTAATCCTTTGTCTACACCAGTGGAAAAGGGATTGAAACTCAGTAAAAAAGATTGTTTATGTGACGGACAAGAAAGATTAAATATTCTCTATGCTCAAGCTATAGAGAGTTTGATGTATGCTATGTTGTGTACGAGACCAGATATTGCTTTCGCAGTAGGTCTTGTTAGTAGATACCAAAATAATCCTGGTATAAAATATTGGCAAGCAGTAAAAAGAATTTTGAGGTATCTAAAGGGTATGAAATATCTTAAATTATGTTTTCAATCCAATAAGCTTGAGGTTCAAAGATATTCTGATTCTGATCATGCTGGGGACAAGGATGATAGAAAATCCACTTTTGGTCATGTTTTCATCTTTGGGGGTGTTGCTGTTTCTTGGTCTAATAAGAAACAGGAATGTATTGCTCTACACACTCAAGAAGCCGAATATGTGGCTTGTAGTGTAGCTTGTACATATGCCGTCTGGATAAAGTATTTCATCAAAGATATGAAACTTGATATAACCAACATACCTGTGTATCTATTTTGTGAGAACAAAGCTGCAATTAAATTGATTGAAAGTGGAGCAAATACCTCTAAGGGCAAACACATTAAAGTTTAATATCATTACATTCAAGATGTAGTAGAGACAAGTGAAGTGACAGAAAGTCATTTACATTATTCTGATATAATTGCCGACCCTTTGACAAAGGGTCTAAGTGTGGAATTATTTTCAAAGCATGTTAGTTTGATGGCACTTAGGGATACCTAAGTTAAAATTAATTCCAAGACACTTAATAATTTATCGCTATTGAAAAATAAGTACTGTGATGGGTAAATCCGCTTTGGCGAGTAAAACCTCACAATTAGGATAAATGGTCATAATGGGCAAATTCGTTTTGACGCGTAAAACCTCGTGACTTAGACAAGATTTATTGTGATGGAAAAATACGTTTTTGGCACGAAAAATTTCACAACTGAGATATGTTCTAATGAGTAAATCCTAAAACGGCAAAAACTTTAGACATATCACAACCCACATGGCCAAGTGGGAGATGTTGGTATTTGGCTATGGTGCCGTTAGGCACAACCGATATTATGGAGACCATCTCTAGTAAATCTCTATAATATCGGTAATAAACCCTTGTTATCATATTTATTTTTTACAGTACATTATATTAACTAATATTTACTTTAAATATATTTTTGAAAACAAATCATTGTAAAACGGTAATTGAGTTTATTGCATATTTATCACAATATTAAGATGGGCCGTTTTCTTCGATTGAATGCACAGATCTGAACGTTATTATTTTGGTTATAAAAGAAGGCCTTTGTGCATGGAGAAAAGCACAGAAAAACAAAGGGAAGACGTTCGTTGAGAAATAGTGTCTATTCGATTGGCGATCACCAGCTTCGCGGCATTGCCCTCTTGATCTTGCGATCAACCGTCAACGATGATTCATACCTTCACTTCTTCTCCGGGGGAGCTGGGACGCCGTCGCTGGAGCGATTTAAAAATCGTTTTTCGCTGGTCTTCTTCTCTGGTGATGGTGTCCAAGTTTTGGTATTTTTATATAAGGGGTAAAATCATAATTGCATAAAGGAGAGAACGTGGGCTGCTATGCCTAGACGCCTGTGCATAGTATGTTGGGGCATCATATTGGAACAAAATGAAGCACAAGTTTTTTTGGTGATAAAAAAAGGCACAGGGCGCCATTGTGTGAAAAGCCCGCAAGCCGATTCAGTCTCGAATGAGTTGAGTGGTCTATAAAAACTATTAATCTATTATAATATATAATAACATGCTTGTCTAAAGTAGATCGCAGTAGTCTATTATTGACCGTTTTAATGAATTAATGGTTTTTTGTATATGATTCATTTATAAAATTATGATTTGTAAATTTATAATATTTTTTAACAAAAACTTTGGTTTACAGTTCAAATTAAATAACTTGCCTTTCTAACCATAAACAGATAATTTTTGGCTCTAGTGGAGTTGAACCCGATATAGATTTAGGCTGCGTATGGCATTGCTCTTGGTAGCCCCTGCTATAGCAGAGCTCAACTGCTTTAACAGGTTACCATCCTCTTTGTTAACATCCTAGTACCTACTATAACAGGTACCTCTTCTCCTTGATAACTCCTTGTATAACAAGATTTTATGTATGATTTACTTGTTTAGCAGTTCTACCCTCCTCTCTACTCATTCCTTGTCAGAGTTAATTCTATTTGCTCTGATAGGGAGCTAGTAGAGAGGAGGGTAGAACTGCTAATGCAGGTAAATCATGCATAAAATCTTGCTATGCAAGGAGTTATTAAGGAGAAGGGGTACCTGCTAAAGCAGGTATCCGAATATTAACGAAGATGATGGTAACCTGCTAAAGCAGGTGAGCTCTGCTATGACAGGGGCTACCAAATAGCAATGCCATATGCAACCTTATTCCTCCCGTTGTTGTCAAGCCGAGCTGAATTGATCTGAATCATAAAAGAAGATTTTCTATAAAAAAACTCATTAGCGTGTTCATAAATTAAAAAATTATAAAGGTGCGATTGAATCTTCCGCAAATGACCAAATATTGATCGAATTCATGATAGACCGACCCGATCAACTATAAACTGCATCAGTCTATTATGTATTATACCACATCATTATAGATGGTTGAACTTATAATAGACTGAATCGGTCTTATGACATAGACAATTTGGATATGTCTTACATATGATAAAGAGTATGACAATTCAGGAGCAGCTTTTAGGAAAGAATAAATCCAACACACTAAAGCATTCACAGCATGTGACACATAAGAGAATAAATCCCACACAACAATACTCATCTAATTAATATAAGGGAAAAAGTATAGGTAGAGTTTAAATCAGGCCTCACAAATGAGGGAGGATACCAACTCAATCAGTAGATCACATTGTAATTGTACAAATATCTTATCCAGCTTACAAAAAAGCTCATACCAGACCTAGCAAATTGGGTTCACATGGATGCAACGAATTGCCAAATACGAATTCGAATAGAGCGCATTAGCCAACTAAGTAACATAGGAATTGACAATTAGTAAAGACTGGATACGTATGTGCCAAAATTAACCAGAAAAATAATAGCACGAACTTTGTGCTTTGGCCGCATAGTCACAAATATCACAAAATTTTTAAAAGTTCGCGAATAATTCGTGAATTTAAAGTATCCTAAATTAATTGCAATTTTTTTAAAAATTTGTCTAATTACAAAAAATCGCAAATTATTGGTGAATAATTCTTAAATTTTTTTAAAAAAGTTGACTTACTCATTTAATTATTTATTTTTAAAATTTTAATTTTTAAATATTTCTCACTACTTGTTTCCTTCGAATATTTCTCCAAACTTCCTGAATTTATAGGGTTTTTCCGAATTTTAACTTTGCTGATTTGGTGGCTATGCTTGGCCGCACATCCACGATCTTTGACATCCACAAGGACGATGTACCAAACTAGATGACCTATGCACTACTGCCTTCCACAAGTTTTTCATGGCATATTTGTAGGGCTGTCGATGGGCCGGGCTGCCAAAGGGTCAGTCTTAGATTGGTCATAGGGAGGGCCAACAAGTACTTAGCCCATGCTCAACCTTAAGGCGGGTCGGGTTATGAGTTATTTTTTTTTTTTTTAAATTTTTTTATGCAATTTATTTATTTTAATATATAAATCTAATTTTGATATAAGCCATGTTCGTATTTTAGTAATCCAATTATTAAAAATATTATATATATATAGATCATGGGTACCCGGGGCGGGCTTCAGGTGGCATCTCGTCAGGCTCTAAATCATCCGATTTTTTACGGGCCTCTACTATCTAAGCCCGGCCATATATACAGGACGGGTATAGTTACCAAAAAAAGCACAGTTTTCCTAAGCCGGGCCCAGGCTATTTTTTGACAGCCGTAATATTTGTACCAGGGGTGCAGGAAGATCGGACGTCGGAAATTCATCATTGTATGCGCCAGTGCAACGAGTCATAAAATTTGTGCGCTCTAGAATACTGCTGAGAGGTGCTCTATAATGAATCTCACTATCTAACCATTGTGGACATCGGACGGTCTTGGCAGATTTATGCCTACAATCAAATAATAGTTTCGCATCTCACACCGTCCAATCCTAGGAATGGAGCGGTAATGGATTATAGGATATTTTTCATGGGTATTATTGAGCACACAGGGGCTATTCTTAAACAGTCTTGGCGCCTGAAATTTCTACTGTATAAATCCTATAGTTGGAGGGGAGGGGAAGAGAGAGGGAGACGAAAACCCGCTTTGGAGGACGCGTGGACATGGGGATTTCCATGAACAGGTTTGTTTGACCTCCTTAGATTTATGAAAACGAAATGAAAAATTAATATTATATCAATATCTCTAAA